>CM040244.1:247321-264911 GCA_022545495.1 Chrysanthemum lavandulifolium
AGAACTAAGTCAATAGAACAAACAAACTCTTTGATAGCAAAAATTGGTGATCTCAATGCTCAACTTCAGGATAAGAGTTTCACTATTGTTGCTTTAAAAAAGGAGCTCATAATAATATCTTTCACTTTCTCTCACTAAGTTCCCTAAACCTCTAACTTTCTCTCTCTAGAATTCCATTCATACGCCACCTTGTGTTATGGTTTGATGTGTATGTGAAAACTAACATCCACAGTGCATATGAAGCAAATGAAACCAAAAGCCTCGCCTAGATGGTTACCAACTGCTAAATCTTTGGAAGCAAGGAATAAGGATAAGTCTCCCACTATGCATAAGAAGCCTAACAATCCTAGACCTTGCCATAAGTGGATACCATCTGGTAAAATTTTAAGGATCTTTGGACTTAGGTGGATACCTATAGGAAAGATGTTTACCATTGGCAATCTCAATGTTGACCGTGAAACCCCAAAGGGTTTGGATATCGATGTCACTAACTAAAATATATGCAATCAAGTTTGTAATATTAGTGCGGTAGTCCTTACTCGATTGCGAGATACTTGATCCTTCAATACATGGGTGGCTTAAAGTATGGATAACGTATGATTGATATCTCATAACTCACGGGTTCAAGTTACTCAACATTGATATTCAATCGGCTATGACGCCCCGCTCACATCGATTCAGCCTCGTACTTCATCATTATGACGTATGAACACAACAGTTCATGCCTCGTTCTCTAAAGAAAAGAAAAGTGTACGTCTCGATGCGCTTTATCTTGAAAGAAGAGAAATCTTCTTATGATGTTTGAACACAACAGTTCAAGCCTCGTACCTCAAAGAAAAGAAAAGTGTACGTTTCGAAGGCGCTTTATCTTCCAAGAAGAGAAATCTTCTCAATTATGACCATTCTCATCAACATGCTTCATGCTTTTTCCATGTGCTTTCAATTATCAAGTGAACAAGACTCTGATTGATTGTTTTCCGATTCCACTTGCTCAACTATAATGACGATGGCGACATCATGTGCTAATTTTGCGGGGGAAAAGTGTGAATAGACTACATTTGGATGATTTCACTTATTTAATCAAGAATGGCATCTCCGTATGCAATTCTTGAGGGGAGAAGAAGTGTGAATTTTTTTTGCATTGTTGATTGATATTTGAGAATATAAATGGTCATACGGCTCTAAACTCATGTAAGAACCGAGCTTCTTCTTATCGGGTCATCTTCACATGGAGTTTTTCTCCTCTAAGAGCCGTTGGTTGACATCTTCACTCGGATTGATGAGTTTATCGACAAAGTGCTTCCGGTTAATGCTTCACGTATACATCAACATGATGATTCCGAACAATCTCTCTGTTCTTGTTTGATGTGATTGGTAGTTTGGTGTTACCATCTTGTGTGTTTGTTGCGGCCTGATTTTGAATTCCTTGATGAACATCTTTCTGTTCTTGTTTGATTGGGAGGGATTATAGTTAAGGGATTTTCAAGATGTAAGTTAATTGGGATGCTTTTGGTGGGATGCTTTTTGGTGTGAGTTGAAGATGTTAACTATCTATTCCCAACCGCACAATCTTGAAGAAGGTCGAGTCTGATCATTCTACATTTTACGCTACATGTTAGAAGACTAAAGGCGAGTTGCATTTAACGATCTAAAGACTTCTTCTTAATCGGGCATCTATCAAGCAGTTGTCGGTTTAGGGAGAGCACTAATTGGGTGAGTGTTATAAGTCAAATTCAATCCCAATTAGACTTGCTCATCTTCTTTAGCGATGACTCCTCGAGACGTTGATATTGACTATTGTTGGACATTTGACACAAGGTGATTACTTGAGTTAATCATTTATCACTTATTTGAGATTGAAGTTGACTTTCACAAAGGCGTGTTCTTATTTGATAACTTGCTCGGGCTTAAGAATTTGAGTTGAAGACTTGGCTTATCTAGTTACCGCAATCGAGGTGGATGGTTGAAGACACAGTTAACTATCACTATTAGAGTTACTTTGTTTTACTCGATGTCACACGCATAAGGCGGTGTGGATAAGCGCAAGAGGTGTTAATGTCTCATACCTTGTTTGGGTAGTGAGTACTTAGAGATTTGCTTGAAGCATGAATTCTCTACACCGTTCTTCCATCATTAGGTGCAAGCTTAAGATACAAATGTGGGGAAGTTGACTTGGTTTTAAGTATGGTATATCGGGTTTTTCTTCTTGATGGTCACTTCAAATTGTCTACATAAGGGTTGATAAAATAGTCGAGAGAGTCTTGACAAGTTGATTCTCACAAAGACTTCAAGCGATCTTCTCATCGATTTCAAGTATTTGGGCATTCAAAGAGTTCTTGATTACAAGTATCAAAACCAACAAGGGTAAGGAGACAAGCATCTAAAGCGAGTAAACTTGATGAACTTAATACTTCTAAGTAATTGAAGATATCCCGGAAGACAAATGTTATTACATGAGAGAAACTCAAGGTTTGACTCATGGCGAGTAAACTTGATGAACTTAATTCTTCTAAGTGATTGAAGATATCTCGGAAAACAAATGTCATGACCGCAGAGAAACTCAAGGTCTTACTCATCAAGGCGTTTAGTATTCTTATTCCAACTATGTGGGAAGCGATGAAAGATTTAGTTTCGAAGATAAAAGAGGTACACAAGTGCGTGATGATCTCGATGGTATCACAATCATCGAGGAGAGAGAATTGTGTACATTGGGGCGCCATTTGTTTCACTTGAGGGCTTAATCGGTGATTCGATGATATAATCACTTATTCCGGAGTTGACATCCGCAAAGATTGTCATCCGCAGAGATAATCGGTGACTTGGCTCGCTTCTTGATGTTATCAGTTTTCCTTCCTTAGGTATTGGTATACTTGGATACTTGAGCTTCATACACGATCATCGGGGAAGAAAAAGGTGAACATGAGGAGGTGTTTTCATTCCCCATGATGTGTATTCGGAGAGCTCTTGGGTATTGGTGTACTTGGTTCTTGAGCTTCATACACGATCATCCGGAAGAAAATGTGAACATGGGAAGGTGTTTTCATTCCCTCATGATGTGTATTCGGAGAGTTCTTGAGCCTTATACAAAGAGACCGATCGCATCAATTCAACTACTTGGGGAATTGTTCTCTTGACACCTTTGGGGATGCATCGCTTGAGACTTGATGGTAATGAAATATGAGAAGAAATTTAAAGAGTGGGATGATACGTTCTTCGTTCTTCTTCTTGATGATATAACCCCGAATGGAGATCCTTGATTATCGTTCTTAAATGGGCAGTAGGATTTATGATAGTGGTGTGCTTATCTCGTACACAGCTAAGGCAAGCTTGAAATAGAGCTTGAATCTGCTCAACTTATGGATTTTGGTTTGGGGGAAGTCGCCAAAGTCTCGTTTTCTCAAAGGCTCATGTTCATCTTCTATTCCGAGCCTCGATTTTCTTTGGTGGTGAATGTTTAGAGATGATGACTTCTATCTTCTACAACGGGGCTGCTCGATATCCTTATCTCGGTACTCGTGTCATCATCTTCTTTAACTATATCATCTACTCTATCCTTGTACATATTTTTCAAAAACCAAATACAAAAATATAAAACCAACAAAAATAAAATAGAAAAATATAAAATCAACAAAAGCCCATAAAAATCAGAAAATTGAAAAATACCAAAAATATGTTTTCTCAAGACATGTCTTCTGGTATCGATAACATCTACGGTCTTAGAAATGTCATTCAATAATGGCACGGGACCATAGATGAAGTTCGAGCAGGAGGTGTAAATATTTCTTTTCAAAACATGTCACAAAAAATGGCTTGCAGTTACTTTTGACTGTAACCCGTGCTTAAAACTATGGCTTGCTATTATTTCAGATAGCAACCTGTTTTTTTAAAGAAGGAAAGTGCTACGCTTAAACTATTTTCAAAATATTTCGTGCACTTATCCTAAAAACAAAACAAGGAAAGTATGTCGAAGGATCACATTCCTACACAAATGTTTTTTCGCCTAAAATTCTTGAGAAAAATATTTGGTGTTTTCAAAAATGGTGGTAAATGAGTTGCTTTTAAAACAATCGATTCGAGTTTTGTAAAATTGAAAACTCAATCAATGACTTGATGATTTTAAACCTTTCATAAAATGAGTCATGGATTGAGGGGATAATGTTTTTAAATCTACATCATCTAACGGGCTTTCTTAATTATCCTAATATGCTTAATTAAAATTATGTTAACCTATGTTGAAGGACTAGGTGCCTAGGATATGATTGCTAGGATTAGATGATTAGAGTTTGATGAACACATTATTCTCATACATTTATATGATCGATTGATATGTTGCATTGACTTTTATTAGTCGATTGTTGTTTGGGTGATGTCGACCACCATATATTTGTATGTGTGTTCACTAACGATGCGGGTATATTGGTATAAAAGAATGTTCCCGATCCGGATCCCACAATTGAAGATGTTTGGATGCCGAAGGAAAGGGTAACTATTTCTTAGGTTGACAAATGAAGAAATGGAGCTTAATTGGACTTCTATGGAGAGTTGGCATAAATGCAAACGTAAGAGGTCTCACCGCATCGCCAGATGGTTTTTCTAAGTGATTGAAGAAACGGAGCTTAATTTGACCTCGGTTGGCATTCAAATGCAGCGTAAGAAGAAGTCTCACCGCATCGCCAGACGGTTTTCTTCCAAGCCCTACGGCAACAACATAAGCTTCTCAACCACCTAACGTATCTTTGTGCGCAGATACCATTCTCAAACAATTTTGAATAAAATTGATTAAATTGTTTTGAAAATGGAAAATATTGTTTTTGAAAATTAATTGGACTAAATTTTGAAAATCACCGGACTTCTTTTTTATCAAAACCCAAGTCACTCAATTATCGACTTCGGTCATTGATTGAGGGGGAGAGTGATTTAATATAAATTATTTTCAAACAATATTTCTTCATAAAAGTTCAGATTGTACAATAATAAGTGGTGATCTAAAGATTTAATGTTATGTCATGGTATGATTTTTTCTTTAGAATCAAGGTCTTTCAAAATGAAATTTTTTCTGTTCTTGTTTGATTGTGAAATTGTTTTATTTTACTAAAAGATCTCTTAAAAACTATCATACCCGACACTAACAATTTTAATGTCTTCAATTGGTCCTTATCTGTCATCTTTCAAAATAAAATCTTACCACGTCTTTCCCCAAACTTTCTAAATGATTTAAATCGGATGGGATCACAAATCTCAAATGGTTTGATCGGGGAGATCGTGATTTAAATCTCAAATCTGTTTTAATGGAATCGGTTTAGTCCTTTATAGGCACTCCTGTCTCCATGTGCCAAACGATTTCAAATACACAATGAACATGTTGAGGAGGAGGATTTATCCAAAAACAAGATGAGTATTTAAACAAGGCCACATTTTCTCCCATGTTTTCTAAACCTAATTAAATCACTTGGGATCCAAAATCTCAAAGGGTTTGATATTTTTGATCGGGGGAGAATTTGTGATTTAATAATGAAATTTGATAAAAGTTGATCGTTTTGATTCAGTTGTGCAGGCTGCTCTCTCATATGTGCTAAACGCTTTCGAATCTCGAAGCATATATTGAGGGCGAGTATTTTAAAAGAAAATAAACTATCGAGGTACAAAAGCTTTTATGTTTTAACATAAAGTACCTTGATTGAGTTTTCAAATGGTTTTCTTAATGGATTTTATGATCGTGGATGTGCTTCAAAAGAACTCTTTCCTCTATGTGATAAAATGATTTCACTTATCCTATGCACATATTGAGGGGGAGAATTTTACCATGAAAATCAAATTGCTTTTTCGAATGAAAATTGTGATCAAAGAAAATATTTCTAAGTCCTCTTGCCTTCATGTGCTAAACAATTTTTAAATCATACGCACATGTTGAAGGGGAGGTTTTCTAAAATGATCAAAACTATTAAGGTACAAAATGCTTTGATCTCGTATCACAAGTACCTTGATTGGTTTTCCAAATGATTTTTCAATTGGTTTCATGAAGGAAAGAACAATACCAAAAGACCGACCAATTTATTTTATGCATGGAGTTATAAGGATGGTTAGGTTAGGTATTTGTTCCCACGATCCTTGAGAATCGGAGGGATCTTCGAGGACAATCCACTAGATAGTGTAGAGTCCTTAGGAATATTGAAAAAGGAGAAAATGAGAAATGGGAAGAGTGCGGATCGAGGCGGATCTAGTACTAGAATAAACCCAACAAAGTTCTAGTTATGAAGTCTCGGTAAGCATGAAGGGTTGAAGAATGAAAAGAAATGAATGTGAAAAGGGTGAAAAGAAATAGCCTCCATCAATTCAATCTTAGGCGTAAACCGGGTTCAATACATATACTATTGGTTGTTACTAAGGTAACACTGGTATTGAAGACAAGACGTCATGGACCCGGTGATGAATCTGCACTAAACTTCCCAAGCCACTCAAGTTCCTCTTAAAGGGCTTGTTTCATTCTCACGGGAACCGACATAATCTATCGACTCTCTCCTAGAGATTGTTGATATTGAAGAAGGAGACCTCTCCCTAGTCTCCGACTCGGGAACCAAATGTGCACTATTGAGTCTAGAGCCAAGAGATCATCCACAATATCTCGTTAGGACACTAAATTCTTGAAGACTTGCTTTTCACACAATGTGGAAAGTAAGTATATATTAAGAGTCCCACGCATTATCCTTGTGGTATTGCCGTAACATCCGAGTGACATGTAAAATATTCACAATGAAGATGGAAATCCTTCTAGAGCCAACATCAAACAAGCTCTTGGTGAATCAATCGGTGAATCTCAATTTGTGGTTCACTCACTCCGTGTTGTCTTCTTTGAGGCGTTCGGTTTGAGAACGGCTAGAGCATTGCGAAACCCCGTCAAGGAGATTCTTAGGAATCCTACGATCACAGGCGTACTTGTATCGATCAACGGGAACCGTGGGCCGTGTACCTCAATTCAACGAAAGTGATCAAAGACACTTTCATGTGTTTTATTGCTAACTGTTGTTTGCGGTACATTTGGACGGTTGCGGTGATCGAATTGAGTGGTCAATCCAAAGCCGCATGCTCACGCATCCACACTTAATTGAAGAAATCATGGTGGTGCATATCTACATAACACGGTTCGATATTTTTATACTATGCTTCGCTAGTCGCTACAAATATCATGAACCAAAGAAAGCTTCCGCCACTACGATGGAAAGATGTCATGATCCGAATGTGTGAGCATGTCGGTCCGAAAGTCACAACTTCACATGATGGCAACACAATAAAGGGTGATCCGAGATTTACGTGGCTTATGATCTCAATTAAAGCTCGAAGATCATCAATGATGTGGATCAAGATAAAGGCCTACACTTAAAGTACAAAGTTATCGGACTTTAAAGAATCATTGCAAAAGCACAAAGATGCGGATGTTGAAGAATTAATGTCTACGAGCTCAAGGTGAAGATTAAATAGAATGCTAGGATTGAAATGTAAAATATGGGGTGACCTCCCTTGGGGAGATTGTTAGGAATTAGAAATTCCATAGTGAAGAGTCGGCCACCCCAAATATAATCTAGCATAAGTTAGCTCGTAGACATATCGTTATTTCTTGCTTTATTAGTTAGTTATTTAGTTTAGAGCAACACCGTGGAGGAAGGACGGGTCTTTACCCATTGTATGCACGATCCACAATCCGAAGGAGGACGTTTAGTTTGTAACTATATATACCCTCTACCTCCCAAGGTAGAGGGTTGGACCTTTCATTCATCTTAATCTAACCTTCTATGTTTTCTTTCACTTTTCTCTCTAGAAAGGATCCCACTTTTCTCTCTAAACTCTATACTATTCGATCCATTATTGAGCTTATTTGTGTGTTTATGAAATCCAATATGTTACGAGGATATACATGAATTCTTCACGGTAGCTTCAATATCGTCCTAGACGAACTCGTGAGATGGTTTCAAGGAACAATTTGTGGGATTCTTCCTAGAAAAGGTGCTACAAAGATGATAGTTTGAATTCATTTTGGAAGCTGTAACCGAAACTTCATTCATTTGCTCCTTATCGTAATATAACTTGACTCGGTGCCCGTTAACAATGAAACTTCCATACTGTTTGTCATAAAGTTCGACATACCGGATGGATATCCATGTTTAACAATATATGGTCCAAACCATCTTGGTTGTAATTTAGGAGCTTTGAATTTGAATTTCATGTTGAAGAGAGAACTTTATCTCGACTTTGAATTCTTTTGAACTCTTAGCTTTTTGTCGTGATAAGCTTTTGTTCTAGCTTTATACGCTTTGGAATTTTCATAAGCTTGGAGTCTTAATTCATCGAGTTCGTGCAATTGCAAGAATCTCTTTTCTCAAGCTATTTTGAGATCGGTGTTACAGATTTCGAGAGCCCAGAAGCACGATGTTCAACTTCGAACGGAAAATGACAAGTCTTTCCATACGAGTCTGTAAGGAGTTGTGCCAATTGGAGTTTTATAAGCCGATGAAACACCCACGAGCATCGTCAAGTTTCTTCGCCCACTTTGAAGGATTGTCCTTCTTTGTTTTCTCGAGTATTCTTTTGAGAGCTCATTGGTGTTTTCAACTTGCCCACTAGTTTGTGGATGATAGGCGGTTGCGAATCGATGATGAACTCCATATCTTTTCATAGTTTTCTCCATTTGTTGGTTACAGAAATGGGTTCCTCGATCGCTTATCAAGGCCTTGGGAATTCCATAACGAGCGAAAAGCTTTTTAAGGAAATTAACGACGACACGAGCATCGTTCGTTGGTAAAGCTTCAGCTTCTACCCATTTTGATACGTAATCTATAGCAACGAGAATGTATTCGTATTTGTGGGATTTAGGAAAAGGTCCCATGAAATCTATTCCCCAAATATCGAATATTTCACACACTTAGATGCTTGTCAATGGCATTTCATCTCTTCGTAAAAGATTTGTGGTTCTTTGGCAAGCGTCACAATTTTGAACAAGTGTATGTGCTTCTTTGAATATTGTTGGCCAATAGAATCCAGCATCAAAACTTTTTAGTGTGGTGAAAGGACCATAATGTCCCCAGTTAGGCCATGATGACATTCGTCAAGAATCTTACGGGTTTCGGAACCGAAACACATCTTCGGATCATTCCGTCAGGACACATTTTGAAAAGATATGGCTCTTCCCAAAAATAGTATTTAAGTTCCGAAAAGAATTTGCTCCTTTGAGCATGAGTTAAACCTTTTCTGAGAATTCCTCCAGCGAGATAGTTTGCAAAGTCAGCAAACCAAGGATCGTCAGTTCCATCGACGGTCATGAGAGTCTCATCGGGGAAGTAATCATCGATTTCTTCTTCCTTTAACTCCTCAAGATCGGGGTTTTGAAGACGAGATAAATGATCAGCAGCTAGATTTTCTGCTCCTTTCTTATCTTTGATTTCGATGTCAAATTCTTGGAGTAGCAGAATCCATCAAATAAGACGTGGTTTAGCATCTTGCTTGGTGAACAGATATTTGAGTGCTGAGTAATCGGTGAAAACGGCTGTCTTTGAGAGCACAAGGTAGGATCGGAATTTGTCGAATGCGAAAACTACGGCCAGTAATTCCTTTTCGGTGACTGTATAATTTTGCTGAGCACTATTTAGTGTCTTGCTAGCAAAATATATGGGCCGAAAGTGTTTTCCTTCCCGTTGGCCTAAAACGGCTCCAACAGCAAAATCGCTGGCATCGCACATAAGTTCGAAAGGTAGTGACCAATTAGGTGAAACCATGATCGGAGCACTAGTCACTTGAGATTTCAATGTTTCGAAAGCTTTTATGCAATCAACATTGAATTCAAAGATAGATTCTTTCTCAAGAAGTTTTGTCATCGGACGGGATATTTTGAAAATCTTTGGTAAAGCGGTAAAAACCGCATGTCCTAGAAAACTTCTAACGGCTTTGGCGTTAGTTGGTGGTGGAAGTTTTGAGATAACGTCGATTTTACTTTGTCTACTTCCATTTCTGCTTTGGAGATCTTGTGGCCAAGCACATTCCTCCTTGGTCACCATGAAGTGACATTTTCCCGATTAAGGACAAGATGTGCGACTTCGCATCTTTCGAGCATTTTATCAAGATTGGAAAGACAAGCTTCAAATGAGTCTCCGAAGATCGAAAAGTCATCCATGAAAACTTCCATGGAGGTTTCTAGCATGTCTTGAATATGGCTATCATACACCTTTGAAAAGTCGCAGTGCATTGCAAAGACCAAAAGGCATCGCCGATATGCGTAGGTTCCAAAAGGACAAGTGAAAGTGGTGTTTTCTTGGTCATTAGGATCAATTGGAATTTGGAAATATCACGAAAATCCATCGAGGAAACAAAAGAATTTATTTCTGCTAGTCTTTCAAGCATTTGATCCATGAGCGGAAGTGGAAAGTGATCTTTACGGTGGCTTTGTTTAATTTCCGATAGTCAATACAAATGCATGACCGGTGATGATTCTAGTTGGAACTAGTTCATTCCGTTCATTAGTCACTACCGTCATTCCTCCTTTCTTGGGAACACGGTGAACAGGACTTACCTAAGGGCTATCCTCAATCGGGTAAATGATACCAAGATCGAGAAGTTTTATGATTTCCTTTTAACAACTTCTTTCATGTTGGGATTGAGTCGACTCGATGTTCAACAACGGGTTTAATCCCTTCTTGAAATTGATTTTGTGTTTGCGAAATTTGGACTAATTCTGGAATATCGATGTTTTCCAAGCAAAGCTTGTTTGTGATTTTGAGGGCGAAACTAAACTTTCTTTCTCATTGTCCTCGAGCAATGAAGATATGACTAGTGGAAGAAGTGAATTTTCCTCCAAGTAAGCATATTCAAGATGATCGGGAGAGGTTTGAGTCACGAGGTGCGTGGGTGGTTCTTCGATAGAGGATTTAATTCGCATCTCGTCATTGAAAGTTATTTCTTCAAAGTTTTCTTCCTCCATTTCTTCCTCTTCCGTGTTATCTCCTTCGAATTCTACTTTCATGAAATCATCAAACTCTTTGTCAAAGTCTGTTTCATTTATTTTTTCAGAAGTAGTCATGAATGGATCGGATTCGCTAAGTAATGCATCTAATTCTTCGTCAGTGACTTCATCGATAACATCGATGTTGAAACAAGTGTCATCACTGGAATGTGGATAGCGCATTGCTTTATCGATTAGAAAGGTGATTCGATCTTCTCCAACTCCAAGGTTGAGTTCTTTTCCTTTTACTTTGATGATTGCATCAACCGTATTTAGGAAAGGTCTTCCTAAGATGAGTGGGACTTTACTATCTTCTTCCATTTCTAAGATTACAAAGTCCACGGAAAATGAATTTACCGACTTGAACAAGCATATTCTCGGCAATACCAACAGGATATTGATAAGAATGATTTGCTAGTCGAATGCTCATTTTGTTGGTTTTAGTCGTTGTTGCATAACTTGGAATACAACGAATAAGGCATCAAATTGATACTTGCGCCAAGATCGGCTAAAGCATCGCATTTAATATTATTCCGAAAGTACATGGAATAAGAAAGCTCCCGGGATCTCCGAGCTTTGGTGGGATCTTGTTTTAGACAATGGTGAGCATTCTTCGTTAAGGAAAGTAGGCGATATTTGCTCTAGCTTGCTCTTGTTATTAAGAAGTTCTTTCAAGAATTTCCGTAATTGGGCATTCCGGCTAAGACATCAACGAGAGGAACATTGAGTCTAACCTCTTTGATTATTTCAATGAACTTCTTATAACGTTCTTCCATTTTTCTTTCTTAAGGCATTGAGGATAAGGAATTTTTGGTGTATCGCCTTGACAAATGGGGTGGTTTTATTTTTGGTGGTTTGAGTTGTGTTGGTTTCCTCGGCTTCATCCTCACTATCTTGGTGATAGGAGTATTTTCATTTGGATTCGGTGGTGGATCGTGAGAGACCACTTCTTGTGAAGACAACATTGATATGCTCGTTTCTTGTTTGTGGTGGACGATGCGTCTTATCATTTGATGGTTTTGGGTTGGATTGGGTGTTACTTGGAAACGAACCGGATGGTCGAGAGGAATGTTGGTCGAAAGTACGCTAAACTTGTTTTCAAGATCTTGGATAGATGCTTGATGATTTTTCCGTCCTTGCTCAACTTTGGCTTTGAGATTGAAAATTGATTTTGATAAAATCATTTGCAGATTTTTGATTAGCCACGAATTCTCTCATGGTTTTCTCGAATTTGGTTTATTCCATCTTTTTGTCGGAGTTTTGTGGTGGAGGATTGTCAGTTCGTGGTTGAGAATCACAGTTGTCATCCCTTGGTCGGCGATCTTGCCAATTTCCAGAATTTCGACCATAATAGTTACTACCATATCCTCCTCCACGATATCCTCCTTGGGCATAATTCGCTTCTCCTTCTTTAGGTCCACCCATAGGCTTATCGTCGCACTCGGACGATGGATGATTTCCTTAATAATTGTTGCATCCGTCTCGCATTTCCTTCATTTCATCCTTGATATCTTTGTATTGCGAGTCGATTTTTGAGGTTAAGGCTTCCATTTTCTCCATGAGTTTTGAGGTATCGGTGTTTTCGACAAAAGCAACGGTTTTTCGAAGAGGTTTGGTTTCGGAATCTTTAGACCAATCGAGTTTGAGAAGTACTCGATCTTGAGTAATTGGTGTGCATCTTCGAGTCTTATAGAGAAAAATTCCTCCAAGCATTAAGGATGCCTTGAGAGATTTCATCTAGTCCATGGTAAAAGATTTGGATAATGGTTCCTTTGGACAATCCATGTCCATGACAACTCACGGGCAAATCTTTCATCCGAAGCCAAGCTTCGACAAGTGATTCGTTCGGATTTTGTGTGAAAGCACGAATTTCTCCCATTAATCGATCAAACATGGCAGGTGGAAAGAATCGTCTTACAAAGGCTTGCCTCATCTCCTCCCAAGTGTTGATAATTCCTGGGTTAATTTATTGTACGATATTTTAGCATCTTCGAAGAGTGATGATGGAAAAAGCTTGAGTTTGATGGCATTGACATCGGTGTCGCCATAACGGAACATGCCGCAAATTTTGATGAATTCGGCAATGTGCTTATGCGAATCGCGCACGGCTATCGAATTGATGGTCTTTGATCATGGAAATATGATGACCCTTCACGATGAAGTTGTCACCAAGGTTGACAGCAACAATAGCACTCCCGGGGGTTGGTGCTACGGCTCGGTTGGTTCCCCACATGGGTTGATCGTCTGCCATGGGAAAAGGTAAATTGGTGAAAGGGTTGTAAACAACTTTGGCTTCTACGAGGTTATCAAATGGTGGGTTTGGTACTCTTGGTACATGATTTTCCAAAGGTATGAAAAGTGTTCTTCTTCTTGAATCAAGCGTTCGGGGTTGGTAAGAGGTGTAATTGGTTCTATTCACGATGCACGAGTGTTCATACTGATGACCTAGAAAATCCGGGCAATATCTAAACACACAGACAAACAACGAAAACAGCTCGAACAGGAGGGTAACCGGATCGGTTGCAAGGTGCGACCGATCGGTTAGATCAGTTTGAGGTGGTTTAAAGGCGTAACCGGTTCGGTTGTAAGGCAACCGGATCGGTTGAAGCTTCCGAGAGAAAAATTTTGAAGTGAATCGACTGATGGGGATTCAAAACTTGTTGAAACACAATCAAATCCCCGACAGCGGCGCCAAAAACTTGATGTGCTACGTGTGTACAAGTTTTAAATATATAAAAGGTGAATTACCAAAATTACCAATAACACATACGAGCAAGTGTACTCATCCGTTATAGCAAGATTATGAAGGTAAGTCGAGATCGTTCGCAGGGATTTGAGTGAATCTAAGAACAAGTTTAAATCAACAGAGTATATCCAAAACATGTAGCAACGCAAATAGATATAATGAAATTCAGATGATTAAAAACTACACTTGCTTAAACTAGTTTCATATCCTAGATTAATGTGATTGTGTTAACCTCTTAACATGTTGGTTGTGATAATTAGTTGGTGTACTAATTTATTGTTCTTACAAGTTAAACCTTCGTCAAGATTTTAGTTCATAAAACAAGCATTACGTTTAACCAATCAATTCAAGATCAATTCAAGTTTCATAAGTTCATTTTCATAAACTTAAACACAAAAACATCCACTTGTTTCATCAAATTGCTTAAGAAATGGTCAATACAAAAGGTAACCGATTATAGACAAAAGGCTACAATTGATTCTCAACAACTAATCTTACGACCTTTTAGATGTTTCTAATCAATCCAATTTGATAATCAAAAAGCATTTTATTACAACCACACCTTAGTTCCTTTGTTTAATCAAGAATAATGGTAAAACAATCATCCAAAGACAAAATGATTATAACTAGTTGAATAACAATAAGTTCTTTTGACCTCTACGATTAATATCAACTAGTCAAACTTGATTAACAAATGTCACAATGAAACTTTAGCACAATTGGATCTTAAAATCAACTTGAAATTGAATTAAAATATGTTAACACAATCACTAACTAATCATATGATAATCAACATCATTTAAGCAAGTGTATAAAGAAACTAGCCACTCATAGCAAACATGAACATAAACTCAGAACTTTAAACATTAGAAAACATGATTAAAAGTCTTACAATGCTTGGAATAAGATTACAAATGGTGAAGTAATGATTCCCAAAGTATTAGGGTAGACTTCTTGGTGATTTGGCCTCCAAATGTGGAACTTGGAACTCAAACTTTCATGGACTTCTAAGGACGAATTTGAGAGCTTAAGAGCTTTTTTGATGAATAGAAAGATTTGTATTGAAGTGTGTCTCATATGCTCACAAAAGGCCTCTATTTATACTAGTTTCAAAGCCTAGGGTATTAATTCTGAACTTGACCTCCAAGGAGTTAGGAAGGGACTAGAATACACCAAGAGAAGGACCTAGAATCGTTTGGATGCAAAGGGAAACTTAGTGATGAAGAATTGGTAGATCTGGGTCCTCCAACCGGATCGGTTACTTGACCAACCGATCCGGTTGGTCTTCTAAGGACCCAACCGTTCGGTTGCGGCGGCGACGAGCGGTTGAGGCGGCGTCTTTGGCACTTTATGGTCGGGATTTCAACGATCCGGTTGCAAAGGCAACCGATCTAGTTGGATTCCACGAGTTACGGAAAATTGATCTTTTACGTCTTTTGTCTTGTAGAACTTGGTTCTTCAATCACTATGGTCTTCAAAGGTACTTGAGATCTTGATTTGTGCTCGACATGCTTCAACGAAGCAGGAATCTTCTATTTGTTGAACATTACTTTACTTTTCCTTCCGTTTCCCTGCACTTGGTTATAAACACTAGACAAACATCTTTTGATGCGATTAAGCACTGAAATCACGCAAATATAACCAAATAACATATACAAAAGCACACATAACGCTACTAGAAACATATACAATCTGAGTGTTATCAGTCAGTTAATCATATCTTCTAAGTAACTAGCCACTACCACCATTCAAAACTACCGAAACAAGGTGATGGATCTAGGACACTCTCCTTGTGTTAATGATATTTTGTATGATATTATCAAGCAAGCGGAATTTACTTAAGTAATACTTTAGAAGACGAATTATATGATGTATGAGAATAAACACAAGTTAACACAAAACTCAAGCTCAATATTATTAATGAATAATACGAGTGATCTTAACTTATCACTAGGGTTACACCTTGAAGCTTTTGTAGGTAATATTGTAATGTAATCGTACCTAAGACAATGACCTAGGATCTCCTTTTATACAACAAGGAGTCCTTTACAAGATAAGTATATAGCTAACATAATAGAATATACACAAGATCTATTCTATACTTATCAAGGCGCGTTTAACCTTATCATAAAGCGATAGCGGTGGTAATGAAGAACTTGCAGTGGGAATACGTTTCCACTGCTAGTGTTAAACCAAGCAATGTAAACCACTACTATCCGTGGTAACGGATTATTCCCAACAATCCTCCCCTAAACTTATGATTTCTCTACAAATCAATAAGTTTCTTCAATATGCATTAACTTCAAGGATTTGGGGAATTCAATCAAATACTTCACTTCTTTTCTCTTAACTTTTGTATAGCTCTTGAACACTGATCTTGAAGCCTTTTTAATAATACTCTGACCTTCTCATTGTCTTCATTAACTCTTATATGTAAGCTTAACATTACTGTAAGAGCTCTAGCTCTAAGTGGATATTCTTTCTTAGCAAGCATGAAAAAGTCTTCTCCATTAGCTGTAGAGACATGATGAACTTCACATGAATCATAGTACCATTTATTACCAAAACATGTGAACAAGGTTTTCCAGTAGTTTAGCTTTGATACCACTTGATGGATCTAGGACACTCTCCTTGTGTCAATGATATTTTGTATGATATTATCAAGCAAGCGGAATTTACTTAAGTAATACTTTAGAAGACGAATTATATGATGTATGAGAATAAACACAAGTTAACACAAAACTCAAGCTCCAATATTATTAATGAATAATACGAGTGATCTTAACTTATCACTAGGGTTACACCTTGAAGCTTTCGTAGGTAATATTGTAATGTAATACGTACCTAAGACAATGACCTAGGATCTCCTTTTATACAACAAGAGTCCTTTACAAGATAAGTATATAGCTAACATAATAGAATATACACAAGATCTATTCTATACTTATCAAGACACGTTTAACCTTATCATAAAGCGATAGCGGTGGTAATGAAGAACTTGCGGTGGGAATACGTTTCCCTTTGCTAGTGTTAAACCAAGCGATGTAAACCACTACTATCCGTGGTAGCGGATTATTTCAACAATCCTCCCCTAAACTTATGATTTCTCTGCAAATCAATAAGTTTCTTCAATATCATTAATGTTGGGATATGAAAGTCTTGAAGATATCAAAGTCTTGAAGATATGAAAGAAATCTTGTAAGTCTGCAAATCTTGGAAGAAGTCAAAGAGTCAAAATCGCTAAAGACAAAGTCAAAGTTTGCAAGATGAAGTCAAAAAATCTTGCTAGAACAAAAGAACTGTTATATTCGTTTATGGAAAGTATTGTATTCCATGTTTAGATTACTTGTCGTACAAGGTTATCAATTGTAAACCGACTAGGATATACTTGAGCCTATAAAAGGAATCCTAGATTGGCATTAGAGTGCGATTTAGAAAAAGAGTTTTAGAGTTTACTGAATTAGTGTTTTAGAGAAAAGTTCAATTATCTTAGAGTTGTATTAGAGTATCGCATAATAAGCGATTTAGAGTTTATAATAAAGTTATTCTTCTTAGCTTTGTTAAGTAAATTCCGCGTACTTGATAAAGATTGCTCGGTGTTTCTTTGTTAATAACTTAGGATTTATCCGAGGTTATTAAACCTTAACAAACTAGTTAAGTTAGTTTGATTAAAGTATATTGATCCAACAAGTGGTATCGAGCTTGTGTGGAAACTCGACTAGGAAGAAACCTACTTCAACAATATTCAAAGATGTCGATTGAAAGTTGTTCCACCACCCTCAATCACCTCACCGAATTCCAATAATCAAGAAGGAGAATATGATCTACGGTGCATGAAGATGAGGCAAGATATTGCCATT
>CM040244.1:265011-663068 GCA_022545495.1 Chrysanthemum lavandulifolium
GATTTGTTTGTAAAGCTTGGATGTAATATTGTTTTCCACTTTGGTGAAAATGCTTTAGGCGTAGGGACTCAAGAACAAACGCTCTAGACTCGGACCTAATCCAAACCGAGCGTGACCTTGACCATGAGTTCGAGACCTTGTGATGAAAATGCACACACACCGCACAATATCCAAAGCACATCCAAACTATTTCAATCAAAAGTTTAGCTCAAACGGGTTTTACATCGCGGGGTGAGGAAAATTAGTAACTAGTGTCGAGGGGATTTGAGTTTCAACTAAGACATCAACCTAATGTAAACGGCATAACTTTCACTTTACGATTAGTCAATATTTTTACCACTGTGGTGATAACCACAGTGGGTTTGGACCCTCCGTAACGGTAAATTCGGTAATCGTAGTATCTCGGTTTGGCAAAAATTCGCAAGATCATGTTTCTGAAGACGTCTTTTTTTTTTGTGAGGCTAGCATAAAAACATTATTATTGACTTCGGGAATTCATTATAAGTTTATTTTGCCCTTACTGTAGTGTCGGTACGCGGCGGTGTCGGGTTTTCAGTTCGTGTTATTTACTTATACGAAAAAGAAAGATGTAACTTCAACAAAAGAAAAAATACTTTAAGTTTTAAGGTTGAGTAAGGACCTAGAAAAAGTGTGGGTTGTTATAAGCACGTAGCAAAGGAGTAACATAATCGTTGTATGTAAAGGAAGAGGCCTCTAATCTGCAACAGTTCCTTGTTATGTAGAAATGCGTCGACAAGAATACTTGAGTTTTTCTCCAAGATAAACTTTGTGAATCCCTTAGCAATAGCCACCAGGATTGCCCAAAGAATAGCCTTTGCTTCGACCTCAATAAAATGTCGCGTAGGCTACATGTTTATTTCCCGCTACTAAAACCGACCCGTTGTGGCACCTCATGACAAAACCAAGTCCTTCACCGCCAAAATGTGCACACTTTTATTTATGAAAGTTCGTTATATTTATACAACTTTTTCAAATTTTGACTTACTAAATCGATATATTTGAGAAAGTTAATTTCTATTTATACTTTGTTTTTTAGTTTTAAAGAAAAAGAAAATGAAAAGAAGTAAGAAATGGAAAAGTAAACGAAGTGTTGGTTGATATGTTTTTGAGATAGAGGAAACGAAAATGAAAATAATTATAAATCATCTTGTTAAGTCGAAGGGAAAAGGAAAATAACTTGTTCGAATTACAAGTATGCCCTTTAGTTCAAATCTTTTATGATGACATGTCAGTTTTTCTCATATTGTTAAGATCTCGATCATGATCTTAAGATCTTACGATTTTACAATACTATAATGAAAAAATGACATGGATCCTACGTAGATCATAGCAAGCTTAAGATCTTATAAGATCTTGATCTTGACCGTAGGAACTGTTAGAAATCAAGATCCATAAGATGTTGATTGGTTGTTTAATTAATTTACAATAGTGGGTCGGTGGGTATATGGTTTTAATTCTTGTTCGCTTTTGTCGAGGTAGATTTCTTTAATCATGTGTAGTCTTTGCATGTGAACCGACCATTAGGTTGTCTTGTTTTCATGGTTATTTAATTCTTGTTGATTCGTATTGTTAATTACTGAATTGATATATTGTTATTCATGGGTTGATCTATGGCCGATTATGCTTATAAACCCTAGTTTATTATTAGGGTTTAATTAATACGTAGCGATTACGTGGTTTGGTACAGGGTTGTTTTTTCTTGTTTTGATTGTGTTCTTTTGGTTAGGGTTTGTTTATTGTCGTGTTGATGGAGGGTGTTCCCAACGTTGATAAGGATGCCTTAATGGATTGTAGGGCGTGAACCTCATGTGGGCCGGTTCCACATGATGTAAATCCCACCGATTACGCTTGTCAGGGGATATGAATGCTAATGAGGTTGTGGCGGTTTCACATGCGAGTATCGATGATTCGGTGTTTTGGGATGCAGAGCCTCTTGGTGTTACAAGTATCTTGAATATGCAAGATTACCCATCTATAGTTTACAGTGTCGAGGACACCACTAGGGGGGCTAATCTGCCTAGTGGTGATGGTATTAGTGTAGCTCCTAAAGCTGGAAGGGTACATGTTTCTCCACCTAAGGACAAATTAACCGGTGCTACGCCAATTATTCAATCTATTGGGGTTAATACATTACCTATGTCGTATGTTGGTGTTACAAGTGGTACGAATTCTGATAATGAATCGATGAAGCGCAAATCAAATTTTCGTAGGTTGGAGTGTAGTAAAAAATCTAATGGGGTGGATCTCTCCATTCCTATGAAAGTTGTTGAGGAGGTAAACTCTAAATTTGAGAATACCCTTTATGGTTACTTCCTTGGTAAACGTATTGCTTTTACGGTTGTTGATTATTACGTTCGTAATACATGGGCCAAGTATGGTATTCAAAAGGTTATGATGAATGCGAAGGGGTTTTTTTCTTTAAGTTTTCCACTCGTAAAGGTGTTGATGATGTGCTTGAAAACGGACCGTGGATGATTAGGAATGTTCCAATTATTCTTAAACCGTGGACTTTGAATACTAATTTGCTTAAAGAGGATTTGACTAATATTCCGGTATGGGTTAAATTCCATGATGTGCCCCTTGCTATGTTTTCTGATGATGGTCTCAGTCTCTTAGCTACATTGATTGGTACTCAAAAAATGTTAGATTCTTATACTAGTCTAATGTGCTTGGAATCAAGGGGTCGAAATAGTTTCGCTAGGTGCTTGATTGAAGTTAAGGCAGATCAGGTTCTTAGGAAAGCATCACTGTTGAGATACCATTACTTGATGGGACATGATCTACTATTGAAAAGATTCGGGTGGAATACGAATGGAAACCGCCTCGATGTGATACATGTAAATTGTTTGGTCATATCACGGTTGATTGTCCTAAATCTTTCCACTTCCTACTCAACCTAAGCAGATTGTTAATGATGGTTATCAAAGCGTCACTAACAAGAATAAGGGTAGGAATGGTGGTCTAAGTGTTCCGTGTAAGGAGGTTTTACTAAAGTGGGTCCTAAATTTAGGTATCAACCTAAAGCGCCTCCTCCTGAACCCAAGAAGGTGGATAGTTTGAAGAAGACAGCCACTAATTTGGCAAGTACGAGTGGGACGAAGATTGATACATCTAACCGTTTTGCTGCACTTAATACGATCGATTCTGATGAATCTGGCAATCCTACTGATGTAGAGGTTTCTAGTAATACAATGGAAGCAAAGGAGGTTGGGTCTATCGAGATAGGTAATGTATCACAAGATCCGCTTGTGAGTGATTCAATGGTAGCGAACGCGGCTGGTCCTACCCCTATTGTTGAGAAAATTGGGGAATTTGAAAGGCTTCTTATTGATGGGAAAGCTACTTTTGTTGATGATAATGGTAATCCTATTAAAAAGGTTGATTATCAGGGTTATAATAAGGATTTCCCGGAGGGTTAACCCATTCACTAAGGTGGGAGAGATTGTGGATTCTGATAGTGATGATGAGGAGGTTGTGAACACCTTTGATGAGACGAGTAATCTATTTGGTGGTGGTCATGATCGCGAAGATGACTATGATGACTATGGTTATGATAACTATGCAGATAAGGTTTACGATCTTCCAGGAAACTTGGATGCCTATTATGACACGTATAGTATCAAGCTCCAAGGCCTTAGTAGGAAGTAATTTTATCTCCATAAGAGTTTAATGTTATATTTTGAGTAGTGGTTTATTTTCTTATATAGAGAATAGGAAGTATCTTGTTATGTAAGCTTTTGCCTATGTAACGGGCTGATATATGGGATTCACCCATATCCTTTGTACTTAAATGTTTTTTTGGAGTAATGTATTTACCGGGTCTTTTACCATTTACCTAAAAAATAATAATAATAAAAAAAATTAAAAAAAAATCCATAATTTCGGGTGGTCGGGGAAGCTCAAAATACAAGTTAGACATGGTGAACGCAGTGAGAGAAAGGAAGGAACGATGTGTCTTTCACACACTTATTATGGTATTTCAAATGGGAGCTTCATCCTCCTAGTATATATAGATACAAATACGCCTAACTTTAGAATGACTAATCTAGTCTGTGTGTATAAGTAAGTAAAGATACTTATGCAATTCCGATAAATGACTTCACTTTTGATGCTAACTCTCTCCCTAAATGATGGCATACGAGAATTGCTTACAACATTTCCTACAAGTAAAACAAAAATACACAACATAAACGCAACAACTTTGAGAATATCTTCATAATCTTCAATCTTCATTAATCTTTTCAGCTTCATAGATCTTCTCAGCTGCCATCTTTCTACTTGTAGAAGAACAACCTAAGAAAATGTTATTAGGGATTAAATATGGCTTTTTACTCTCCCCTAATTAGCGCATCATTATCTTGATTGCTCTCCCCTAAACCGACAACCCTTCTTATGAATGTTCTGATCCTGAAGAAGTCTTCTGATAAATGTTTAACCCGTCTTTAGTCTTCTAACATGCAGCGGAGAAAGTAGAATATACTATAGACTGATGCTTCTTCAAGGTTGTCCACTCGGGGAAACAAAATATCAACATTATCATCTCACTAATACATCCTAGTTATCTTACATATATCATTTCAACTCATAATGTACACATATATCGTATGGAATATGAAACGATAAAACCAAAGTAACAAGTTGAAGCATTGATCATCTATGGGTTTATGAGATAAATCATTAAACTCGATCACGTGAACCTATTGTGCGTCCCCGGTATACACATTTCTCTCTCCATGATGGTTACGTTCTAATGGAAGCATTTTGCATAACCTTCACATTTGTCTCAACTAAGACTTAAGCATGAGCTAGTCATTTACACCTTAGGTAAATGTACATAATGTAATCCAAAGATCCTCTTGGAGAAAGTAACGTTTCATTTTATTATTAAACATTGAAATGGAGGGACTTTGAGGATATGTGACTACACTATGCAATTTTGATCTTTGATAAGGCCTTCATATTGGTTAAATGAGATTTCTTTTAATTAGAAGAAAGTAAAAATTCATACTCAAGACACTCATTCTCATTTATCATGATGCTCTTTACTTTACAAACCCTCATGCCAAAGCTTCCAACATCTTTCAAGAAAAGATAATATGTTGTTTTCAAGTTTATTTGTTATATATACTTAGAAGTTACTAATCTACGGTTGTTTGTATTACGTTTGGTAGATGGTTATGAGTTAGTTTTATTATTATTGATGATTATTTGTATTTGATTGTTATTTCTCATGTGTGCCTAATGCTTGATTTCTTTGCTTGACATTTGGTTAATTTTGGGCTAAATAAGGCAACTCAACATGACTTGAAATAACCTGAAATGGCAACAATATCAAACCGACAACAGTATTCATCATAAGGTCGTGTTATAGTTCGATTGTGAAACAAAGACCCACTTCAATCCAACCGTATAGGTTTATGTAATGGATTGAGAGAAGAACAACTTTTCATAGGATTATTAATAGATAGTATTAGGGCACCCTAACGTAAGGTACAATGAAACCTTTTTTTTACATAAAAAAGTTTTTGAAAAGCTTTTTCCACCGGAGTGATGTCTTTTTTTTCCCTAAAAGACTTGATGATTCTCTAGCCTTTAAAGAATGATTTTTAACATAAAACTTTCATTTTAACCCTTCTCTATCCTATTAATTTGTATAGGATAGCGTAATAAATTGTTAATATAAAAGATAAAAAGCTTTTTGAAAAGTTCGTAACATTGAGTAGATTTAGTTATAATAAACACAAGATCATGGAAATATGATTTGGCAAAAAAGAAGAGTAAATTACAATGTTCCTTCTTGTGGTTTACTTACCGACCAAGAGCTTCATCTCTTCAACCAAAAAAAAATGTACCGTTAGTGTTTAAATGTAAAACTTTATCTACCGTTAGTCCCTCACTTATACAACCGTTCGTTAAATCACTCATGTGACATGCACTTGAAGGTAAACTAGTCAATTTTACAGGAATGTAACTATAATGTTATGGGTCCCACCACTACCTTTCCTCATCTCTCCATCTTTGACAATATTCTTCTTCAAGTGGTTCCACCACTACCCATCAAACCACACTTATTCAAAATATGTCCATGGTCCACCACTACCCATGGTCCCACCTGCAGTGGCTATTCTGCGCTCTTTGGACTTTTCAAACTTAGCGAACTGAAACATCTGATTAGCTAAAGGAAGGCCATTTAGTTTTTAGTGATTCATAACAGTATTCGTATTTGTTGTTATATAAATTTTAGGTAGCGGAACCTACATTAAGACTTGTACCCGATGCATATGAGTCCCAACAGGCTTGGTTCCGTGATAGCATGGCATTTTTTGAGGGGCGTAGTATTGAACCACCACCAATACCCCCACCTTCATACCAATATAGCCGTGACGATGTTCCAGCATACGTTTATCATCATTTGGCGCAACTAGAGAATTTGAGAAAGGCCCAGGATGCCAACATAAACGAACACGACACAATGTTGCAAAAAATATTTGGTTTCTTTAGTGGATTTAGTGGTTTCCCGTACGCGCAGGTATATTTGTATATTTTTTTTTGCTACTTATTTGTTTTAAAAATTACTAAACATACTAATATTGTGTGTAGGGTTTCGGGCAGTGAACCGGAGGTCTTGGGTTCCCGAGCGTGTATTTTTGTATTTTTTTTTGTTGCTAATCATTTGTTTTAAAAATTACTAAACATACTAATATTGTATGTAGGGTTTCCAGTGATGGAACCGGAGGTAATTGGTTCCGACAGCATGTATGTTTTATTTTTATTTTTTTGTTGCTACTTATTTGTTTTAAAATTACTAAACATACTAATATTGTATGTAGGGTTTCGGCAGTGGAACCGGAGGTAATTGGTTCCCTGACAGCGGTATGTTTGTATTTTTTTGTTGCTACTTATTTGTTTTAAAAATTACTAAACATACTAATATTGTATGTAGGGTTTCGGGCAGGGTGGAAGTGGAGGTACTGGGTTTCCGAACGCGCAGGTATGTTTGTATATTTTTTTGTTGCTAGTTATTTGTTTTAAATATTACTAAACATATTAATATTGCGTGTAGGCTTTCGGGCAGGATGGAACTGGATTTAGTGGTATCCCGAACGCGCAGGTATATTTGTATATTTTTTTGTTGCTAATTATTTGTTTTAAATATTACTAAACATACTAATATTGTGTGTAGGGTTTTGGGCAGGCTGGAACGGATTTAGTGGTTTCAACGCAGCAGTATATTTACCAACGACATGTATATAATTTATTCATTTGTTTAAAATTACTAAACATTCTAATATTATATGTAGGTATTTGGCGAGGTGGTCCGAGATGGGGTTTCTAACCCCGAGTAGTTCTTTCTTTGACGGGTGTCTCGCCACCGTGCGCCCAGTGGGCACCCGTTATTCAACCAGCCGACGCCTCATTCTAGGGCGCCTATGCCACAACAAGGATTTGTTCCGTGGTCGGGTAACAATGCGCAACAAGCTAGTGCATCACACCCCCCGTAGCTACTCGTGTGTTGCCGGTAATTTTATGACCCACATAAGTATATATCCTTTTTTTCCTTTTTCTACTATAATAGTTGCCGGTAAATTTGTTCCGTGTTAGGGTGCTATGAATCGAGAAAAGAGATGTTCGTCGTGGGCGTTATTTGTTGAGCCCGTATGATCGTTTGCGGATTACGACTCCTATTCTCAATAAACGGGCTGGTAGGCGTAAGGATAATGCCATTTCAGCAAATATTAGCCCGTTAGATCTTGGAAAAGCTATTGATGAAGAAGACGATAGGGTCGATGATGATGAAGAAGAAGGGGATATAGTTGAGTTTTTACGTGAAAATTATATCGGGGAGTACATTTCATTTTATAACGTTGACCCTACTAAGGTAATCATAACACTACGTGAATATTTTTTTTAACAATGATTAACAACTTATTATTGATATTACTTTTGGCTATTTAGGTTAGGCATACATATTATGAAGACTTAAATACTTTCCTGTGTAACCCTAAACCCATATACCTGGACTGTCATGTGATGGGTTTCATGTGTGAGCCAATTTTTTGGCGTGAATTGCACCCTTTTTGTTCCGAGGTCCCAATTAATGGTTGGCTTGCAGACGATGTAAGTTTATTATTACATGTTTATAATGTATTTGAATAGTCTTTTTTATAGAATACTTAGTAATAATTTTAATATTTTTTTGATTTGAATTAGCATATGAATGCATGGACTGAGCTTCTAATTCGTCAGAGGCCAAATGGTGCTTGCTAGACAGTAGCGAATCCAACACTTGCATCGTATTCTCCAGGCACTTCTGTCTTCTTACTTGTGACTGATAGTGCATTACAGGGAACGTTAAGTGGGAGGACACGTCCGTACCCTTCATGGGATGAGGTAGAAGTGGTAAGTATTTGTGTTTAATGATTTTAATGCGTTTAGTATTTTAATAAGGTATTTAATTGTATGTAAGTTAATGATTTTATCTTTGTAGGTGTATATGCCGTTCCATGCCGAAGACAATCACTGGGTTTTAGCTGTCGTAAATCTTCCGAATTCTCATATTTCTGTTTTTGACTCGATGCATAGTGACAGTAGGTCGGATAAGTTGCGACGACATATTGTTGCATGGACTAAAGTCTTAAATGAAAGTTTACAGATCCAAGGATATTTTGACGTTACCGGACGCCAACATTTTAACTTCTCATTCTCTTATAATGATTCAAATTGGTTTCCGGCTCCGCAGCAAGCAAATGGTAAGGATTGTGGAGTAGTTGTATGTTGGCTTATGCTACAATTTTGTACAGGTAGGATCCCACCACCGGTTATTAATAACCCTTCACAGTTTTTTAGGGAGTTTAGATTTGTTATGGCTAATCATTTTTATGGTACCCGGTGTGAGGATACTAGTTGATGTGGATATGTTTAGTTGAACTGTTTGTATATATTTTCTTATCTATGGTTGAAGAATACTAGCGGATGTAGATATGATTAGTTAACCGTTTGTATATGTATTTTCATCTACGATTACCAAATGAAAGTTTGTGTATGTTATATATCACAAGTTATGTCGTTGATAACTAAAGTTTTGTAGATGAGTTAAATGAAAGTCCAATTTAAACATCACTGATAAACGGTATCCTTGTGGTAAACCTCAACAATGTTTTTCAAAGTGATGTTAAGGTAATAGTTATGTGGTTTTGGTGTGAACACCGAGGCGTTCTTTAGTATCAAAAGCAAGACCGACAACCGATAGACTTGACGTAACCCTTATCCTCTTCTAGTACTTTGTGATGAATTGTACGGACATTATTCACGATGGATCTTTGAGTGTAACGTTAGCTCACCAAGCAAATTTGGTGTACAAGACTTGATGATGGCTACAACCAGTTCAAGCTTCCCTTTTTACAAAAGGTTTTCATATCGCCTAAACAAGCATCTACCACGATCCCAAAAGCATCTAGATAGCTGCGCGCTTAGCCATGGGCCACGCTTAAAATGATCATCTTGGATGCATCCTCCTCTATTCTCTGACATACTCTTGGGTTGGCATTACAGACGAAGGGCCTCCTTCCCTAATGTACGTATTTTTGCTAAGCAGCTAATTGAAGAATACCATTTGGACCGGTATTATCCTTGTGTGTCCTATTGTAGTTGCATTTTCCTCAGGGCGATCAATGTACAAATGTATTATACATCGTGGAACCACAAGCACACGTAACAAATAAAGAAACATCGTTGTTGTCTTTAATATCCATCGTTGTATCGATGGACTTAGCCTAAACGACAATCGAGTTGCGTATTTGCATCCAACTCGAATTTGTTCACCAACATTTCAACCATTAATGAGTAAGTGATGTCACTGTACATAATGACACCACTTTCTTTGCCATTGAAATGTAATTTACATTTGAATTTCTGGAAAATAGCCGACATTTGTATGTTTGTTGGGTAGATGTATGTTAGTATTTTATTTTTGGTTAATGCTTATGTTTGTTAAACTTCTTTTTAGATGTTGTATATATAGGCTCTATATCACATAGTGTTTTACACGAAATATGACAACTTTTTGTCATGCTTTAATAATTATACGACAACTTTTACACATGTCAGTAATAATATAGGGACATGCAAAATTATCTATAAATCACATACATGTTTACACGAAATATGACAACATTCAGTAATTATATGGCAACTTTTTAGGAGTGTCAGTAACCAACTAGGGACATGTATTTGACAAGTCAATGACTTTCTATAAATCACGTACATGTTTACACGAAATATGACAACATTCAATAATTATATGACAACTTTTTAGGCGTGTCAGTAACCAACTAGGGACATGTATTTGACAAGTCAATGACTTTCTATAAATCACATACATGTTTACACGAAATATGACAACATTCAATACTTATATGACAACTTTTTAGGCATGTCAGTAACCAACTATGGACATGTGATACACCACACACACACACACACACACACACACACACACACACACACATATATCTATACTACTTATAATACACCAATATCCCCAACCAAAATCCAACCCTTCAACTTTAAGATTCACCACCCATACCTACATCCAAGCCTAAATTTTACACACCAAACCAACATCCAACCCTTCAACTTTAAGATTCATTAGTCAAACCTATATCAAAGCCTAAATTTACACATAACACACCAACATCCAACCTAAAATAAAATACTAAAACTAACAAACCACATAAATCTACCTTACTCTCACCCACACAAATTCTCTCATCTCACATAAAAACGCACACACACACACACCCACACAAATTCTCTCATCTCACAATAAAATACACACACCCAACCAAACCCTACTCACCCCTCTACCGCCGCCGCCACCACGCAGGCGCCACCACCACCATCTGGCGCCACCACCCTACCGGCGTTTTAGTACGCTTTTTTATACATACGTAAATTTTTTAACAAATATGTTTTTGTCTTTAAAAATAGATCCGTAATTTTTTTGTTAAATACGCGTTTTTTGGTCTTAAAAAAAATAGGTCCGTAATTTATTTTGTTAAATACGCGTTTTTTGGTCTTAAAAATATTAGATCCGTATTTTTTTAAATAAATATGCGTTTTTGGTCTTGAAATAAAATAAAACCGTAATTCTTTTGATAAATATGCGTTTTTTTGTCTTTAAAAAAATAGATCCGTAATTTATTTTGTTAAATACGCGTTTTTTGGTCTTAAAAATAATAGATCCGTAACTTTTTTTTGTTAAATACGCGTTTTTGGGTCTTAAAAATAATAGATCCGTATTTTATTTTTAATAAAAAATAGTTTCGTAATTTTTAAAGATTAAGTAAAAATTAGTTACTTAATTTTTAAAGATTCGTTTTTGTTTTTTATAAAAAATAGATCTATAAAATAATAGATCCGTATTTTATTTTTAATAAAAAACAGTGCGTAATTTTTAAAGATTAGTTTTTGTTATTTTTGGTAGATCTATTGATTTTTATCTCTTTTAAAATATCGTATTTGATTTTAATAAAAGCGCGTTTTGATTTTAATAAAAATAATAGTTTCGTATTTTTAAAAATAATACGCTTTTTTATTTTAAAATAATCTGCGTTTTGATTTTAAAATAATACGCGTTTTTATTTTAAAATAATCTTTTTAAAAATAATCTGGCTTTTTATTTTAATAAAAAATAGTTTCGTATTTTAAAATTTTTTAAAAATCCGTATTTTATTTTTATATTTTATATACAACCGTATGTTTTAATTTTTTTTAAAGATCCAAATTTTTTCTAGATCTCTTTTTTTAAAATACGTATTTATTTAATAACTTTTTCAAAGATCCGTAAGTTTTATTTGTAGATTTATTGATTTTTTTGTAGATCTATTTTTATTTAAATATCCGTTTTTTTTACATCTATTTTTTTTTAAAAGATCCATATATTTTTTAAGTTTTTTTTTTTTTTTTTTTTTTTTTGTAAAAATCCGTATTTTTTTTGACAGATCCATATATTGTTTTTGAGGTTTTTTTTTTTATAGATCTAACATCAAACAACTCTTGAAGGCTTATTTGTGTATAATATAAATTATTATATTGTAGATATGAAGTTTTAGAATGTTTTTGTCAAATTTTCAGTTTAGATGCCGCGGGGGCCGCCCCCTATTGACGGAATATTGAGCCGCCGCTATTTATTATAGATATGAGATTTTGCAATATGTTGAGAGAACTGAGATTTTGTACGGTTCCAATTTTAATATGTTGTTAGGTAATAGTTATTGTAATTTGTTGTGTAAATTTTGTCATAGTTTATTTAAAGTTTGTATTTTTTTTGTTCGTGTATTTGTATGTTAGTTTATTTGTTTTTGTAATTTTCTTTAAATTTGTTAGTAAATTTTGTTACATCTATTTTACTTAAATTTGTTGGTATATTTGTTAAGTTAGAAAAACCCTTGTTGGAATATGTAGTTGATAAGTTTACTTTGTAAAAGTTGTTGGATATATTTAGAAAATTGTTTGTAAGTTTTTAAATTTTTTTGAATTTATAAAATATTACGTTTGAAGTTTTTAAAATTGTGTGTAAGTTTTTAAATTTTTTTGAATTTATAAAATATTTAGAAAATTGTGTGTAAGTTTTTAAATCTTTTAAAATTTAAAATACTTTAAACGTTTAAAGTTTTTGAAATTTTCAAACTGTCAGAAATTTTGACATTTTGAAAATTGTGAAACTTTTTAATTTGAAAATTTTGAAATCCTGAAATGTAAAGGATTAAAATTTTTAAAGTTTATATATTTTAAAAACTTTTGAAACCATGAAAGTCTTCAACCGTAAAAGAAGTTTAAAAGTCAGTATATCCATGTGACACATATCTTTGCTATAGAAATCGATGAAACTCAAGGCAAGACAAATTCAAATGTGGTTGTTTATTTACTCAAATCTGTATTCGTTCACGTAGAAATATAAAGGTGTCAATGAAGCTTGACAAAATTCAATCGAGATGAAGTCACTCGTCAAATGTGGTGTATCAAGAAAATCTGCGATGATTAATGAGTTAGTATTGTAACCTTTTGGATGATTGTTTATTATGGTTCAAATTTGAATCTTATTGGATACAACACTTGAGTGTATTCTATTACAATCTTAATCAACTATCGAAACTTAAAACAATACTATTTAAAAATCACACGCACAAACATATCAACGCTCATAAAAAACAATGCAACCATGTCATAACAAAATGACTCTGAAAAACATTGCAACTTGAGTGTATTTTAACCTTTTTGGTTGAATGTTTATTATGGTTTAAATTTGAATCTTATTGGATAAAACACCTGAGTGTATTTTATTACAATCTTAATCAACTATCGAAACTTATAATGCTCCAATCTATCGTTATTACAGTTTCAATTGACTAACGCAAATTAAAACGGGGCTTTCAAAAAAATAATGCGACCATGTCATTAAAAAACATTGCAACCTAAAACAATATTACTGGAAAATGATTCTCTTACACTACAAAAACAATATGTTGAACAAATTATTCGCCGTCGAAAATAGATACCGTTGCCGCTAAGCGTGAGTATTCGGCTAGATACTGTTGCCGCTAGGCGTATGTACTCGCTAGATATGTACTCGCTATAATAATAATAATAATAGTAATAATAATAATAAATAAATAAATAAATAAATAAATAAATAAATAAATAAATAAACCATAAATCACAACAATCTATAAAAAAAAATTACATGTTGTATAAGTTGTTTGCCGGGAAATAATCGTCGCTACCACTATAGCTTCAGAAAAACACAATAATCCAATGCCAATTTAGTCAACAAAAATAATAATAATAAATAAATAAATAAGTAGATAAATAAATAAAAGTACCATAAACCACAACAATTTATAAAAAAAATTACATGTTGAATAAGATGTTTGCCGGTAAATAATCGTCGCCACCCTTATACCTTCATAAAAATACAATAATCTATTGTCGTTGTTGTGTAATCATGCCTTCACAAAATGTGCTCTTCGAAAAGGATTCCCGAGCGATACATATACAATTTTTTGAAAAAAAAATTATTCGCCGCATGAATGTTGTCGAAAACTAAACACACCGCCGCTAGCGCGGGTACTCACTAGATACCACCGCCGCAAGACATGGCTACTACGCTAGATACCGTTGCCGCCACGCGCGGACACTCGGCTAGAAACATTGCCGCTAGAAACCGATGCCGCTAGGCACGGTACTCGCCTAGTATATATATATATATATATATATATATATATATATATATATATATATATATATATATATATATATATATATATATATATATATATATATATATACATACACATTACTACGCTTTCAATGAATCAAAAGCAATTCTTCCTTCTTTAACTCATCAAATGTCAACATCTAACAATACTACATTACACTTCACTATCAACTACAACGGAAACTTTACACTTAACCCAATAACATATCAAGATGGTTCAAACATGAATATCAATGTTCCAGAATTTATTTTCGAGATATGGTTAAGTATCTAGAGAGAAAATTACCAACAAAGGTCAACTTTCTATATTACGCATTGCCACAAAACCAAACTTTAATGGGAATGAAAGCAATTGAAAATGATTATGACATTGATGTTATGTACGACATCGCAAAAGTTGTTGGAGAGCTCCAAAATTTTGTTTGTGAGCATCCGACAGATTTAAGCACAATTTTGATTCCAAATGATGGTTCTATGGAAGAATCATTTGCAGGTGTAATTTCAGAAGAAACAAAACTAAAGCGTCAAGAGCGTGTCCGTTATATACATGAAATGGTTCAGAGAAAAAACAAACTGGAAGAGCGTGTACGCTATAAACGTTGGTATAATAAAAAAACTAAACCTACTACACCATATACACAAACCATTTTCAATTTTCCTGTTCACAATAAGGGTCAATTGGTTTGCTATGGCGGAAAACCAACGTATGTAAATGGTTGGAAGATGAACACCAATATTCCAAGAATGAAGCTAGAAGAGCTCAAGCAATATTTGTTTAACATCGTTGACAGGAATATTCATGCTCTTTATTATGAAGTACCACACACTAGCATTTCAAGCACCGTAAAACTAAGAAACAACTATGATATGCATGTAATGTTTGATATTTCTGCAGCACTAGGCAACTTGGAAATCTACATTGACCATGGCGGTGTCGATTTTAATATTGCAAAATATATATTGCCAAATGCTACTTTGGCAGAAATGATGGATCATGTGATAACAGAATACACAAGTGACAATGAAGACGGAAAAAAGAACATAACAGAAGCGGATTACACTTTTGATCAAATGGTTGAATGGGCAGAACAAGAACACTTTCAGAATGAGGATGCTAAAGCAGATGAACGCCATAAATACATATGGAAGAATCATTGCTATTCATAGTCATAATCACTCAATATGTGTCGTGTATGATTTAAGATTGTCTTAATAATATGTTTTTCATAATCTATGTTGGAATGAATGTTCATTAATCGTATTATTTGTTTCTTCACTACAAGCACATAATTTGGAAAACATACGCTTCATTTATTAAAAAACATTAAACATTCATAATACAACGAGATAAAAATACTAAAACTAAACCACGATGGTATGATTTGGTTCATTAAGAAGAATTAGTGATTCTTTATATGGGCCAATGAAAAATGAACCACCATTCGCTTCAATAACCATGTCTTGAAACAATTCAGAAGCTCGCTCGTACACTTGTAGCGAGTGAGCTATCTGTTGGTCGATCTTAGCTTCAACAATTGGTTCACCATCCTTAGTAAACCCAACTAATTTTACCACATTCTCTATTGGGAATGGGATGGTGAATAGCACTGTACACGATGATACAATACCACCATCAATTTCTAAAACCCATGCACACATAACTTTGTACCCATCTGCTAGGAAAATTCCTGAAATTACGATGGAGTTCCGTAGCTGGGATATATGGAATGGAGGCCCAACCATGTGTCTTATCTCTTCTGGTATGCCTATTTCTATAAATTGGTGAGTAACCAAATCAAATGAAACTATCATATAGCGTTTGTACAAAATACCATCATTGAAAACAAATTTTTCATAACCAAACCAGAAAATTTTACCACCCACTACTGCTTGGCCAGACCTTTTTAGTCTAATCCCTTCTCGAGGCAAATGGTCATTTTCAATATGGTTCCAGCATCTCGAACTCAAGGTATACACTGACACGTACCATGGCCCTTCACCGTATAACGGGTAATTAATTTTTAAAATTGTTAGGTCTAAATTGTCAGGACGTACACCAAAACCGATGACCATTTTTGGGGAATCAAGTTGATTCAAGAAACTAGGGACTAATACCCCTATAGATCTTTTTATTGATGGGTTCCAAATAACAACCATCATATTTGAACCATATGAAAAGCACCAGACACCTTCAGAAGTAGCAATTGGCTTAAGAGTTGGAAGATTAATAGTTGTATCTAGGTGCGTGAAAGCTAAACTTCCATTTACACATATTTCGGGTAAAAATTTACACATACATATGCTATTACACACGAAATCTGACATGAATATGGCATGTCAGAAACTTTATACAGAGAAAGATGTGACTAGTAAATAAACTTTTTTTTTAATCACATAATATTATACACGAAATATGACATAAATATGACTTGTCAGAAACTTTATAGAGAAACAGATGTGACTAGTAAATAAGCTTTATTTTATCACATAATATTATACACGAAATATGACATGAATATGACTTGTCAGAAACTTTATAGAGACACAGATGTGACTAGTAAATAAACTTTTTTTTAATCACATAATACTATACACGAAATATGACATGAATAGTGACTACTCAGCTCCCTTATAGAGACAAAGATGTGAATGGTATACAAACATTAGATACGTTAGTGGGTCACATTATATAAACCACGTTGTTGTATTCAAAACAATTACATCTTTTTATCTTTTGTTAAATCCTTCTGTAGGTCAAGAGATGACATTCAAAGTCCGACTACACCATTATGGAAGTTTCACTTCACCACCTGGAAGAAAGTTTGTAGGTGGTATAGTTGCTTGTGTAGATCCAGTTGATTATGAAACTTTTTCGGTCAATCAATTGAAAATAATCTTAACCAATTGTTTAGGTTATGATGAAAACTCCCCAACCTTTTTTTATTTAAAGAAACCAAACTGTAGTCTTGATTCAGGACTCAAACTATTAGTTGATGCAATCGAAGACCCCGAACGTATACGAACGTATACTCAATTTCAGCAAAACCAACTACATTTGTATGTATCACGGGTGGAGTTATCCCCACTTGTTGTGCCCGGAGAATGCAAAAATGAGGGTTTCAAGAAGAAAAAACAAGATAAATCTTCATGTTCAAAAAAGTTATTTGACTAGTGACTAAGTCTGGTTATGTTCAGCTTGCAATGTCACATTATGCTACTTTGTGGTTTTATTGAATGAAATTCAGTTGTTCCTTCTTTCATTCATATCAAATGTTAGAGTTCTACATATAATACGAACTTTTATTCATTACACTACCAAAGTGAAATACTACATCGAAATGAAAATATAAAGTACGATACATGAAATACATGATACCATTAAACATTAAATCCTAAAAGTTGCTTGTCTGACAATGTTAGAAGAATTAGTGATTCTTTGTTGGGCCCAATGAAGAATGAGCCGAATCTCCTTCAACCCCACATTTTGAAAGCTTTCAAGATTAGCACGAACACTTGTAGCGAGTGGGGCATTTGTTGGCTTACTTTAGCTTCAACTATTGGTTCCTCGTCCTTAGTAAAACCCACCAACTTAAGTACATGCTCAATCGGAAATGGAATATTGAATAACATTCGAAAGTATGTTACAAAACCACCATCAACCTCTAACACCCATGCACAAAGAAATCGTATGTCCTCTAGATAGAAACTAGACGAAATTACGAGATTATTTTCTAACAAAGATAGATCGAATGGGAAAGGAATCAAAACTCTCACTCTTCGGTATGTAGACTACAAGAACCCGTGAGTAATCAAATCAAATGAAACAAGCATATAATTTTGTACCTCATACCATCATCATTGGTGAGCCTTCTAAGGTGGCAATAAATTTTACCACCCACACATGCTTGGTAATAACATCAAATAGTCCCGAATATTAAGTGTCAATTTCCCGTTAATGCTCGTTATTTATATCATTTATATTGATTTACGCTTGTTTTCCATTGTTTTACACTTTCAGGTAAATTATGAGCATTGGAGCTAAAGAGACGCGGAAATGGAAACGTTGCTAAAGATTTATCACAGTATGATTATTTTGAAGAAGTTACGGCGTAACTCATCTCTCACATTACGCGTAACTATTGCGTGACCCGAAGTCCAACTTATCAAGAGGTTACGGCGTAACTCCTCCCAAAGGTTACGACGTAACTCCATTAGGTCAAAAGAGGTTCCACATCACGATACTTACGCCGTAACTCATCGCATCACTTATTACGTAACCGAGTTTATTGAAGACTACGGCGTAACCACTTATAAGGTTACCGTAACTAGCGCATCTAGTGCATTTACGGAGAAATAGAAGATTACGCGTAACTCATCTATTGGTTAAGCAGTAACCGGACACAGCCTATAAATACCCCACTAATTCCAGATTTCAAATCATCCCATTCCACACACAACACTGAGAACGTGGAAAAAGCTCAAGGAGGTCTAGGGAAGCATACGGAGTCTGTTTCCAAGGAGAAGTCACACCATTACGATAAGCTATAGCGTTTATTATTTCTTTTACTTTCAATTCATGTATTTCGTACCTTTGAATATTGAATTGATGTGCATTATTAATATGAGCGGCTACACCTTTGGTGCTAGCCTAGTTATGATTCCTTAATTATTTTGTTTACGTTTACCTTTACTTCGTACAATTATTTCTAAGTGTATGCATGCATAGTTCTTTGGTAGTCACCCTCGGTTCTATAGTTTTGAATGGCGATAGAGGCCAATTGCCTAGGAGATATGACCAATGACCCTAGGTGAGCGAACCGAGACGGAAAGGTAAGATATGACCAATCGACGACCCTTTCTACTTGTGCGATTTGACCAACTATCACCTATCGTTTGGATGAACTTAAGAATTGGGGGTGTAGTGTAAAACCCTAAAAGTCGTAAAGCGTGATAAAGGACAATTTACCCATCAAGTTAAATAGGTATAAAATCGTAAAAGTACGTGAAGCTCATTAAACACGTTTCTAACATAGCTCATAAATAAGTAACTTGTATCATACATTAGAATCGACACACCACATTCTACTACATATCACACGACTTGAGTTGCATGGGCCAAATTAATGAAAGTTACTAACACATTATAACTCAAATTCAAAAAGCCACCCAAAGTTGAATTAGTCTTGTTGGTTCCGATGCTCAATTAAAATCACCCTAGTATATTTTTCCCATGAACCTCATTTGTAAATCTTACAATTCGACATGCCTTGGATGATAAAACAATTAATATTTGATATTTGGAAGGTGAATATATTCCTTGATACTTGGCCAAAATCACGCCCATATCAACCATTCAAATCTCACGTTAATATCATTTAAGCTGCTTTTCCATTTCACAATTCAAAAACACCTTAAAACCCTAACCTACAATAAGTGATCGCAAAATACTTGTGCTTCTTCTTCTCCATTCGACAACAAGGCCTGCAAATGGACGTGGTGGGGGTCTCTCAAAGCTGCCGTGGTCGTGGCTTATATCTCAAAGCTGCTGTAGCCGTGACTTATGGAGGCTGGTCATCGCTTTTGGTTCGAAAATATTGTGGTCATGGGCTGTAAGGTTATGTCGTGGGTTCTAGGCTCGGAGTGGCTGTTTGGTTTGGCCTGGTCATGAAACCTATTCGAAGGTTGTTGGTCACGAGTTGCTGCTATTGGCATGAGTGCCCCTTGTTGCTGGTTCTATTCCATGCGTTCTATCTATGGTTGGTATTATCACCTCTTTTCGATGTTTTCTTTCTTGTTTTCTTAGTTCTATCGTGAGCCTTGTGAATGCATGCATGAATCGATTAATCACCACATAAAATGATGAGACTTGGCACATGAATCATAAGCACCTCAAACTGTTTCAAACTCATACACATATCGACCCATTTATACACACATGCTTGTTTTGGATTTCATTCGTGTCAATGTAATAAAAGGGCTCATGAACTTATAAGATTTGATCACATAAAATATTGAATGGGGTGTCCAAGATGTCAACCATATCAACTTTGATGAAACAAATATTATTTCGACCCCATAACCACCGACTACTGAGCTTGATTATCTACCTTGTATCAATTAAAGCGGGTCATATATACACGCTTAGATCTTGGTTTATATTGTGTCGCTTAAAAATCTTAAAAGGGTCTCGTTAGAATGGTGTTAAGGGCCATGAATTACATACTACATACGTGAGTAAATGGTAAAACATGTATTGGATGTTAATGTGTTTTCATGTTAAAGTTTTGGAATGGTTAGCATGTGCATGGCATGTTGGGTTAAATTGATAGGCGCATGGTATTTTAAAACCAAGAAGGGTTATAGGTGAATATGGTATATGTATGTAATGTGTTGTCGGGTAAGTTTGAAGGAGATCGCGGAAAAATTGTCGAGTCATTTTGTATTTTGAAACCGTATCGGGATAGTTGAGTGGCGATTTATCATAATGCATGGTTTCTAAGTCGTAAATATTAGTCATGTGAACCATGAGCAAGCTTAAAGATGGACCGAACGCTTACTATCATGCAAACCTTTAAGTTTACCATTTATTATTTGTAACCCTAAATTTGACAAATTAATGATTATTACCCTAAAGTATTTTAATTGGTTCATTACTAAAATGAGAATACGCTTAATAACTCTTAAAATATTAATGATTCATATAAGCGATAAATCCGTTATGACTTAAATGAGCTAATAATTATCATACGAAACGTAATTCATGTAGATTCGTTGGAGAGACGTGACGTTGTGTCTTCGTGTTCATTCATTCATTTGCTTTCCTTTCATTGGCGTTAAAGTACGGATATTCGACCTTTCTCATGGGTTTCTCATGATCTCTTTACATCTTTTGCCAATTTGATATTGAACCTTTGCTCGCTATTGAACTATTGATATTGAATCTTTGCTATTGACCCCTTTTGCTATTGAACCTTTGATATTGATCCGTTGCTATTGGACCTTTGATAATTTAACCATTGATATTGGATTATTGATTTGATTTGTGAATCGCTAATATTGGACCTTTGATATTGATTGACCTCTATCGTGTACACTTTGACCGTCGCTTGATACCGAGCCATTAACTAGGCATGGGGTTCCATGTCCGTGTCATTGATGCACCAATGGCATGACTTTAGTGTGGTTGAGTGATGTTCCACACCGTCCCTATTTTGTATTGATTATGCGTCCGATATATTGTATGGCCACTATTGTTTTGCGGGGCGTATGGATGCATCCTAGATTTGTATTGTATTGATATTGATATATTGTTTTGGTGATGTGGTGCGTGTGTGCACACACCCTCACATTTGGGAGCTAGCTACTCCACCAGTTCTTGAGGTCTCCCTCATATTGGTTTGGTATTCGAGGTCACCCTCAGAATACAATGGTTACTATTGGTTACTTATCGCTATTGCCACTATTGATATGGTTTGTTTTGTTGGCTCGGGATAGATTTGACAACCCTTACACTTTTGATATACCTATATTGTACCTTGGATTCCCACCGCACCATATTCGAATTGATTGTCCTTACCCAATACCCTTATATGACTCACTCTACTACCAAGATATATATGTTCCATTGCTTTGATCGTTATACTCTCATTCCGTTACTTCATACTATCGTTCCATTCACGTACTAGGTTATTATATGCTTATTGAATTTGATTATGCTATTCGGGTTTTATGTGACTACCGATTATCCTGCTATGATGTGATTAATATGTGGTTATCGAGTTACTTGTTTTCAATCGATGATATGTGATCTCATTGTTATGTGACCCTACGAATTGTCGGTGGCCATGCCAATGTGTAATCGATAGTTTTGTCTCGGTTATTTTGTGTACTTGTTCGAGATAATTTCGTGGACTATGATTATCGATAGTTTCTTTATATCGCTTGTTGTTGACCGCCATGTTTGCATTTCGGTTTATGCTACGGTTTAATTAAGTAAATGGTTCGACTTGTGACGTCGGCTTGTTAATTTATTTAGTTGCCTTGCTATGTCTTTAATTCATTTATTATATCTTTATCTTTGTATTCTTACTTATTACGTGTGACCGCCATGTGTTGATCTTTGTTAGTACTTCATTGTTATGACATCTGGTTATGCTTTCAACTAAGGGTTTTGACTGTGTGAATTGCCATGCTCACTTATTAACTAATTGCTTCGTTTGCCTTTAGATTTGCTTGATTCGTATGTCTTCGAGTTCTGAATTGATTGTATGTCATTTATATGTTGTCCGGATGCGACGCCTGCTATGTTTGCTTATGTTTCAGTTCTCGTATGTCCGGTTCGTATGTGTTGTTTTATGTCATCGATGCTTTGCTTTGATTCGTTCTCCTTGTTATCATTCATTTTGGATATCTATATAATTGTGTTCTGCGGGATCCTCATTGACTCATTGTTCTCATTTCATTGTGACTTTATTATCCGTTTCCTTTGTTCATTTTGCATTTTATTCCATTTAGCTTCGCTTTGTTATATCATTCATTGGGCTTTTTAAGCTCAAAGCATTTCTTTTCTGCGGCGGTGTTAGGTTTGAAGATGGGCTTTGATGGGTGAGAGTTGGAGTATTTGAGTGGACCAACCCTAGTTACCTTATTATTTGGATTTATCTTGTCGGGCTATTGTTTTGAGATTTCATTTTATTTTAGACATTTTGATTTTGTGATCTTCCTTGTCACCGATTGTTTATATGATTTGATACTTCATTTTCAAGGTTTTTTGTTTGTAAGGATTTTATCTGTATGTTCTGATATGACACCAGAATGTAACACTTCTACCCTTGTCGGGTTGGGGTGTTACATGTAGTGTCTAAGTTCCTAACGGCCGGGCACTCACTATTTAGAATCTAGCATGTAGCGGAATTAATGACTCGGCTTAGGGACCGGGAATAATAGGACTTTTGTGCGCTTGATTTCTCTTTGGTGGCATCTTTTGCGATAGGTTAGGCGAATTGACCAAATCTTGTCCTCTCGAATTTGACCCCACGAAGTAATTGGAAGTAGGTAGGCGTAGACATAACTAGTTCGGAGGATTACCTAGGTTAGCACCACTATTCCTCTATTGATTTCCTTCACCATTTATTTGCTTTCATATTCGCATTAGTAGTTTAATTAATTAAAACCTATCAAACCATTAATATTCTGTGACAATTACACTTAGTAATTATCCGACACACATAGCTCTTGGGGCGACCTCGGCTTTACCATTTACTACACTACACACGACCGGTACACCGCCGTTAGTGCATTAGGGTAGACCATAGGTATAGCGAGACACTATAAATATTAAGACACAGTCAAGAAACCCGCATCAAGTTTTTGGCGCTTGCCGGGAGCTATATTAGGATTGATATTAAGTCTTTCATTTCATTTTTAAACTTTTCTCATGATCATATTTTCAGGTACCATGGAAGCCATTAACATTGATAACCTCACTCTTGAGGAATATTTGGCGTTGACAAGAGAAGAACAGGGGCCAGGGATTGTAAGGCCAGCCATTGCAAAAGATGCTCAATTCGAAATCAAACCTCAATTCATGAGGGAATTACGTGCAAACCCTTTCTCTGGAAGCATCGCCGATGATGCCCATGAACATGTAGACAGCGTAGAATACATTGTCAGCCTATTCAAAATCCCTAGAGTCTCACACGATGCTATATTGCTATGAGTATTCCCTATTTCTCTTACGGGAGCTGCAAAAAGATGGGTCGATCGATTACCTGCATGGACTGTCAACACTTGGCCTATCTTAAAAATATTTCATTCGAGATATTGTCCTCCATCAAAGGCAGCCAAGCAAATGGAAGAAATTCATAACTTCAAGCAAGAGGGTGATGAAACATTATACCAAGCTTGGGAAAGATACAACGAATTGTTATACAAGTGCCCTACTCACGATCTTAATAACCAACAAAAAGTGAGCGTCTTTACAAGGGTGAACATCTCTTCAAGACAAATGATTGATTCTCGAGGCCAATTCCTAGTATGACACCCACCATGGCTTTGGAAACTATTCAAAAAATGGCAGACCACTCTCACAAATGGCACAATGGAGGAAGCAACCATAGTAAAAAAAATGATATTGAGGACCTTGCAGCAATAAACAACAAATTAGAAAGCCTTGGAAGAGAAATGAAGAAGATCAAGGAAAATGTGCATTCCATTCAAGTAGAGCGAGATGGGGCTCGTCCATCTAAAGAATGTTCTTCCAATGAAGAAGTTAAAAGGATCGGTGAAGTGAACTATGGAAAAGAAATCCCTTTCAAAAGCTACAATAATTACGGACCTAGGTGCAGTGAAAATCCCTGTGGTTCTACAAAAATCAACAATAATCCTCCTAAACCTAGCCTTGAAGAAATAATGCATCGACACATTGAAGAATCGACAAAAAGGAAGATAGGCTCAAGGAATGGATGGTCAAAGTAAAGGAGGACACCAATATGAACCTACATAACCAAGATGTCGCAATTAAGAACCTCGAAACACAAATTGGACAATTAGCTAAGAACCTCGCAACAAGTAATGCTAAAGCCACTTCACAAAGCCATATTTGCAGGATAAAGCAAAAAGGAGCAATGCATATCCTCTATCACTAATGATCTCTCGGGATTAACTACCTAAGAGAAGATGATAAAGTGAAGACGACGAGTTCCTTCCAAGCCAACTTCTCGAGAGGCTGCGATGCCGGAAAGTTTTCTTCTCCCGCACTATTAGTAACATTAAGATTCCGCATTAGGCGATTTAGGGGTTTGGTGTTAACCTTATCTCAACTACTTTATTCGAAAAAATCAAACTTACCAATTTAAAAGAAACAACTATTATGATTGAAATGGCGGACTCCTCTAAGGAATTTGTCTGAGGGGATTGTGAACAATGTGCTTTTGAAAATTGGAAAAATTTCTTCCCTTGATTTTGTAGTTATTGACATGGGAAAGCGGAGGCTTACAACTTGATTGTTGGAAGACCTTTTACGCCACTTGTAGAGCTCAAATTATGGTTTTGAAAAACAAATTTCCTTGGGGACCGAAAAGGAACGAATAACTTTTAGTATGAATGAGCATTTAAACCAAAAGCGAAATTTCTAATAATGTTCAATCACTAAACCCCACTCTACACTCTAAGCCTATTCGATAATCGTAAAGAAAGTGTTGATCATTGTAGCGAAGCAGGATGAAATTGTTCAAAGCATTGAGGAAACTACGAGTCCTAACAAACATTTTGCAACTCGATGTCAACCAAAGAATGCGAATCGGCATGGCCACCATTTACTCGTCCTAAAAATGTGTTAGAAAAGCTAATGAATGGATTTACCCTCATAAGGGAGAAATATGATGTTGAATTAGCATTGGAAGATTGGTACAAATTAAAGCTTGGAAGCTCGAAATTGATTAAGGGCGATCAAGCGGTATGGGTGCAACCATATCACCGACATCATAGGCGGAACAAGATCAAATGTCGACGTGCGATAATATTATTATTAAGGATGATGACCATGGAGAATCATGTGATAAATGGCTTTCACATAAGTTGGGAACATTTGGGCTCAATAACTCTACAAGAAAAAAAGGCTTGATAATTGGATGAATGAACACCAATGAATTAAAGAAGGGCAAGCTCAAAGGCCCCATAGGAGCCCATGACTCGAGTCTAACAAAGACTCATTAATAAAGAAAAGTGCTCTTTTGGAGACAACCCAATTATCCCTTTCTTTGTTTTTTATTTCATTTCATTGGGTTTTGTGTTTTCTAACCATTTTGCGAGAAACAATTCTGCTGCGTTCTTGATCGAGCAGAGTTACGGCGTAACTCATCTTGGTGATTCGCCGTAACCAACATTTTAGCAAAGAGAATTCTTGTCGCATTACCAATTACGCGTAATACCATCTCGTGGTTACTCCGTAACTATTAAATACCAGGTTTTGCCGATTCTGGCGTAACTCTCTCATAGGAGTTCTGACGTAACTCTCTCTACTAATTCTTTCATTTTAAAACACGGTAACCTTGTATTAGTTTTAAATGAACTTTGTGGTGTGTTCCTGTAAACCCTCACGAGACTTCACTCATTCACTTGGGATACCAAGTGGTTTAAAAACTTGTTGCATCCGCTAAATGCAACCGTGATTCCTCTGAAAGTGAGTTAGGTTTATTTTTCATTTTATTTTTCTTTTATAATTATGCTTGTCGGTATTGTGATTTCGAGGATTAAAGTTTGTTCATGATGCTTAAGCGAAGGCGCGATCGTTTCTCGTGGGCCTTCTTCTTTTGGAGCAAATTCGGGAAGTTCTCGCTCTAATTCTACCTTTCTCTTCACCTTTATTTTAAATGCCTAGTACAAAGGGACTTTGTACAATTCAAGTGGGGGGCGGGAGTAGAATTATCTCTTGAACTTTATTTAGCCTCATTTTTCTAGTTTATTTTGAAAAATTATGCCATTTTAAAATTTTGACATGTTTTTCCGAACCTAACTAGATTAGACCTTAGCGAGCACATACAACCCTTGATATTACATGGTGAGATTAGCCTAATCCGTTTCCAATATTTTACCCCAAATCCACCAAATTATGAGTGTATCGGTAGCTTGTAAACTTTAGAACTTGGCCTTTGCATCATTTCGAGACCATAGGCGAGGTATGTTGAGTTAGCTCGATGTATTTGGACTTTTCGGTTTTAAAGGAAGTATTATAGGATTATCACCCAAACGACCTACCATTGTGAGTCTATCGATTAGTCACCTCGACTTTTCGACCCCCATGTGAAACTCTTTTGTTGCACTCCCCTTTAGTGCAAGATACCCCTAGATACACCCTTCTGAGCCATACCTTTCATTTTGTCACCCCAATATATTGTTTCGTTACACCCTTACACCTTAGCCTACCCTGTAGTCTTTATTTGTAATTGGGAAGTCATCATTTGCCTAAGTTCAAGGTTCGAGTGGAAAGGTTTGGAAATCACGCTTTCATCGACAACAATTATGAAGATCATTGAAGACCCCCCGAATTCCCATTGTTCACCTCAAGTGGGGGGATGTTATGTTATCATGTTATGTTCAAAAATATATATATATATATATATATATATATATATATATATATATATATATATATATATATATATATATCGAAAAAAAATAGTTGATTGAGTTTTGATTTTGTAAAGTGCGATGTTATAAGCAATCGTAGTATGAGCTTTATTGTTTAGTATCGAGGAGGCCACCTCGGTCACATTGGAAGATTAGAGTTGAGTTATACCAACCGAAGAAGAAAAGGTAGTGTGCCCATCACGGCGTCCTCTAATGACACATCTACCTTGCATTTCATGATCCGGTCTCTAGACTTCTAAGCTTGAACTTTGGGCGGACGATAAGTGGTGATGACTTAGTTGTAGATATAGACTACCTGCTTGTTTTTCCTTTTACACCAATTATATATCCCATGTCTTATCCTACCCTTTTAGTCATGAAGCGTGTCTAGGTGATGCAGCGAGCAATCTTTGGTGTCTTGGCTATGGATTTGGTCTTGTATCATTGATTTTGTCCACTTCGCCATGACATGTTAGTAATGACGAGTCACCCCTTAACCTTTGTCGTGTCTACCCATATTGCCTTCGAGAATTGTTTGGCCTTAACTCTAGTGGTGGAGATTTGTGTAACCGCCAAGCTTATGATAGAATACATGCTATGATTTGTGCGATTGAGTGATCACCCGAAATTGACACTTAGAATAGTTGAGAGATTTGAGTGTTTGTTCCCCTTTCGTGAGGTGTTCGGCTTTGTTTTATTCTAGCATAATGGATTTGTAAACTCATATTTTCCGGTTTTGAGAGATATCTTTTAGGAATCTATCTAATAAGGTCTACTTGAGGGCAAGTAGAGTTCAGTGGGGGATATTTGATAACATCAAATAGTCACGAATATTAAGTGTCAATTTCCCGTTAATGCTCGTTATTTATATTATTTATATGGATTCGCTTGTTTTCCATTGTTTTACACTTTCGTGTAAATTACGAGCATTGGAGCTAAAGAGGCGCGGAAATGGAAATGTTGCTAAAGATTTATCACAATATGCTTATTTTGAAGAAGTTACGGTAACTCATCTCTCACATTACCGTAACTATTGCGTGACCCGTAAGTCCAACTTATCAAGAGGTTACGGCGTAACTCCTCCCAAAGGTTACGACGTAACTCCATTAGGTCAAAAGAGGTTCCATGTCGCCGATACTTACGCCGTAAGTCTTGCATAACTTCTGACGTAACCGAGTTTATTGAATACTACGCGTAACCACTTATAAGGTTACGCCCGTAACTAGCGCATCTAGTGCATTTACGGAGAAATAGAAGGTTCTGGCGTAACTCATCTATTGGTTACGCCAGTAACCCGACCGCCTATAAATACCCCAATTCCGGCATTTCAAATCATCCCATTCCACACACAACACGAGAACGGGAAAAAGCTCAAAGGAGGTCTAGGGAATCATCACGGAGTCGTTTCCAGGGAGAAGTCACACCATTACGATAAGCTTTAGCGTTTATTATTTCTTTACTTTCAATTCATGTATTTCGTACCTTTGAATATTGAATTGATGTGCATGATTAATATGAGCGGCTAAGCACCCTTTGGTGCTAGCCTAGTTATGATTCATTAATTGTTTTGTTTACGTTTACCTTTACTTTCGTACAATTATTTCTAAGTGTATGCATGCATAGTTCTTTGGTAGTCACCCCTGGTTCGGTAGTTTTGAATGGCGATGAGGAAAATTGCCTAGGAGATATGACCAGTGACCCTAGGTGAGCGGATCGAGACGGGAAGGGTAAGATATGACCAATCGGCGACCCTTTCTACTTGTGCTATTTGACCAAGCGATCACCTATCGTTTGGATGAACTTAAGAATTGGGGGTGTAGTGTCTAAGTTCCTAACGGCCGGGCACTCACTATTTAGAATCTAGCATGTAGCGGTACTTAATGACTCGGCAGGGACCGGGGAACAACAGGACTTATGACGGTCTTTGATTTCTTCTGTGGTGGCATCTTTCTTTGATAGGTTAGGCGAATTGACCAAATCTTGTCCTCTCGAATTTGACCCCACCAAGTAATTGGAATTAGGTAGACATAGACATAACTAGTTAGGAGGATTAACTAGGTTAGCACCACTATTCCTCTATTGATTTCCTTCTACCATTTATTTGCTTTTAAATTACGCATTAGTAGTTTAATTAATTAAAACCTATCAAACCATTAATATTACGTGACAATTAGACTTAGTAATTATCCGACACACATAGCTCTTGGGACGACCTCGGCTTTACCATTTACTACACTACACACACAATTTTACACCGCCTGTTAGTGCATTAGGATAGACCATAGGTATAGCGAGACACTATAAATATTAAAACACAGTCAAGTAAAACTCGCATCAATTGGCGGACCATTTTAGGCGGATTGTTTCATGAGGCAAACGGTAATCTTCACGAATGTTCCAACTACCGAGCTCAACGTAAACAACGACATCGCACCATGGTCCTTAACCATAGTAAGGTAATTAATCTTTAAAATGGTAGGGTCTAAAGTGTCCGGCGAACACCAAAACCAAAGACCATTTTTGGTGAATCGGGTTGATCCATGTAACTAGGAACAAATATCCCTATTGATCGCTTTATGGATGGATTCCAAAGAATAAGCATCATATTAACAATATCTGAAAAACACCAAACACCTTGAAGTAGCAATTGGCTTAACGGTGGTAAGATCCAAATTTGTATTTAGAGGTGTGAAGCCTAGATTGTCATCAACATAAAACATAAAACCTATATCATCTTGCTTGTATGTTACAAAAAACTTCTAGTATCAACCTCATGAAAACCGTGAACGACATATGAAGTTATTCTTGTCAATTCTGACTTTCAAGTCTTTGAGACATTACTGGGCGCATTAAAGACTTAATAGGAAGCCTATTCATGATATTGATCGAAGATCAAGGGTATGTTGTCGACATTGTTTGGGGATGGTTACAAGTAGTTTGCGGTGTAGTTGAATTTGTAAAATTATAGTATTAACATTTTTTATTAAATAGAGTGATTGCATTACTTTTTTTTATCACGTAATATTATACACGAAATATGACATGAATATGACTTGTCAGAAACATTATAGAGACACAGATGTGACTAGTAAATAAACTTTTTTTTTATCACATAATACTATACACGAAATATGACATGAATAGAGACTACTCAGGGCCCTTATAGAGAAACATATGTGACTAGTAAATAAGCTTTTTTTTATCACATAATATTATACACGAAATATGACATGAATATGACTTGTCAGAAACTTTATAGAGACACATATGTGACTAGTAAATAAACTTTCTTTTGATCACATAATTCTATACACGAAATATGACATGAATAGAGACTACTCGGGGCCCTTATAGAGACAAAGATGTGACTGGCATACAAGAAATATGACATTAGTTTGACTTGTCAGGAAAACAAATTTTTGATCACATAATATTATACACGAAATATGACACATGTTAATTACTTTTTGCAAACACACAGGATAATATTACGCTATAAATAACACATCCACAAAATTGAATGTATATACATCTCCATAATACTTACAAAAAGAAAATGGCCTTGAATTTACATAAATTCAAATGTATGTTGCATTACGGTGAAATAAAGCGCGATGTTATTATGGATCAGGATATAACATATTCAGGGTTAGTTGATATGGTGGTGAATAAGTTTAAATTGAAGCAAAATGCCCGAGTAAATTTAAATGTGAAAGTCCCTTCAGCTGACTTTCGACTAAATGTTACAGACGACAACGAGGTAAACTTTTTTGTTCAATGTGCTTTAGAGTCTCCTGCTGAACTTGTACACTTGTATATTTCTCAATCTAAAATAATGGAAGAAACAACAAGTTTTGGTTCAACTCAGCAAGTGCCAGAGTTTTATAATTTTTTCCATCTAATGGTAGAAGAAAACATCGGCCCATCAAATGATTTTCAAAACAATGACTATAACTATAAAGATGAGGCAAATTTCACAAAACCAGGGTCATCATTTGCTTTCAGTTTAGATAACGAACATGAAGATGATGACTCAGGTTATAAAGATGAGGCAAATTTCACAAAAACAGGGTCATCATTTGCTTTTCCTTCAGATGATGAACAGGAAGATGATGACTCAGGTTATTGATAACGCTACACGCGTCATTGGGGTCAAGGAAACTTCCTTTTCTTGAGCAAGTTTTATAACACCTAGGCGATGAACCTAATCGTTGTAGTGTAGTAATTAGGGTAAGCCACGGTATTGATATCGTTCTCTGGGGAATAGGAATGCTAGTAAGAAGTTACTACGCTAAGGTTAAGGTTGAGGAAGATTATTTTTGTATTTTTATATTTTATGAAATGGAAAGGTACAAATCTCGGGTATTGGATTTGGGGCGTTGGTATTTCACCGATTACTCTACTATTATCTAATTATCTAAACTAAGGTTGTGGGAGTCTATGTCTAATTAATGTGTGCTCGTATGATAGTTTAAAGATGTGTTTACTTAGGTTGTACTACTCCTTAATTATCTCCTATTGATGGTTGAGTTGTCACGTCCTTATTCTTAGTTGCGTTGTGTGTCTAAAGTTGTAGGGTATGCGTTCTCCCTAACTCTTTGAACTTACCAAAGGGTCTCGTCTACAAAACCCACTGGGGATGATAAACTCTTACTCTAAGGCACTCTTTGGATAATTTAGCCTACAACTACTCGGGTAATCATATTCTAAGGTTCACAAAGATGAATCAAGCATTAAGTACACAACGAATGACCTATCGCATTATCATTAATCAACTAAGATAAGAAACAACCAATTAATATTCAATAATTAAGTTTCATACTTCCTAAGCAAACACACAAATAAATTAGCCGGACATGGAGAACATGCAAGCATACACACAAATAATCAAAGACATAATTGAATTAATGAAGTAAATACTTATCTTGATGTAAGATAGGGTATAAAACCTAAAATCTTGTACAAGACACCTTAGGTTCGGTTTAGGTTTTCACCCAAAAGACTCTCTAAAACTGAAAAATTCGGATTCTATATATAAGATTACATATCGCGGCGCCACCTTATGTTTAAATGGCCGCCGTGTCGCCGTCATTAGGGTTCGTCTTGGCCACGTTAACCTTGCGACGGCGTCACCTTATGTCCGTGACGCCGTCCTCTTGACTCGGCGTCATATGGGTTGCATCTAGGCCGCCCGAGTAGCAACGGCCTACTCTTGTAAAGCCCGACTTCGTCACTTGAAAATAGGGTATTTGCCATCAGACGTCACAAAAACCTCCGACGGCGCCGCATTAACACCGATTATGTATACATTTCACTTGACTTTGAGTGCCTCGATTCGACTTTGGCCATTTTCTTCATATATTCGCGCCTTTTCGTCCAAATAAGTGCCATTCCAGCATTTTGCCTTCAAGAGACCTAAAAAGTGAAAAGGAACGATATTAAGCAATAAGCGGATACAAAAGTGATCAAATAAGGACTTAAACAACCCTCAAAATGGTACCTTTTAAAACCTTATCAAATATCCCTACACTTGTTATTTGCTTGTCCTCAGCAAATGTGCTTTTAGCCAATTAATTTATAAGTTAGGGGTCATGAAGCATTAATTCAAAACGGTCCACAACACATATAAGCCCCGAAAGTCATAACAAGCACGGAAATTACATACTAGCACCTCACATGGGGTGTTTGGATACTCACATCTCTCTCGGTGTATATGAAATATAACAAATTGGAAATGGAAGATAAACACTCATTAACGGTCCTATTACATAGATTACCATAGGCTTGAGAATAGATCAAACCTCCATCGCTTTGGCGTAAGCACCTAGGAAAGACTATCAAAGATGTCTTTTAAAGGGTTGGAATGTTAGGCTTACGGTAGGAAACAAGGGTTTGGTGGGATAGGCTATTTAGTGGTGGCAAGTCAAAATCTACGTGTTAAATGCATACGAAGAATGGCGTTGCTAAGCCAAGACTCGACACTCTAAAACTCTAGGTAACGAAATAAACAAACATAAATTTAAAGGATAGATGTAGGATGGTAGCCGTATATATATATATATATATATATATATATATATATATATATATATATATATATATATATATATATATATATATATATATATATATATATATATATATATATATATATATATATATATATATATATATATATATATATATATATTTTACACTCTATTTTTTTCTTTTCCTCTTTTTCTATTTTTTTCGATTTTTTTTTTATTTATTTATTTATTTTTTTTTTTTTACACTTTTACTCTACCATCCTCTATGGTAACATCAAAATGATAAGGATTTATAGGCACATCCATACACTTGAGTTTTTATTACTCTAACACTAATTTGACCCGAATTGAAAAGATCAAAACACTTGGGGTACATTATTACGCAAACAAAGGAATTTGAATTTAACGTTCCCTTCCCGTCATTTCATAAACTTTAACTTTTCCATGGATCCCAATCGTCCCAAAGCGTATACAAAGGATATGACTCGACTTAGCAACTTATGCAAGCAACTAGATAATTGAACTAAGGGTTTAGGGTGATAACAATAATTTGCACTAAAAGTGAGTGCATAAGGGGTAGGCTAAAGCGATTTGGGTGTATATTTGGGGTGGGGTGTAAACAATGCTCTTCATTGATATTCGGAAAAAGCGAAACATCACGAACCGCGAAAAGGATAGGCTCGAGGGGTTAACTAGGGGTATCGTGTACTAAAGATGAGTACAACGCAAAGGGTGTGGGGAATTACTCAACCGATATGGAAGAAGTAATTATATTACGGTGTCAAACAAGGGTTATCCTAATGCCTCTTATCATTTAGTTATTCCTAACTACACAAGTGTAGCCTCACTTGCGATCTCGGAATGCATCACAAAACAAGTTCTAGAATCTAATATACTACCGGTTCACACTCTAAGCATTGAAGATGAATGCTTTAATTCCTACTAATCTAAGGGCGATCCTCGCATTTTGGGTGGAATTTGGGTGGTAAAGGGTTTTGTGCTAGTCATGCAACTTCCTATCCGTGAGACGCTTTTGTTAAGACTAATGACCCACTCCTATATGTCATGAAAAATTTTAAATTTGGTGCCAAAATTACCCTAACCGACATTTTCTCATGGTTTATTACGCAAATGCAATTGGACAAAGCAAATAATCAAGGATAAGCATAGTTTCAAAGTTCTCGTTTATTTTCCTCCCTACACTTAAACCGAACATTGTCCCCAATGTTCCCGAAAGTATCAAAGTTATGATAATGGAAGGTAATAAAAAGCGAAGAAACTAATACTCCGATTAGCTCGGTAGGATCCGTAAAGTGGTGGTTAAATCCTTTTCAAGAAGAATTATTGCGTGAAAAGCTCCTTCCAATCTTATGTAACTTCTTCTCGACAAACTAAAACTGCACACTTGAAGAAAACAAACGAAACCTTCGCGTAAAATCGGTAATAATATATATAAGACTCGATTTAAACTAGGATATAATGCTTGTGGAATGGATGTTTACGAATTTCTAAGAAAATTAAGACCGAAAATTCAAAAATTTATAAGTAGCTCGAAACGAGAAAAAGTAATCGATGTTTTACTCCTTCCAGCGCCATCGGGTTGCAATCTCGGCGTCAGTTATCTTGACAAAAAGCGGTGCGATTTTTGGAAAAATTACATCTTTAGAATCGGAAAATTTACGCAAAACATCCATTATGACTCGATACAAGCATTTGACTCGAACAAACAAACATACATATCTTTTAGTTAATTGTTATTCTCATGTTTACGTTTCTTTTGGCGTGTGTAATCCTCCCTACACTTATCCCTTATGTAAAATACCTTTATATGCAATTAAGACGAGGTTAAAAACAAAATAAAGCATTTTACAAATTTAAACATGAGGATAAACAATTAATAAAGATATATGACACTAACAAGCAAACAATTAAGCACAGGTTGCCTCCCTGAAGTGCTTTTCTTTATTTAAGAGTCTTGTAGCTAGACTCATAGTCGTGCTCTACGTTGCTTCACTACCGCCACCTTGACGGTCTCTAATGGGGATTCCATGTTGTAGAAGTGCCTATAATGCACTTCTAAGAGTGCATCCTCTCCCCAATCGGTCCTATATTACGGTCCTAGGCTCAAGCAATCCTTATAGAATCCAAAATCTTAGCCATAACATAATCTACACCTTTCTCCCTATCCTCATCATTCCTATAATAGACCGAGCAGTTTAAGTTCCTTTTCATCATTAGAGAGTGATGAAAACTTCTCAATCTTAAACGGCATTTGGTAAGCTATGTCATCGGTCTCATTCTTGAATCGCACTACTCTAACGAGGATTATAGGTCATCCGGTGCTTTCTATGAAAGGTTTTCCTAGAATAACATGGGACAAGCTAGGGTCTATGGTCGTGCTAATATCATCCACAATTATGAAGTCCGTAGGAAACGTGAAACTACCTACATAAGCGGGCAATCCCTTAATTCTTCCGAGAAAATTGCAACTAACATTAGAATCATTGGGGTCTTGCCTAGTTGGAATAGGCTTCTTCAATATCCAATTGTAGTAGGTGCTAGTCATTATGTTGATTGGGGACTTACGATCAATGTAGGCCTTTGCCACAAAAGGTATCCTATGCAACATGGTATGTTAAGATTCCAAGGGTTCCCAATCTTGATTCTAGGACTTTTCTAACATACATGTGACGGAGGTCACGCACTAAGTGATTGGCGGGATAGTTCTTTTCCATAGGAAATTTGTTGAAATAGTCAATGTCTACTTCATCTACTTCCTCGGTGTTTCATCATCCACAAGTGTATGGTCCTCTTCGTCATCTGATTCTATCCGGTTTCACTAAGGCGATCGTATTGGTGAATTGGGCGTGCTTAGTTAGCTTGTGGATCCTTAATCTCTATACCAGAAGGCTCGGAGTTGAGATAGCACTAACCTTCTTATCACTATTAGTTATGGCTTTCAAAAGGTTGTCTATTTTCCTATCCATCTCGGCTTGTTGATGGTTAAAGCGGTCCAGAGCTTAGCCATTTGGGTTTCTTGGGATGCAACTAAGTTTTGCAACATCCTTCGACGTTTTGTTGGTTAGGACCGTTATGTGGGGCCATGAGAAATCATTGAGGTGAATTCTTTGGTTTGTCCCGATGAAGTCGGACTTGCCTTTCCATGCCTCTCGGGTTTCATTGAAATTCCTAGGTCTGGGTATTGTAGGGAATCTTCCTCCGTTCCATTAATACGTGAGGATGTGTAGTCAATGAAAGCATGTTCGGGGATCGAGTGCTAGTGCGCGTGTTATGAGGATAACAAAGCGGCTCACACGAGGAAGAAACTTTGTTCACATGGTGTGAAGATTTAGGATTTTCGTAGGAGCTCATTAGAATTTGACTTGATCTTCAAGTTCGATCATCCTACGGTCGGAAGGAAGCAAGGAGATTGCCTTAACGGTTTTGGGCGGCTCACGGGGTCATCCAACTTTCATTGTCATAGAGGCGAGGTCCTCTATTATACCCCATGATTCTTCCGCGGTGAGATCACTAAGTTTTCCACCGGCCGCTTGGTCAATGGATCGCTTGGTGGGAAGTTGACATGATCATAGAAAATTTGGACTTGGAGCCAAAGATCAATGCCGTGATGAGAGACTTTATGAATTAAGTCCTTGAATCGAGTCCATGCTTCGTAAAGAGATTCACCTTGGCGTTGTTGGAACATCAAGATGTCATTCCTAAGCTTAGTGGTTCTCCCGTTGGGAAAAATTGAGCAAGGAAGCGAGAGGTAAGATCATCCCAACTTGAGATGGAGCCGGCGGGAAGTCGCTCAAGCGAATTACTAGCTTGGTCCCGTAGAGAATTGGAAGAGACGCAGCGTGGTCTCCCAGTAGTAGCATCAAGGTCGATGGAATCGACAATTTTGAGAAATCCTCGAGATGTCGATTTGGATCTTGAACGAAGTCCATGGAATGCACATCCGTTTGCACCAACCGGATGGTGTCGGATCGCAGGCCGTAGTTTGGGCTTGGTCGGGAAGCTCAATGGTGTTCCTATAGCCTAGGTGGCTTGGTCTTGAGTATTCACCAAGAGTACGGGCTCTTGGCGGGTCATTTGGCGGTGGGTTGATGAGTGGTGGTTGGTTATCATCCTCCATGATGAAAAGTGATGGGTGTTACGAACAAAGGTCACGAAGAAGGGGATAGACTAGAGAAAGCTAAAAATGAGAAAATTTTACTTGATAGGAATCAAGCAAAGAACCTAAATGAGGTGGACTACTAACTAGCTATTCTATTCCGGCGTGGCCTAAAACTTGATAACGCTACACGCGTCGTTCGAGGTCAAGGAAACTTCCTTTTCTTCGAGCAAGTTTTATAACACCTAGGCGGTGAACCTAATCGTTGTAGTGTAGTAATTAGGGTAAGCCACGGGTATTGATATCGTTCTCTAGGGAATAGGAATGCTAGTAAGAAGTTACTACGCTATGTCACCGGTCTCATTCTTGAATCGCACTACTCCTAACGAGGATTATAGGTCATCCGGTGCTTTCTATGAAAGGTTTTCCTAGAATAACATGGGACAAGCTAGGGTCTATGGGTGCTAATATCATCCACAATTATGAAGTCCGTAGGAAGCGTGAAACTACCTACATAAGCGGGCAATCCCTTAATTCTTCCGAGAAAATTGCAACTAACATTAGAATCATTGGGGTCTTGCCTAGTTGGAATAGGCTTCTTCAATATCCAATTGTAGTAGGTGCTAGTCATTATGTTGATTGGGGACTTACGATCAATGTAGGCCTTTGCCACAAAAGGTGTCCTATGCAACATGGTATGTTAAGATTCCAAGGGTTCCCAATCTTGATTCTAGGACTTTTCCTAACATACATGTGACGGAGGTCACGCACTAAGTGAGGTGGCGGGATAGTTCTTTTCCATAGGAAATTTGTTGAAATAGTCAATGTCTACTTCATCTACTTCCTCGGTGTTTCATCATCCACAAGTGTATGGTCCTCTTCGTCATCTCGTTCTATCCGGTTTCACTAAGGCGATCGATTGACGAATTGGGCGTGCTTAGTTAGCTTGCTTGGATCCTTAATCTCTATACCCGAAGGCTCGGGAGTTGAGATAGCACTAACCTTCTTATCACTATTAGTTATGGCTTTCAAAAGGTTGTCTATTTTCCTATCCATCTCGGCTTGTTGATGGTTAAAGCGGTCCGAGAGCTTAGCCATTTGGGTTTCTTGGGATGCAACTAAGTTTTGCAACATCCTTTGACGTTTTGTTGGTTAGGACCGTTATGTGGGGCCATGAGAAATCATTGAGGTGAATTCTTTGGTTTGTCCCCGTAGAAGTCGGGCTTGCCTTTCCATGCCTCTCGGGTTTCATTGAAATTCCTAGGTCCAGGTATTGTGGGAATCTTCCTCCCATTCCATTAATACGTGAGGATGCGTGGTCAATGAAAGCATGTTCGGGGATCGAGTGCTAGTCGCGTGTTATGAGGATCACAAAGCGGCTCACACGAGGAAGAAACTTTGTTCACATGGTGTGAAGATTTAGGATTTTCGTAGGAGCTCATTAGAATTTGACTTGATCTTCAAGTTCGATCATCCCACGGTCGGAAGGAAGCAAGGAGATTGCCTTAACGGTTTTGGGCAGCTCACGGGGTCATCCCAACTTTCATTGTCATAGAGGCGAGGTCCTCTATTATACCCCATGATTCTTCCGCGGTGAGATCACTAAGTTTTCCACCGCCGCTTGGTCAATGGATCGCTTGGTGGGGAAGTTGACATGATCGTAGAAAATTTGGACTTGGAGCCAAAGATCAATGCCGTGATGAGAGACTTTATGAATTAAGTCCTTGAATCGAGTCCATGCTCAGTAAAGAGATTCACCTTGGCGTTGTTGGAACATCAAGATGTCATTCCTAAGCTTAGTGGTTCTCCCGTGGGAAAAATTGAGCAAGGAAGCGAGAGGTAAGATCATCCCAACTTGAGATGGAGCCGGGAAGTCGCTCAAGCGAATTACTAGCTTGGTCCCGAGAGAATTGGAAGAGGCAGCGCGTGGTCTCCCGAGTAGTAGCATCAAGGTCGATGGAATCGACAATTTTGAGGAAATCCTCGAGATCTCGATTTGGATCTTGAACGAAGTCCATGGAATGCACATCCGTTTGCACCAACGGATGGTGTCGGATCGCAGGCCGTAGTTTGGGCTTGGTCGGGAAGCTCAATGGTGTTCCTATAGCCTAGGTGGCTTGGTCTTGAGTATTCACCAAGAGTGCGGGCTCTTGGCGGGTCATTTGGCGGTGGGTTGATGAGTGGTGGTTGGTTATCATCCTCCATGATGAAAAGTGATGGGTGTTACGAACAAAGGTCACGAAGAAGGGGATAGACTAAGAGAAAGCTAAAATGAGAAAATTTTACTTGATAGGAATCAAGCAAAGAACCTAAATGAGGTGGACTACTAACTAGCTATTCTATTCCCCAGCGCGCGCCAAAAACTTGATAACGCTACACGCGTCGTTCGGGGTCAAGGAAACTTCCTTTTCTTGAGCAAGTTTTATAACACCCAGGCAATGAACCTAATCGTTGTAGTGTAGTAATTAGGGTAAGCCACGGGTATTGATATCGTTCTCTAGGGAATAGGAATGCTAGTAAGAAGTTACTACGCTAAGGTTAAGGTTGAGGAAGATTATTTTGTATTTTTATATTTTATGAAATGGAAAGGTACGAATCTCGGGTATTGGATTTGGGAGGGGGTTGGTATTTCACCGATTACTCTACTATTATCTAATTATCTAAACTAAGGTTGTGGGAGTCTATGTCTAATTAATGTGTGCTCGTATGATAGTTTAAAGATGTGTTTACTTAGGTTGTACTACTCCTTAATTATCTCCTATTGATGGTTGAGTTGTCACGTCCTTATTCTTAGTTGCGTTGTGTGTCTAAAGTTGTAGGGTATCGTTTCTCCTAACTCTTTGAACTTACCAAAGGGTCTCGTCTACAAAACCCACTAGGGATGATAAACTCTTACTCTAAGGCACTCTTTGGATAATTTAGCCTACAACTACTCGGGTAATCATATTCTAAGGTTCACAAAATGAATCAAGCATTAAGTACACAACGAATGACCTATCGCATTACTAGATCATTAATCAACTAAGATAAGAAACAACCAATTAATATTCAATAATTAAGTTTCATACTTCCTAAGCAAACACACAAATAAATTAGCCGGACATGGAGAACATGCAAGCATACACACAAATAATCAAAGACGTAATTGAATTAATGAAGTAAATACTTATCTTGATGTAAGATAGGGTTTAAAACCCTAAAATCTTGTACAAGACACCTTAGGTTCGGTTTTAGGTTTTCACCCAAAAGACTCTCTCTAAAAGCGAAAAATTCGGATTCTATATATAAGATTACATATGCGTGGCGTCACCTTATGTTTAAGTGGCCGCCGTGTCGCCTTCATTAGGGTTTCATCTTGGCCACGTTAACCTTGCGACGGCGTCACCTTATATCCGTGGACGTCCTCTTCGACTTCGGCGTCGTCTGGGTTGCATCTAGGCCGCCCGAGTAGCAACGGTCTACTCTTTTAAAGCCCGACGTCGTCACTTGAAAATAGGGTATTTGGCTCTTTGATCGTCACAAAATCCTCCGACGGGCGTCATAATTAACACCGACGCCGTCGCCTTACATTTCAGTGACTTTGAGTGCCTCGATTCGACTTTGGCCATTTTCTTCATATATTCGCCTTTTCGTCCAAATAAGTGCCATTCCAGCATTTTGCCTTCAAGAGACCTAAAAGTGAAAAGGAACGATATTAAGCAATAACGGATACAAAAGTGATCAAATAAGGACTTAAACGACCCCTCAAAATGGTACCTTTTAAAACCTTATCAGTTATAAAGATGAGGCAAATTTTACAAAACCAGGGTCATTATTTACTTTCCTTTCGGATAACGAAGATGATGAAATTATTGTTTTGATGAATTAAATAAAATCCAACACCCCGGTAACCATAAATGGCCAATTTTTTTAACCATATCCCTGAAGTTCCTGAACCACCACTTTACACGCCAAAACCTATGCCTACAAAGGATTATAACAAAAAGCAAGTAAAATCAATAAGGTTTTTTAACTAGGCGGAATTAGACTTGGCATACGGGTTGAAAGCTTTACAAGATGGTTATGAATTTGTTTCGAAAAAAACTAACCCTAAAACTTAAAACATAAAATGCGTCCATTATGCACAATGTGCATGGTATATTAATGCCTGACGTTGACCAAATTCAGATGTTTTTCAAATTACAGGCATTAATGATATTCACACCCCCAAACATATCCTAACCATTGAAATGCAAAAAAAAAGTTATTGCTCACATTATGAAAGATAAATTAGAAGATGGTAGCCGTGATTTGAAAGGGAGAGATATACAAAAAGATATCATGGCACAATATAAAACATCTATATCTTACCAACAAGCATGGAGAGGGAAGGATTATGGGTTACAATTGTTAAGAGGTTCACCATTAGAATCGTTTGAAATGCTACCGTATTCACACAACTTAAAAAAAAAACCGAGGACGGTCACACATTATCAAGAAAAGCAATCAAGGGTTTTGAAATTTTATTCATTGCCATTGGTGCATCGGTAAGTCTTGTTCAATTTTTTATAAGTGCATGCAAAACCCGTTTGCTATTATAATTTTAAAAATTGGTTATCTGTGATTCTAATACGTTTATGAACCATCTTCGCCCACTACTTATAGTGGATGCGGCGCATTTAAAGGGTACTTACAAGGGTACAAATTTGCAAAATTTGTTGGGATGGATGAAACAACCAAATTGTGCCTATTGCTACGGAATATGCGGAGGGAGACTAGTGATTGTTGGTCATGGTGGATGTCGGTACTTAGAGTGCATCGGCGATAACCCCAATATGGTTATCATATCGATAGGCTTCTCGCAATAGCTTCGATGAAGGAATGAGTTTCCGCCGGCGTTTCATGGTATTTGTTGTTGACATCTAATGATGAACCTTTCCTTGAAAAGCAAAAAAGTTAAAGGTCTATACTGGGGCATATGCAAAGCGTATACTCCTGATGAGTGGCAAAGACAAATGAACATACTCCAGGCTGTACAACCTGAAGCACACAAAAAGCTAATGGAGGCTGATCCTAGACGCTGGTCTCAAGCACATTGCCCACGTAGCCGTTACAATTATTGTACATCTAACGATTGTCGAGTCTGTTAATGCATGTCTTGTATCTAAAGCTACCGATAATAGTGTTGGTGACACGTGCAGTATGGTTCAAAAGTGGTATTTTAAACTTGGAAGCTGCAGTATTTATTGTTTAAAACATGCGTATTCATTAATCATTTTGAAAATATATGAGATAAGTTAATTAATTTATATTTACATTTTGTGTAGCAAAAATGAAGTACGACATCACCAGTTAGGCGGGGCATAAGGTGGAGAAAAGAAGAATGAAAAGCGTCAGTTGGGTTGTACACGAAATTACTCAGTTTCGATATCAAGTTTATGATGGCCAATGTGCTTGGAATCATGGGGTTGAAATAGTTTCGCTAGGTGCTTGATTGAAGTTAAGGCAGATCAGGTTCTTAGGGAGAGCATCACTGTTGAGATACCATTACTTGATGGGACAAGATCTACTATTGAAAAGATTCGGGTGGAATACGAATGGAAACCGCCTCGGTGTGATACATGTAAATTGTTTGGTCATGGTTGATTGTCCTAAATATGTTCCACCTCCTACTCAGCCTAAACAGACTGTTAATGATGGTTATCAAACTGTCACTAACAAGAAAAAGGGTAGGAATGGTGGTCCAAGTGTTCCAGGTAAGGGAGGTTTTACTAAAGTGGGTCCTAAATTTAGGTATCAACCTAAAGCGCCTCCTCCTGAACCCAAGAAGGTGGATAGTTTGAAGAAGACAGCCACTGATGTGGCAAGTACGAGTGGGACGAAGATTGATACATCTAACCCTTTTGCTGCACTTAATACGATCGATTCTGATGAATCTGGCAATCCTACAGATGTAGAAGTTTCTAGTAATAAAATGGAAGCAAAGGAGGTTGGGTCTATCGAGACAGGTAATGTATCACAAGATCCGCTTGTGAGTGATTCAATGGTAGCGAACGCGGCTGGTCCTACCCCTATTGTTGAGAAAATTGGGGAGCTTGAAAGGCTTCTTATTGATGGGAAAACTACTTTTGTTGATGATAATGGTAATCCTATTAAAAAGGTTGATTATCAGGGTTATAATAAGGATTTCCCGGAGGGTTAACCCATTCACTAAGGTGGGAGAGATTGTGGATTCTGATAATGATGATGAGGAGGTTGTGAACACCTTTGATGAGACGAGTAATCAATTTGGTGGTGGTCATGAACGCGAAGATGACTATGATGACTATGGTTATGAACTATGCAGATAAGGTTTACGATCTTCCAGGAAACTTGGATGCCTATTATGACACGTATGGTATCAAGCTCCAAGGCCTTGGTAGGAAGTAATTTTATCTCCATAAGAGTTTAATGTTATATTTTGAGTAGTGGTTTATTTTCTTATATAGAGAATAGGAAGTATCTTGTTATGTAAGCTTTTGCCTATGTAACGGGCTGATATATGGGATTCACCCATATCCTTTGTACTTAAACGTTTTTTTGGAGTAATGTATTCACCGGGTCTTTTACCATTTACCCAAAAAAAATAATAATAAAAAAAAATCCATAATTTCGGGTGGTCGGGGAAGCTGAAAATACAAGTTAGACATGGTGAATGCAGTGAGAGAAAGGAAGGAACGATGTGTCTTTCACACACTTATTATGGTATTACAAATGGGAGCTTCATCCTCCTAGTATATATAGATACAAATACGCCTAACTTTAGAATGACTAATCTAGTCTGTGTGTATAAGTAAGTAAAGATACTTATGCAATTCCGATAAATGACTTCACTTTTGATGCTAACTCTCTCCCTAAATGATGGCATACGAGAATTGCTTACAACATTTCCTACAAGTAAAACAAAAATACACAACATAAGCTCAACAACTTTGAGAATATCTTCATAATCTTCAATCTTCATTAATCTTTTCAGCTTCATAGATCTTCTCAGCTGCCATCTTTCTACTTGTAGAAGAACAACCTAAGAAAATGTTATTAGGGATTAAATATGGCTTTTTACTCTCCCCTAATTAGCGCATCATTATCTTGATTGTTGTCCCCTAAACAGACAACCCTTCTTATGAATGTTCTGATCCTGAAGAAGTCTTCTGATAAATGTTTAACCCGTCTTTAGTCTTCTAACATGCAGTGGAGAAAGTAGAATATACTATGGTGATGCTTCTTCAAGGTTGTCCACTCGGGAAACAAAATATCAACATTATCATCTCACTAATACATCCTAGTTATCTTACATATATCATTTCAACTCATAATGTACACATATATCGTATGGAATATGAAACGATAAAACCAAAGTAACAAGTTGAAGCATTGATCATCTATGGGTTTATGAGATAAATCATTAAACTCGATCACGTGAACCTATTATGCGTCCCCGGTATACACATTTCTCTCTCCATGATGGTTACGTTCTAATGGAATCATTTTGCATAACCTTCACATATGTCTCAACTAAGACTTAAGCATGAGCTAGTCATTTACACCTTAGGTAAATGTACATAATGTAATCCAAAGATCCTCTTGGAGAAAGTAACGTTTCATTTTATTATTAAACATTGAAATGGAGGGACTTTGAGGATATGTGACTACACTATGCAATTTTGATCTTTGATAAGGCCTTCATATTGGTTAAATGAGATTTCTTTAAATTATAAGAAAGTAAAAATTCATACTCAAGACACTCATTCTCATTTATCATGATGCTCTTTACTTCACAAACCCTCATGCCAACGCTTCCAACATCTTTCAAGAAAATATAATATGATGTTTTCAAGTTTATTTGTTATATATACTTAGAAGTTACTAATCTACGATTGTTTGTATTACGTTTGGTAGATGGTTATGAGTTACTTTTATTATTATTGATGATTATTTGTATTTGATTGTTATTTCTCATGTGTGCCTAATGCTTGATTTCTTTGCTTGACATTTGGTTAATTTTGGGCTAAATAAGGCAACTCAACATGACTTGAAATAACCTGAAATGGCAACAATATCAAACTGACAACCAGATTCATCATAAGGTCGTGTTATAGTTCTGATTGTGAAACAAAGACCCACTTCAATCCAACCGTATAGGTTTATGTAATGAATTGGAGAGAAGAACAACTTTTCATAGGATTATTAATAGATAGTATTAGGGCACCCCTAACGTAAGGTACAATGAAACCTTTTTTTACACAAAAAAGTTTTTGAAAAGCTTTTTCCACTGGAGTGATGTCTTTTTTTCCCCCTAAAAGACTTGATGATTCTCTAGCCTTTAAAGAATGATTTTTTACATAAAACTTTCATTTTAACCTTCTCATCCTATTAATTTGTAAAGGATAGCGTAATAAATTGTTAATATAAAAGATAAAAAGCTTTTGAAAAGTTAAGTAACATTGAGTAGATTTAGTTATAATAAACACAAGATCATGGAAATATGATTTGGCAAAAAAAGAAGATTAAATTACCATGTTCCTTCTTGTGGTTTTTGTTGACCGAAGAGCTTCATCTCTTCACCCGAAAAAAATGTCCGTTAGTGTTTAAATGTAAAACTTTATCTACCGTTAGTCCTCACTTATACAGCAGTTCGTTAAATCACTCATGTGACATGCACTTGAAGGTAAACTAGTCAATTTTACGGAATGTAACTATAATGTTATGGGTCCCACCACTACCTTTCCTCATCTCCCCATCTTTGACAATATTCTTCTTCAAGTGGTTCCACCACTATCCATCAAACCACACTTATTCAAAAGATGTCCATGGTCCACCACTACCCATGGTCCCACCTGCAGTGGCTAGTCTGCGCTCTTTGGACTTTTCAAACTTAGCGAACTGAAACATCTGAGTAGCTAGAGGAAGGCCATTTAGTTTTTAGTGATTCATAACAATATTCGTATTTGTTGTTATATAAATTTTAGGTAGCGGAACCTACATTAAGACTTGTACCCGATGCATATGAGTCCCAACAGGCTTGGTTTTGTGATAGCATGGCATTTTTTGAGGGGCGTAGTATTGAACCACCACCAATACCCCACCTTGAGACCAATATAGCCGTGACGATGTTCCAAAGATCGTTTATCGTCATTTAGCGCAACTAGAGAATTTGAGAAAGGCTCGGGATGCCAAGATAAGCGAACACGACACAATGTTGCAAAAAATATTTTGTTTCTTTAGTGGATTTAGTGGTTTCCGATAAGCGGTATATTTGTATATTTTTTGTTGCTACTTATTTGTTTTAAAATTACTAAACATACTAATATTGTGTGTAGGGTTTCGGGCATTTGGAACCGGAGGTCTTGGATTCCCGAGCAGCAGTATTTTGTATTTTTTGTTGCTAATCATTTGTTTTAAAATTACTAAACATACTAATATTGTATGTAGGGTTTGAGGCATTTGGGCTGGAGGTAATTGGTTCCCGAATCTTGGTATGTTTTATTTTATTTTTTGTTGCTACTTATGTGTTTTAAAATTACTAAACATACTAATATTGTATGTAGGGTTTAGGCATTGGGCCGGAGGTAATTGGTTCCCGAGCAGCGGTATGTTTGTATTTTTTGTTGCTACTTATTTGTTTTAAAATTACTAAACATACTAATATTGTATGTAGGGTTTCGGGCGGGGTGGGCCGGAGGTCTTGGGTTTCGAGCAGCGGTATGTTTGTATATTTTTTTGTTGCTAATTATTTGTTTTAAATATTACTAAACATATTAATATTGCATGTAGGCTTTCGGGCAGGATGGAACTGGATTTAGTGGTATCCCGAACGCGCATGTATATTTGTATATTTTTTTTGTTGCTAATTATTTGTTTTAAATATTACTAAACATACTAATATTGTGTGTAAGGTTTTGGGCATGCTGGAACCGGATTTAGTGGTTTCCCGAACGCGCAGGTATATTTACCAACGGCATGTATATAATTTATTCATTTGTTTAAAAATTACTAAACACTCTAATATTGTATGTCGGTATTTGGCGAGGCTGGTCCAGGAGATGGGGGGTTTCCTAACCCCCCGAGTAGTTCTTTCTTTGACGGGGTGTCTCGCCACCAGTGGCCACAGGTGGGCACGCAGTTATTCGACCAGCCGACGCCTCATTCTAGGACGCCTATGCCACAACAAGGATTTGTTCCGTGGTCGGGTAACAATGCGCAACAAGCTAGTGCATCATGTTACACCCGTATCCCGAAATACAAATAGGCCCTACCCTAGATGAATATGGTCAAAGGACTTGACGAGATTGACTAATTGACCCGATAGTCAAACTAATAATTACAAATGTTAAGTTATAGTTATATAAATGAGGAGGACCTAAGTTGTCATATTGTAAAATAGTTATAGAAGTATAGTGTGGCCAAATTATAAAGAATGGGACTTGAAGGACCAATTGTGTCAATTGGCCAAAGATACCATCTACATATCTCTGGATACTTCCTCAAGTATCATTACAATTCCAGAAATATCATGCTTGTGTGTGTGTGTCGTGATATAAAGAATGGAGGGAAGAGCAATGATAGCCAATGATCAAATTAATATGGGATTAGTGTTCCCGATTAAGAAATAAGCTAGTACCTATGATCCTTGAAAGTAAGTATGCTTAATTGAAGTGTTAATTGTTAATTGAAGAATTAGGGTTTATGTACCCAAGTTGGGGGTTTTGGGTAGTTGTGTTTTTATACATTAATTGGGATGTTATAGTGTAATTGAGTGAAACCCCTTTTAATAAATTGAAGTAAATGGGTAAGTTGGGTATGATCATGATATGATCATAAGGTTTGAATAAAAAAGAGTTATAGTAATTTAGAAGTGGCTTATTATGGGTAAAAGTTGGATAATTTATGGGAGGATCATCATATAATCAATATATGATTATGTGATGATTAGAGGGTTGTTTATGTAAGCCAAATGGTTGTGTAAACCATGGCTATAGTTAATTAATGATGTTTTAAGTATACTTTGATTATTGTGTTTAAGGATGTTAGCTATGGATGAAGTTGGACTTTATTGATGAAGATGGTGGTGATATAGTGATAGCTTAGCTTGGATTGCTAAGGTAAGTAATCCGGTTACTACATGCTTAATGTGGAAATTATTGTATGATGTGTTTATGATTGTTATTGTAAAGATTGGTTATAGTTGAGCTAATGAATTATTATGAGAATTGATGATGGTTATAGAGTTAATTGCCTAAAGATGTGTCGAGGTATGTGTTATTGCCTTATGTGCTATTTGTGCTATGGTTTGTGTGTTAGTGATGCTTATCTGAATTGTACGATGATGGAAGCATTGCCATGTATTAGTCGATTACTTACTAAGCGTTATCGCTTACATGTTATAGTTTTTAATGTTATTGTAGGTTCTTGTGCTTGAAGCGATATGGCTTGGATTGGGTGTTGGATCATGGAATGATTATTGAAGATGGTAATATGTGATAATAGGAGCTAGGTAGATACCGAGCTCGTGTGATGAATTTGTACCCCCGTGAGTCTTTTTATAGTCTTGTAAAAGTGTTGTTAATCGACAAGTTTATGTCATAGTCGTTTGTAATATTTTGGATTTCATAAACACATAACAAATCAAAGTATGGTTCGAATTAGGCAAGAGAGTTTAGAGAGAGAAAGTAGTGTGGGAGCCTTTCTAGAGAGAGAAAGTAACAAAAGAAAGAATATTAGATTGAAAGGTCCACCCTTCCATGGATGGAAGGGTATTTATACTACAAATACACGACCTCCTATCGGCTGTGGATCGGGGATACGGTGGGTAAGACCCGTCCTTCCTCCACGGTGTTGCTCTAAACTAAACTACGCTACAAACTAACTAAAAAGCGCTAAATAACGTAAACAACGACAAATCTACGAGCTAACATATGCTAGACCATTATTGGGGTGACCGACTCTTTAACATGGAATTTTCTAATTCCTAACAATCTCCCCTAAGGAGGTCACCCCATGAAATACATTTTTGCTTCCTAGCATTCTATCTTTGACTTTGTTCGGAGCTCGAGACTTGAATTCTTCAATTTACGCAATCTTTGTGCTTTTGTAGCGATTCTTCAAAGTCCGCATTGATTTGTACTTTCGGTGGAGGCCTTTAAGCGATCCACATCTTTGATGATCTTGAGCTTTCATTGAGATCATCACCACGATGAAATCTCTGGATCATCCATAGTTGTGTTGCCTTCATGTGATGTTGTGACTTTTGGACCGACATGCTCACACTTTTGAATCATGACATCTTTCCATCGAGTAGCGGAAGCCTTCATTGGTTCATGATATTTGCGGCGTGACGAAGCATAGTATGAAATATCGAGCCGAGTTATGTAGATATGCACCGGTCATGATTTCTTCAATTTAAGTGTGGATCTTTGTGAGCATGCGGCTTTGGATTGACCGTCAATTACGATCGGTGCAACCATCCAAATGTACCGCAAACAACATCGACAATAAAACACACGAAAGTGTCTTTGATCACTTTCGTTGAATTGAGGTACACGGCCCACGGTTCCCGTTGATCGATATAAATCACGCCTATGATCGGTAGGATTCCTAAGAATCTCCTTGATGTGGTTTCGCAATTTGTTCTATTTGTTCTCAAACCGAACGTCTCAAAGAAGACAACACGGAGTGAGTGAACCGACAAATTGAGATTCAGCGATTGATGAAAATGATTTGAAAACAATCGCATATTGATTGAAGAAAGAGTTTTGCAACACGACGAAGGTTTTATGAGAAAGATCAATTTTCAATCAAAATACTTTTGTATTAGAGAATGAGTACACATTCGACGTGCTAGCGAAAAGAAGAGATTCGCACATCGAGCGGTTTTCTAAAAGTATTTTCAATCGGAGATACTTTTGAATTTGAAATGAATACACATTCGACGTGCTAGAGAAAAGAAGGTTTGCACATCGAACGGTTTTCCAAAAGTATTCGTCAATTCCATTCTGGACCAAGGTTGATTCAAGAAAGAATCGCCCATCGTTTCTATCCGGTTGTCACAAGCTTGATCTTACGAGAAGATCTCACATGACACCCACCAAGAGCTTGTTTGATGTTGGCTCTAGAAGGATTTCCATCTTCATCGTGAATATTTTCATATCACTCGGATGTTACGGCAATATCACAAGGATAATCGTAGGACTCTAAATATACTTACTTTCCACATTGCGTGAAACAAACAAGTCTTCATTAATTTTGTGTCCTAATGAGATATTGTGGATGATCTCTTGGCTCTAGACTCAATTAGTGCACTTTTGGTTCTGTGTCGGAGACTAGGAGAGGGTCTCTACTTTAATATCAACCATCTCTAAGAAAGTCGATAGATTATGTCGGTTCCCGTGAGAATGAAACAAGCCCTTTAAGAGGAACTTGAGTGGCTTGGGAAGTTTAGTCGATCGTCCTTTGGGTCCATGACGTCTTGTCTTCAATACCGGTGTTACCTTAGTAACAACTAGTAGCATATGTATTGAACCGGTTTACGCCCTAAGGTTGAATTGATGGAGGCTATTTCTTTTCACCCTTTTCACATTGGTTCTTTTCATTCTTCAACCCCTTGATTGCTTACCGAGACTTCATAACTAGAACCTTGTTGGGTTTATTCCATTACTAGCTCATCTCATCCGCACTCTTCCCAAATCTCACTTTTTCTCCTTTTTTCAATATACATACGGACTCTACACTAACTAGTGGATTGTCCTGGTAGATCCCTCCGGTTACATTTGGATCGTGGGAACAAATACCTAACCTAACCATCCTTATAACACCATGCATAAAGTAAATTGGTCGGTCTTTTGGTATTGTTCTTTCCTTCATGAAACCAATTGAAAAATCATTTGGAAAACAATCAAGGTACTTGTGATACGAGATCAAAGCATTTTGTACCTTAATAGTTTTGATCATTTAGAAAACCTCCCCTCAACATGTGCGTGTGATTTAGAAATTGTTTGCCACATGGAGGCAAGAGGACTTTGAAATATTTTCTTTGATCACAATTTTCATACGAAAAAGCCATTTGATTTTCTTGGTAAAATTCTCCCCTCAATATGTGCATAGGATACTTTAAAACATTTTATCACATAGAGGCAAGAGTTCTTTGAAGCAAATCCACAATCACAAAATCCATTAAGAAAACCATTTGAAAACACAATCAAGGTACTTTATAATCTCTTTTAAAAAACTTTTGTACTCGATGGTTTTGCTCCCTCAATATGTGTTTCGAGATTGAAAGCGTTTAGCACATATAAGAGAGCGACCTACACAATTAAATCAAAGCGATCACCTTTTATCAAATTTCATTATTAAGTCACAAATTCTCCCCGATCAAAATATCAAATCCTTTGAGATTTTGGATCCCAAGTATTTAATTAGGTTTAGAAAACATGGGAGAAAATGTGGCCTTGTTTAAATACTCATCGGTTTTGGATAAATCCTCCTCCTCAACATGTGCATTGTGTATTTGAAATCGTTTGGCACATGGAGGCAGAGTGCCTTTAAAGGACTAAAACCAATTCCATTTAAAAGCAGATTTGAGATTTAAATCACGATCTCTACCCGATCAAAATTTCAAACCTTTTGAGATTTGTGATCCCAATTGATTTAAATCATTTAAAACATTTTGGGGAAAGGCGTGGCTTGATTTAACTTTGAAAATGATGATAAGGACCAACTCTAGACATTAAAGATTGTTAGTGTCGGTTATGATAGTTTTTAAACGATCTTTAAGTAAAATAAAACAATTTCACAATCAAACAAGAATGAAAAAAATTTCATTTTGATGGATCTTTGAGTTTTAAAGAAAACCATACCATGACATAACATTAAATCTTTAGATCACCACATTTTAGCGTAAAGCGGACTCTTTTGAAGATATATTGTTTGAAAATATTTTATTCAAAATCACTCTCCCCTCAAACCATGACATGAGTCGATGATTGAGTGACTTAAGTTTTGATAAAATGAAGTCCGTGATTTTCAAAATTTAGTCCAATATATTTTCAAAACAATATTTTCCATTTTCAAAAACAATATTTTTCAAGGTTTTAGAAAAATGGTATCATCACGATTATCTGCACAAAGATATGTTAGGTGGTTGAGAAGCTTATGTTGTTCTTTGTAGGGCTTGGAAGAAAACCGCTTCTTGATGCAAATGAGACTTCTTACGTTGCATATATGCCAACTCTCCATTGAAGTCCAATTAAGCTCCGTTTCTTCATTTGTCAACCCAAGATATCGTTACCCTTTCCTTGCGGCATCCAATCATCTTCAATTGTGGGATCCGGATGGGAACATTCTTATAACCAATATACGCATACGTTATCGAACACACATACAAATATATGGTGGTCGACATCACCCATAACATCAATCGACTAATTAAAGTCAATTCAACATAACAATCGGATCATATAAGGCATGGGGTTTATGTGTTAATCAAACACTAATCATCTAAACCTAACAATCATATCCTAAATTCCTAGTCCTTCGACACGTGCAAATATCATTTTAATTAAGCACGTAGGATAATTAAGAAAGCTCGTTAGATCATATAGATTTGAAAACATTCTCCCCTCAATCAAAGACACATTTTTTGAAATATTTTTAAAAGTGTTGAAGTCATCGATTGAGTTTTTGCGAATGTCTGAAAACTCGATCCGATTGATTTTACAAGCAACTCATTTTACCACCATTTTGAAATACAACAAATATTTTTTGAAGAATTTTAGACGGAAAAACATTTGTGTAGGAGCAATGATCCTTGACATACTTTCCTTGTTTTGTTTTTAGGATAAGTGCACGAAATATTTTGAAAATAGTTTAAGCGTAGCACTTTCCTTTTTAAAAAGCAGGTTGCTATCTCAAATAATAGCAAGCCATTATTTGAAGCCAGTTCTGATCTAAAATAAGCTGTAAGCCATAGTTTGTGACATGTTTAGAAAGAAATATTTACACCTCCTGCTCGAACTTCATCTAAAATCCCGTGCCATTATTGAATGACATTTCTAAGACCGTAGATGTTATCGATACGGAAGACATGTCTTGAGAAAAACATATTTTTGGTATTTTGAAATTTTACGATTTTTATGGTTTTGAAGGTTTTATATTTTCTATTTTCTTTTGTTGGTTTTATATTTTTGTATTTTGTTTTTCGAATAAATATTTACAAGGATAGAATAGATGATATAGTTAAAGAAGATGATGATACAAGTACCGAGATAAGGATATCGAGCGACCCGTTGTAGAAGATAGAAGTCATCATCCTTAAACATTCACCACCAAAGCTTCGGGGCTCCGAATAGAAGATAGAACATGAGCCTTTGAGAAAGAGAGACTTTGCGACTTCCTTAAACCAAAAATCCTTTAGTCGAAAGCAGATTCAAAGCTTTCTTTCAAGCTTCTCTTAGCAGTGCACAAAGAAGCACACCATTACCATCGAACTTCTTGCTCCTTTTAAGAATAGTCACCGTGATTCTTAGTTCGAGGTTATATCATCCAAAAGAACGACAACATATCATCCACACATAAATAACACTTCTCAAATTTCCTTTCAACCGACGTCTCAAGCGATCCATTCCAAAAGTTGTCAAGAGAACAATTCCCCAAGTAGTTGAGTTGATGCGATCGGTCTCTTTGTATAATGCTCAAGAACTCTCCGAATACACATCATGAGGGTAATGAAGAACAACTCCCCAATGTTCACATCTTTCATCACGATGAATGTGTATGAAGCTCAAGAACCCAGTACACCAATATTCAAGAACTCTCCGAATACACATCATGCCGGAAGGAAAACACCTCCCAATGTTTGTGGTAAACAATGGCTTTCTTCACGATGATCGTGTATGAAGCTCAAGGACCAGTACACATTCCCCAAAGAGAGAACAACCGATAACATTGAAGAAGCGGGCCGAATCATCGATTATCTCTGCGGGTGACAATCTCTGCGGATGTCAACACGGAATAAGTGATTATATCTACGAATCACCGATTAAGCCCTCAAGTAAAGCATTGAGCATCCCCAATGTACACAATCTCTCCCGATGATTGCGATAACATCGAGATCATCACACACGATGTACCTTATTCATCTTCATAAACTAACTCTAACATCACTTCCCCACCTAGTTGGAATAAACACTAAACGCCATGAGTCAAACCTTGAGTTTCCTGCGGTAATGACATTTGTATTCCGGGATATCTTCAATCACTTAGAAGTATTAAGTTCATCAAGTTTGCTCGGCGTTTGATATCGTCTCCTTCGCCTTCTTTGGTTTTGACACTTCGAATCGGAACACCTTATAAGCCCGTATACTAGAAATTTGTTGAGAAGAACACTTGAACTCTTGTGAGAATCAACTTGTGAAGTACATTGTGAGCAAATCTAATTAGGGATTAAATTTGACTTTTCACTCTCCCCAATTAATGCTCTCCCTAAACCGACAACATTTGATAAATGCTCGATTAAGAAGAAGTCTTTAGATCGTTAATTACAACTCGTCTTTAGTCTTCTAACATGTAGCGGAAATGTAGAATGGATGCAGACTCGACCTTCTTCAAGATTGTCCGGTTGGGAATAGATAGTTAACATCTTCAACTCACTTAAAAACAAGAACATCACCAAAAAGCATCCAATCAACTTACATCTTGCAAATCCCTTAACTAAAATCCTCCCAATCAAACAAGAAGCGAAAGATGTTCATCAAGGAAATCGACAATCGGGCTACAACGAACACATAAGATGGTAACACCAAACTACCAATCACATCAAACAAGAACGGAGAGATTGTTCGGAATCATCATGTTGATGTGTACGTGAAGCATTAAGGAAGCACTTTGTCGATAAACTCATCAATAAAGTGAAGATGTCAACCAACGGCTCTTAAGAAGAAACTTCATGTAAAGATGACCCGATAAGAAGAAGCTCGGTTCTTACATGAGTTAGAGCCATATGACCATATATTCTCATATTACAATCAACCATGCGGTATTATCATACTTCTTCTCCCTCAAGAATTGCATACGGAGATGCCATTCTTGATTAAACAAGTGAAAATCATCCAAATGTAGTTTATTCACACTTCTCCCCGCAACATTAGCACATGATGTCTCCATCTTCATTATAGTTGAGCAAGTGGAATAAGAAAACAATCGATGGTAGCCGGTTCACTTGAAGACTCAAGCGCATGGAAAAAGTATGAAGCATGTTGATGAGAATGGTCATAATAGAAGATTTCTCTTCTTGGAAGATAAAGCGACCGACACGTACACTTTTCTTTTCTTTAGAGAGCGAGGCATGAACTGTTGTGTTCATACGTCATAGCCGAATGAATATCAAGATTGAGTTACTTGAACCCGTGAGTTATGAGATATCAATCCATTTGTAATCCATACTGTAGATCCCAATTCGTAGACAATTGTTGTTGTATGGATCTTTAACCTTTAACTTATAAAGGGTTTAGCAATCTTGTATAAAACTACTAAGTGGAATTCTACCTGGAACTTTAATGAGTATGCGGAATCTACTCAGTAAGGCTAAGAAGAACACAAACAATAAGAATAGCAGAACACAGTAATAATATTAAACTAAGCCTCAATATTATTAATACGATCACCCTTAATAGTGATAGGGTTTTTCAACCTTGAAGCTATGAACTAACTAATTATGTGGGACGTGTATATTTTTGTGTGTAGTTCTAATCATCTAATAAACTAAGTGCCTGTCATCTCTTTATATAATAGAGATGCTAGGGTTACAAACTTATTCTACAAGTAAAACAATATCTTCTGTAATCTTTAATAAAGATAAGTATTTTGCATATACTCCATCAGCTTGTAGAATCTCCATTATGCATATTAAGTCCTTCAATTATCTTCATTGAAGCATATGTAGTTTTGTTGTATCAAATCACATACACGATTGTATATGGCCCAACAATCTTCCCTATTTGATATTACAAAACTATCTTCATGAATTCAACAATCTTGAATGACGATAATCTTCATTCCCATTGTTTCATTCTTGTATTTATTTTGTCTTTTTAATGATGACAAAATAAACAAAGTCGTGTCTGAACTTCCCTTAAATAGAGAAGTTGAGATGTAATCATCTCCGTGAATGAAACAAACACACATAAATAAGTCGCAAATAATCTTCATGTTAACTTCTTCCCTTTTGTAATCATCGAATAAGGAACACGTGAAGATAAGCAACACATATACACTTCCACGAAATTTATGTTAACCGGCTCTTGAATTCTCAAAAATAATAACCATAAAGCATCCGAGAAATCAAACCATGTGTCAGTCAATACGAGCAGTACAAACACAAACGTCCCAACTAACTAATCTCTAATTAGTGACCAAAAATCATGCTCGACTTCCCCTTAAATTGAAAACTTCTCGTAATAACCCATGAGCAGTACTTTGGGAAGGAGCAGTACTTTCATAAACAGTACTTTCGAACAAAATATGCAATACCTTGAAAATTAATATGAGCAACAGTACCTTGCATCCAAGCAGTACATTCAAATCTGCAGTACTTTGACACAAAAAATACGAGCAGCACTTTCAAAAAATTTTACCAGTACTTTCATCAGTATAGCAATCGATCAGTCCAAAGTCAACAGCCCCACATAAAAATAACACAATCGAATCTCTTAAATAAGTAGGACTATTTGTTTCATCAATGTCTCATTGAGATGGACCCACATTATGTCAGAATACCAATACCTTCGTCTGATCATCCATTTAAAAAAATATCTTTCACTTGTTCGATTGACATCAAGTAACAAACCAACATAGTCACGTGATCATCCATCCTATTATCTCAAGCAACCAATCAAAATCCAAAGGTCACGTATATTAATTCACAACAGCATAGTAGCCCATGTGGATCCCATTCAAAAGAAAATAATATTATACTCATGAACCAATCACAAGATACAACCACAATAACCTCCATGGACCTCACCTCATCGAATCGAAACCCACGTGATCACGACATTGAATAAAACAAAAAGTGATCACAAATCGACCAAAAGTATTTTACGAGTGGGGACCAGAGTTAATATATTCAGTATATAAAAATAATTACCCCATGTGAATATCAAGTCATCACGTGACCATCATCAATCATAAAGCATGATGCTTGCAAGACCATCATCACGTGACAAAGATTGAAGCCAAACCAGTATTAATTGTTTGCAGAATTAATACATAACCAAATCACCGTAGCACGCACAATTAATTTGTAAAACCAGTGCGTCGTACACGATTATAACCCAAATTGCTAATCAAAATTTCTTGGACCAAAATAAATACCATCCTCGCATTATAAAGCATAACCAATTATATGCTTCCAAAAATAAACACCATTGACCTTCATGTTCACGGACACCATACCCCATAGCAATTCTCAATCTCCCACTTTCTATGAATTGCTATGCACACAATACATTAAGAATTAATGCTTTTTGAAGTCCCAAGCCAGAATAGACTTGAATCTTCCATAAGCATCAACATAATCATATCGTGTTAAGATCTTTGATGGATTCTTGTGTTCAGAAACATCTAATTCTTCTTGTTTAGGTTTCCAAACCCATCTCACTGAAGCCTTAACAACACTATCCTCTGAGTTCGGCCTAGCAGTACTTTCTTTTGGCCTAGCAGTACTTTGTTTCAATCTTTGTTTAGTAAATCTTCGATGGGTTAAAAACCTTCTTTCTTGAGGATATTTAGAATCACTTGAAAAATTTCTATGGTTAATCCTCCTTGAGTTGTTCCATACCGCTTGTGATCACTAAGCGGTTTCTTGAGTTTACATGTATCTGCGGATGATCAAAACTACCACAAACATAGCAAGCTTTATTACGAAACTCAAAAGTCTTCCAGAGTTTTGAGTTATCATCCCATTCGGTTTCTTTGATTACCTCTAGGACTATTGTTGTTCCTAGGGTTTTATTAGACTTTGTGACTTTTAACGGGTTTGGTTTCTAAAGGTTGACAAACTTCACGGACTTCAAGCTCTTTTTCTTTTAACCTTTGAAAACCTTGGGAACTACTTTATCATCACGTTCAACCCAATCTTCAATGTTGACCTTATTCCTATCAATCTTATCGGTTTGTGTAGGTGAAGCTAGTGTAGCATTCTTCTCACCTAAACTTTCACTTTTCATAGATTCACAAGATTGACTAGCAAGTTTTTGTAAAGATCATCCCTTTCCTTGGTGAGCTTTTCAACCGATATCTTACAACCTAACTTCCAATCACTTAGTTTTAATTGATACTCTAGTTGGTTGTACTTTTTCATCAAGCTTCTTCATTATCTTTATAAACAAGAACTTTAGCTTCAACTTTTCTAGATTAAATAAATATTCTAGTTTCTCATTCTAGGCGTGCTATGACTCTTTTTTCAAGTTCAAGATCTTTAAGCAAGGTTTGATAAGAATCATTCTGAGTTAACACGAATTTTACCTTCTTGGTTGGATCACTTTGGATGATGTGTAAAAATGGCCATCAACGCAAACTTCTTTGGATGAGCACTCGTTCTTCTTATGTAGAATTTCCCCACAGCGACTGATACCAAATGTAGATCCCAATTCGTAGACAATTGTTGTTGTATGGATCTTTAACCTTTAACTTATAAAGGGTTTAGCAATCTTGTATAAAACTACTAAGTGGAATTCTACCTGGAACTTTAATGAGTATGCGGAATCTACTCGATGAGGCTAAGAAGAACACAAACAATAAGAATAGCGAACACGATAATAATATTAAACTAAGCCTCAATATTATTAATCGATCACCCTTAATAGTGATAGGGTTTTCAACCTTGAAGCTATGAACTAACTAATTATGTGGGACGTGTATATTTTGTGTGTAGTTCTAATCATCTAATAAACTAAGTGCACATCATCTCTTTATATAATAGAGATGCTAGGGTTACAAACTTATTCTACAAGTAAAACAATATCTTCGTAATCTTTAATAAAGATAAGTATTTTGCATATACTCCATCGACATAGAATCTCCATTATGCATATTAAGTCCTTCAATTATCTTCATTGAAGCATATGTAGTTTTGTTGTATCAAATCACATATACACGATTGTATATGGCCCAACACATACTTTAAGCCAGTCCATGTAGTGAAGGATCAAGTATCGCAATTGAGTAAGGACTACCTACACTAATATTACAAACTTGATTGCATATATTTTGGTTAGTGACATTAGTATCCAAACCCTTTGGGGTTTCACGATCAACCTTGATTTTGTCATCGGTAGCAGACTTTCGGTAGGAATCCACTTAAGTCCAGCATCCTTAAACATTCTACCGGCGTTATCCACTCATGGCAAGGTTTAGGATTGTTAAGCTTCTTATGCGGTGGAAGACTTATCAATATTCCTAGACTCAATGATTTAGCGGTTGGTATCCATCTAGGTGAAGTTTTGGGTTTGTTTTGCTTCTTATGTCTTGAAGATGATTTACTGAATGTCCAATACTTAACAGGTTGAACCTTAGCACTGTTGGAAGTCTTAGTGGATTGTACCTTGGCATGTGAATTAGGAAAATGTTTCTTATGTGGAAAAGACTCAGAATTTCTATTTTTGTTTTCTACATGCGTAGCATTCTTATGCTCATAACTACTATTAGATGCACGCCAATCCCTAGTCTTTTGAGTGTTCCTAGGTAGTGGTTTACAACTACTAGCAGTGCCTTGAAATCTTGTAGAATTCCTCACCCTAGGTCATGCACCTAAAATTCCGTCTTTTCGAATCATGCCTTTTTCCTAGCTTTTTCTAGATAATAGTTCTTCCACAAGTCATTCATATCATATGAATTACGGGTTTTAATGCTTGGTTTTGACAACTTTGTTTCGAACTAATCCTAGAGGTCTTGGGAGTAGAAGTGGCTACTTGTTGAGGTTAGCAGACTAGAGGCCTTATTCTTAGGTAACTTAGGTGAAGTGGATTGGTTTTGACAAAACTTGTTTCTCATCAACTTGGGAGGCAAACCGTGTTTTGAAAATTTTGGTCTTTTGGATATAAGCGCGCAGTTGCTAACAACGGACCGGTTTCTAATGGGATGAGAAGTTGGTTTCCCCAAGGTTGATGGTTTTGTAAACTTAGTGTTCACACTTTTCCTATAGTTTTCCTAAGCTCATTTTTAAGGCAACAATAGCGAAACTCTTTTCCGAAGTTGAGCTTTGAGTTCATCAATTTTGCTATCAAAGAATTTGTTTGTTCCATTGACTTAGTTCTAGCTTCTTTGAGTCACTTAGTTCTATGTGATGCTTTCTCAAAGACTCATTTTCCTTTAGTAATTTGGCCACACAAATTGCTAATTCATCATTCTCATTTGAATATCATAAATAGCATTAACATCGAATTACTTGTAACCAAATTACTTTTCACATGCATATCGAAATATGTTTCTTCAAATTGTTGATAGTTGACTCTTTGTTTTGTTGAGCTTTCAAAGTGTTAATTTCAAAAGTTCATGGAATTCGGAAGTTCGGATTTTTACATGGTTTGTTAAGTTGAAAACTTTCTTCTTTACTCTATATCGCAATTTCAAGTGAAATGCAATGTTTTCAAGTTTTGAGAATTTGTTTGAAAGTTCATCAAAAGCCTTCTTATCAACCAAATCTTTTGTTTTGAAACACTTAATCTCGGACTCACCTCGATGTGAACATTTATGAAAGACATGTTGACATTATGATCGGTTTGTTTAAGTGCTTTAGCGGATGCACTATGTTGAGCGATAAAGGGTACCTCATTACATGACACTGCTCGATTTACAGTCCATTATCGCATCCACAACATGTGTAACAAGAGTCACTGGACATTGGATGTGTCAAGCTTATCAATCTCGAGCCTCTATATTCGGTGCCAAGTGATCCATCATCTGGTGCTTTACCCGACTCATCATTATATGTTGACTCGACATTACGCATTCGGAACACCGATTCTTTAACGGATACATTACCCAACTTATCACAACTATTTCTCAACCGCACACGACACTCATTCACGTTTTCATCTTTTGTGTAACTTCCTCAATGTACTTCTCCACATTATCCATGAGTTGTATGAATGTCTCAATGAACACGCTAATTTCCATTCCGGTGTGTTTCTTGAAAGACACTTGATCATTTCATCATCAAAATCGAGGAATATTCCCCGGGATAAATGGTGAAATTGATCGAAGATTACTTGAAGAGCTGCATTAGATTCATCGGTTGAGAACTTCTCTTTAGTAATTTGAAACCTCGGTTGTTCTAAGTTTAGTAGCACAGTTCTTGTCAAGGTGGGAAGATCTGACGAAGGAGAGCATTGCTTGTTCGATCCATAGTTGTAGATAAAGTAGATTGAGTTCTTGATAAAGTAGTTGAAAGGGCTCAATGTTACATTCCATTAGCCTTGCATTTTGTAGCATTGGTGGTGCATTTCTGTCTTTTCGAGTCGAACACGGAGATATCACATCCTCATTGATTGATTCAATCATCTTTAATCGTTCGATGTAGCATACATTATCATTGATGTCCATGACATCATACAATTTAAGCACTTACGAAATTCTTGGGTCGGGTAGAATAAGACATGATGTGGTAGTATGCATGGGATTTTACAAGTCTATAATTTAAACAGAAATAGAATCTTTCGCGGGATTTTACTAAAATCGAGACGAAACCGTGATACAATGACCAATAGAATGAGTTAAGATAAGCGATGGACCCACACAATGATAGAGGATTATGTGTTAGGAGTGATGATTGTTTGAAGGATTAGTGAAGTGTTGATTGGTTGAGAATTAGATTGGTAGATGCACGTTTTACGGAGAATTTTAGGTCTAAAACTTAAAACCTCAATAACTTCCTTCGGAGGGATTTGGGCCTCGAAAATTCGTTTCACCACTTCGTTGTGAAACCTCACAATATTCGACTGTCCGGTCGTTTTGACGGTATTTCATTGAAAACAGATTCTGGATCAAAAGTTATGGCCGTTTGAAGTTTTGGCGTAAAAGTCAACTTTGGTCAAACCTCTTCTTCGTAAAATCAACCAAGTCGCTATAACCCTTGAACCAAGTCGCTAAGCACCAAGTCGCTAAGTAGCAACTAGCTAAATCACCAAATCGCTAAGCACCAAGTCGCTATACGGTCAAGTCGCTAAACAAGAACTCGCTAAGGTCCAGTCGCTATATAACAACTCGCTACAATCCAAGTCGCTAACAAAATTTTGGCGACAATTAAGCTAAGCACCAAGTCGCTAAATATTCAAGTTGCTAAATAGCAACTCGCTAGGTACCAACTTGCTAACACCAAGTCGCTAACAATATAAAGTACAAGTCGCTAACTTAAACCAAGTCGCTACTGTAGTGGGAATCCACTAAGCTGTGCTTTTTGTCGGCTTGTCTCAATAGACAAGTCGCTAGCTCAACTCGCTAAGGCATTAAACAACAACTCGCTACCAAATAACAAAGCAAGTCGCTACCAAGAAAATCTATCCGAGGCTCAAGTCGCTAGCAAGAAAAACACAAAACACCACTTTTCAATCCAAAAACAATCCAACCACAATGATTCAAGCCTTCAAAATCAAAACCTAAACACTTGAGATGATTCTAAACACAAAAGTACTATCAAAATCCACACTTTAACACTAGAAATCACCCAAATGATGCACAAACCACTAAACTTTTTCAAACTCAAAAACCACCTAAAACCACTAGAAATCCAAAGCTATGTAAGATATGATCTAACCTTGGCTCTTGATACCAATTGTAATATTTTGGATTTCATAAACACATAACAAATCAAAGTATGGTTCGAATTAGGCAAGAGAGTTTAGAGAGAGAAAATAGTGTGGGAGCCTTTCTAGAGAGAGAAAGTAACAAAAGAAAGAATATTAGATTGAAGGTCCACCCTTCCATGGATGGAAGGGTATTTATACTACAAATACACGACCTCCTATCGGCTGTGGATCGAGGATACGATGGGTAAAGACCGTCCTTCCTCCACGGTGTTGCTCTAAACTAAACTACGCTACAAACTAACTAATAAACTGCTAAATAACGTAAACAACGACAAATCTACGAGCTAACATATGCTCGACCATTATTGGGGTGACCGACTCTTTAACATGGAATTTTCTAATTCCTAACATCGTTATAGTATTTTAATTGGTCAAATTGGAAGTCATGGTTTGTTTAAAAGGGGTGTTTGGATTAAAGTATATTTCTACCCATTTTGGGTTAGATGGGTCAAGTAAGTATTAAAATACTTCATGGTTGATTTAGTTACAGTTTGTAAGGTCTTTGGTTATCTTGTAAATGTTAAAGTATTTAAATAATTGAATTGGTTCAGGTGTGATTGTGTAGTTTTGCTGTAAAAGTGCAGGTCTGTAGACCTGACAGCGTCGCAGTCTTGTGGCGACGGCGTCTGGCTTGGTGGAGACGGCGTCAGGTTCTAAGTCTTCTGAGCCGTCGCGTGTTAAATCTGAAAATGTGTTTTGGGTCATGGTCAAAGGGTGACGGCGTTACACCGTAAAAGGCGACGGCGTCAGCCCGCTATACAGCTTATAAATGATGTTTTGTTAAAGTTAAATGTTATTGATCAAAGAAGTAATCAAGTGTATGTGATAGTAAGAGTTGTCAAAGGTCAATTGTTATAGTTTTTGTTATCCATTGAAGAGTTTAAGTAATAGTCAAACGTTCCGCGTCAAAGTTTTTTAAATTTGAGTAAATTCCGAGTCAATATGGAATCGGGGCGTAACAAATTGGTATCAGAGCTTCGGTTTAAGTGAATTAGGTTTCCACAATAGGTTGCCTAGCCTTAAACCACTCTTAGAAGCGGAAATGAGTATGCTATGTTATAAAGTAAATTATGCCCTATGCTATGTAAGCTATGTGATAATGTTTTATGAGTTATAGTAACATTGTGTGATTGATGTAGCTCCATGGCGGACCGTATGTATATAGGTGAGTAGATCACAATGAATGTTTTACGATTATGTAATTACATGTGCAGAAATTAATTTGGTATATGTAACGAAAGTCCATGACGGACTAAATGTGTTACGTTATAGAACATCGCACACTTTGGTAGTGTCGATGAATATACATATATGATTGTGTAATTGTACGTTATAGTATTTAGGTGATAGATTGTAGTCCGTTCACCGTGGATGGTGACGGTGGGTGTGAAATGGTTATGTGCTTATTAAGTTATAGAAATTATAATGGGACTATAATAGAGGAGTTAAGGTGTCAATGCCTATAAAAGGCATGGTTTGAAATAATGATAATTAAAGTTATGATTATGAAAAAGATGAGGTATGACTTGTGTTGTATTAATGACCAACCTATGGTCTTGTTATATGAATGGCTAATGGGTAGCCAATATGATGGTATTAGAGATGGGACAAGTAAAAGTTATAGAATGTAGTAAATGAGCATGAATGATTGATAATAAACGAGTTATAGTATAATATTAAGGTGAGTTATAGCTCACAAGTAAATGTAAAAATGGTCAAGCCAAATGCTAATTAACGAGAAGGTGAGAAGCTAAATATATGAAAGAAATTGTGAATGTTAGTGATATAACAGAACACGACAATAACGTGTTAAAGTCACAGAATGTGTAAAATGAATTATTGGAAAGATATGAGTGTGATTGAAATAAACCTGTAAGGTTTACATGTGAATAAGTCAAATAAACTAAAGTGGTAATGTTAAGAATGTGAAAATGGTCAACAAGGGTTGACGGGTCAATAAGAAAATGAAATGAATAAACACATGATAAATGTGTAAATATGGAAAGCGGGCTCATAAGCCCAATAATTTTGTATTGATTAAGTGGAAATGATGAAATGCTATGTTGATAAATTAATAATAGCCTGGATCCTATATGTTGTTATAGTGTGATGTTACAGGCCACTCGAAAGATGTTACAGTTATTGTTATAAAATCCTACGGGATATATATAATGGTGATCCTTTGGGATATGTTATAGTGAATCCTACGGGATGAGTTATAGTACGAGTTGGCAAAAGAAAGTTATAGAAGTCCTTCGGGATAAATTAAATTGCCTTCACCAGCGAAGAATTGCCTATAACCTTAGCATATGAAATGGCTCCTTTGGGGAGCGTTATAGTAAAAGGATCAAATACTAGTAAATGAAAATTTTGATTGTTAAAGTGTGTAACGGATATGTATTAGTGATATGTCGGAAGTACATAAGTAGGATGGTTTATAATTTCTTTATTTGAGTGGATTGGGACGCCTTTTCATTTAAGTAAAGAAATTATGAATCACCGAACTACGAGTTTACATTTCTTGATTTACATTGTTTGGGATGCCTCTCCATGTAAATGAAAAAGTATAAATGAGTAGGCTTATGTGTCTCCGACGTGGCATGAGAAAGAGTAATAAATTTGAAATTGAAAGTCTAAAACTAATTAGACGTTATAAGAAATATGATAGGTTGAAAAAGGAGCTTAATGTCGGACCCTAGGTAAGGGTCGTTATGTAAACTTAAGTTATAGAAAATTGAAGCTTAAGTAAGATAAATGAAATCGTTAAGGATGATGTGATGTGTTATGAAAATGATCGGAGAGATCATAAATTGTATGAAATTAAAAAGCTAAAATGAATCATGGTATGCCTTGGGGGCATGTGGTAATATGAAAAGACCATAATGGTTATGAAAAATTGTGAAATTTATGAGAAAGTTATAGTGATAACAATACGTTATAGTAATAGCCATGCGTTATAGTTTAATGTTATTGAAATTATAGAATGATTATAGTAAAATACGGAAGTGATTGATTGAATTTGACTTATGTAAAGTCAAAACAATATGATAGTGATCAAGTGTATATTGTAATAGTAATAGAATCGACTATTCGGAATGTCTAATTTTGAATAAATGTGTATGTTATAGAGCTTTAAGTGAATTATAGGACGCTTTAGTAGGGTTGATTATATTATAGTGGGCTTTAAGCCGCGAGATTAAGGAAATCTTCACAATAATTTGATTAATTGATTGTTTATGTAACATGGTGAAATATGATTTATGTAATAGATGGTAATAAACGAGAGATTTCGGGGACGAAATCTAAATAAGGGGGTAGAATTGTTACACCCGTATCCCGAAATACAAATAGGCCCTACCCTAGATGAATATGGTCAAAGGACTTGACGAGATTGACTAATTGACCCGATAGTCAAACTAATAATTACAAATGTTAAGTTATAGTTATATAAATGAGGAGGACCTAAGTTGTCATATTGTAAAATAGTTATAGAAGTATAGTGTGGCCAAATTATAAAGAATGGGACTTGAAGGACCAATTGTGTCAATTGGCCAAAGATACCATCTACATATCTCTGGATACTTCCTCAAGTATCATTACAATTCCAGAAATATCCTGCTTGTGTATGTGTGTCGTGATATGAAGAATGGAGGGAAGAGCAATGATAGCCAATGATCAAATTAATATGGGATTAGTGTTCCCGATTAAGAAATAAGCTAGTACCTATGATCCTTGCAAGTAAGTATGCTTAATTGAAGTGTTAATTGTCAATTGAAGAATTAGGGTTTATGTACCCAAGTTGGGGGTTTTGGGTAGTTGTGTTTTTATACATTAATTGGGAAGTTATAGTGTAATTGAGTGAAACCCCTTTTAATAAATTGAAGTAAATGGGTAAGTTGGGTATGATCATGTTATGATCATAAGGTTTGATTAAAAAAGAGTTATAGTAATCTTAGAAGTGGCTTATTATGGGTAAAAGTCGGATAATTTATGGGATGATCATCATATAATCAATATAAGATTATGTGATGATTAGAGGGTTGTTTATGTAAGCCAAATGGTTGTGTATACCATGGATATAGTTAATTAATGATGTTTTAAGTATACTTTGATTATTGTGTTTAAGGATGTTAGCTATGGATGAAGTTGGACTTTATTGATGAAGATGGTGGTGATATAGTGATAACTTAGCTTGGATTGCTAAGGTAAGTAATCCGGTTACTACATGCTTAATGTGGAAACTATTGTATGATGTGTTTATGATTGTTATAGTAAAGATTGGTTATAGTTGAGCTAATGAATTATTATGAGAATTGATGATGGTTATAGAGTTAATTGCCTAAAGATGTGTTGAGGTATGTGTTATTGCCTTATGTGCTATTTGTGCTATGGTTTGTGTGTTAGTGATGCTTATGTGAATTGTATGATGATGGAAGCATTGCCATGTATTAGTCGATTACTTACTAAGCATTATCGCTTACATGTTATAGTTGTTAATGTTATTGTAGGTTCATGTGCTTGAAGCGATATGGCTTGGATTGGGTGTTGGATCATGGAATGATTATTGAAGATGGTAATATGTGATAATAGGAGCTAGGTAGATACCGAGCTCGTGTGATGAATTTGTACCCCCGTGAGTCTTTTTATAGTCTTGTAAAAGTGTTGTTAATCGACAAGTTTATGTCATACTCGTTATAGTATTTTAATTGGTCAAATTGGAAGTCATGGTTTGTTTAAAAGGGGTGTTTGGATTAAAGTGTATTTCTACCCATTTTGGGTTAGATGGGTCAAGTAAGTATTAAAATACTTCATGGTTGATTTAGTTACAGTTTGTAAGGTCTTTGGTTATCTTGTAAATGTTAAAGTATTTAAATGATTGAATTGGGTAAAGTGTGATTGTGCAGTTTTGCTGTAAAAGTGCATGTATGTAGACCTGACGGCGTCACAGTCTTGTGGTGACGTGCGGCTTAGTGGAGGCAGTGCGGTTCTAAGTCCTCACGAGTCGCGTGTTAAATCTGAAAATGTGTTTTGGGTCATGGTCAAGGGTGACGCGCCATAGACCGTAAAAGGCGGCGTAGGTCCACCCATTATCTGACTTATAAATGATGTTTTGTTAAAGTTAAATGTTATTGATCAAAGAAGTAATTAAGTGTATGTGATAGTAAGAGTTGTCAAAGGTCAATTGTTATAGTTTTTGTTATCCATTGAAGAGTTTAAGTAATAGTCAAACGTTCCGCGTCAAAGTTTTTTAAATTTGAGTAAATTCCGGGTCAATATGGAATCGGGGCGTAACACATCACACCCCCCGTAGCTACTCGTGTGTTGCCGTAAATTTATGACCCACATAAGTATATATCTTTTTTTCCTCTTTCTACTATAATAGTTGCCGGTAAATTTGTTCCGTGTTAGGGTGCTATGAATCGAGAAAAGATAGATGTTCGTCCTGGACGTTATTTGTTGAGCCCGTATGATCGTTTGCCAGACACGACTCCTATTCCCAATAAATGGGCTGGTAGGCGTAAGGATAATGCCATTTCAGCAAATATTAGCCCGTTAGATCTTGGAAAAGCTATTGATGAAGAAGATGATAGGGTCGATGATGATGAAGAAGACGGGGATAGAGTTGAGTTTTTACGCGAAAATTATACCGGAGAGTACATTTCGTTTATAACGTTGACCTACTAAGGTAATCATAACACTACGTGAATATTTTTTTTTAACAATGATTAACAACTTATTATTGATATTACTTTTGGCTATTTAGGTTAGGCGTACATATTATGAAGACTTAAATACTTTCCTGTGTAACCCTAAACCTATATACCTGGACTGTCATGTGATGGATTTTACGTATGAGCCAATTTTTTGGCGTGAATTGCTCCCTTTTTGTTCCAAGGTCCCAAGTAATGTTTGGCTTGCAGACGATGTAAGTTTATTATGACATGTTTATAATGTATTTGAATAGTCTTTTTATAGAATGCTTAGTAATAATTTTAATATTTTTTTGATTTGAATTAGCATATGAATGCATGGACGCCAAAAGGTGCTCGCTGGACAGTAGCGAATCCAACACTTGCATCGTATTCTCCAGGCACTTGTCTTCTTACTTGTGTGATAGTGCATTACTGGGGAACATTAAGTGGGAGGACACGTCCATTACCCTTCACAGGATGAGGTAGAAGTGGTAAGTGTCATGTTTAATGATTTTAATCGTTTAGTATTTTAATAAGGTATTTAATTGTATGTAAGTTAATGATTTTATCTTTGTAGGTGTATATGCCGTTCCACGAAGGCAATCACTGGGTTTTAGTCGTATTGTAAATCTTCCGAATTCTCATATTTCGGTTTTGACTCGATGCATAGTGATGATGGGTCGGATAAGTTCTGACGACATATTGTTGCATGGACTAAAGTCTTAAATGAAAGTTCTGAGATCCAAGTATATTTTGAGCGTTACGGACGCCAACATTTTAACTTCTCATTCTCTTATAATGATTCAAATTGGTTTCGGCTCATGACAAGCAAATGGTAAGGATTGTGGAGTAGTTGTATGTTGGCTTATGCTACAATTTTGTACAGGTAGGATCCCACCACCGGTTATTAATAACCCTTCACAGTTTTTTAGGGAGTTTAGATTTGTTATGGCTAATCATTTTTATGGTACCCGGTGTGAGGATACTAGCGGATCTGGATATGTTTAGTGAACTGTTTGTATATATTTTCTTATCTATGGTTGAAGAATACTAGCGGATGTAGATATGATTAGTTGACCGTTTGTATATGTATTTTCATCTACGATTACCAAATGAAAGTTTGTGTATGTTATATATCACAAGTTATGTCGTCGATAACTAAAGTTTTGTAGATGAGTTAAATGAAAACAGTAGATGGGTTAAATAAAAACATAAAAAATACAAGATAAAGATGATACAAATTAAAAACGAAAGTCCAATTTAAACATCACTGATAAACAGTATCCTTGTGGTAAACCTCAACAATGTTTTTCAAAGTGATGTTAAGGTAATGGTTATGTTGTTTTGGTGTGAACACTGAGACGTTCTTTAGTATCAAAACAGCACCGACACCGATAGACTTGACGTAACCCTTATCCTCTTCTAGTACTTTGTGATGAATTGTACCAGACATTGTTCCTGATGGATCTTTAAGTGTAACAATTAGCTCACCAAGCAAATTTGGTGTACAAGACTTGATGACGGCTACAACCAGTTCAAGCTTCCCTTTTTTACAAAAGGTTTTCATATCGCCTAAACAAGCATCTACCCTGATCCTAAAAGCATCTAGATAGCCAAGCGCGCTTAGCTATGGGCCACGCGTAAAATGATCATCTTCAGATGCATCCTCCTCTATTCTCCTGACATACTCTTGGGTTGGCATTACAGACGAATGGCCTCCTTGCCTAATGTCTGTATTTTTGCTGAGCTTGGCCAATTGAAGAATGCCCGCTGGACCGGGTATTATCCTTGTGTGTCCTATTGTAGTTGCCATTTCCCTGGGCTGATCAATGTACAAATGTATTATACCATCAGCGGAACCACAAGCACACGTAACAAATAAAGAAACATCGTTGTTGTCTTTAATCTCCATCATTGTATCTAATGGACTTAGCCTAAACGACAATCTGAGTTGCGTATTTGCATCCAACTCGAATTTGTTCACCAACATTTCAACCATTAATGAGTAAGTGATGTCACTGTACATAATGACACCACTTTCTTTGCCATTGAAATGTAATTTACATTTGAATTTCTGGAAAGTAGCCGACATTTGTATGTTTGTTGGGTAGATGTATGTTAGTATTTTGTTTTTGGTTAATGCTTATGTTTGTTAAACTTCTTTTAAATGTTGTATATATAGGCTCTATATCACATAGTGTTTTACACGAAATATGACAACTTTTTGTCATGTTTTAATAATTATACGACAACTTTTACACATGTCAGTAATAATATTGGGACATGCAAAATTATCTATAAATCACATACATGTTTACACGAAATATGACAACATTCAGTAATTATATGACAACTTTTTAGGCGTGTCAGTAACCAACTAGGGACATGTATTTGACAAGTCAATGACTTTCTATAAATCACGTACATGTTTACACGAAATATGACAACATTCAGTAATTATATGACAACCTTTTAGGCGTGTCAGTAACCAACTAGGGACATGTATTTGACAAGTCAATGACTTTCTATAAATCACATACATGTTTACACGAAATATGACAACATTCAATAATTATATGACAACTTTTTAGGTGTTTCAGTAACCAACTAGGGACATGTACTTGACAAGTCAATGACTTTCTATGAATCACATACATGTTTACACGAAATATGACAACATTCAATAATTATATGACAACTTTTTAGGCGTGTCAAGAATCAACTAGGGACATGTGATACACACACACACATATATATATATATATATATATATATATATATATATATATATATATATATATATATATATATATACACACACATTACTTTCTGCTTTCAATGAATCAAAAGCAATTCTTCCTTCTTTAAGTCATCAAATGTCAACATCTAACAATACTACATTACACTTCACTATCAACTACAACGGAAACTTTACACTTAACCCAATAACATATTAAGATGGTTCAAACATGAATATCAATGTTCCAGAATTTGATTTTCGAGATATGGTTAAGTATCTAGAGAGAAAATTACCAACAAATGTCAACTTTCTATATTACGCATTGCCACAAAGCCAAACTTTAATGGGAATGAAAGCAATTGAAAATGATTATGACATTGATGTTATGTACGACATCATAAAGTTGTTGGACGACTCCAAATTTTGTTTGTGAGCATCCGATGATTTAAGCACAATTTTGATTCCAAATGATGGTTCTATGGAAGAATCATTTGCGGTGTAATTCGTAAGAAACAAAACTAAAGCGTCAAGAGTGTGTCCATTATATACATGAAATGGTTTAGAGAAAAAACAACTGGAAGAGCGTGTACGCTATAAACGTTGGTATAATAAAAAAAACTAAACCTACTACACCATATACACAAACCATTTTCAATTTTCCTGTTCACAATAAGGGTCAATTGGTTTGCTATGGCGGAAAACCAACATATGAAAATGGTTGGAAGATAAACATCAATATTCCAAGAATGAAGCTAGAAGAGCTCAAGCAATATTTGTTTAACATCGTTGACAGGAATATTCATGCTCTTTATTATGAAGTACCACACACTGGCATTTCAAGCACCGTAAAACTAAGAAACAACTATGATATGCATGTAATGTTTGATATTTCTGCAGCACTAGGCAACTTGGAAATCTACATTGACCATGGCGGTGTCGATTTTAAGATTGAAAAATATATATTGCCAAATGCTACTTTGGCAGAAATGATGGATTATGTGATAATAGAATACACAAGTGACAATGAAGACGGAAAAAAGAACATAACACAAGCGGATTACACTTTTGATCAAATGGTTGAATGGGCAGAACAAGAACACTTTCAGAATGAGGATGCTAAAGCAGATGAATGCCATAAATACATATGGAAGAATCATTGCTATTCATAGTCATAATCACTCAATATGTGTCGTGTATGATTTAAGATTGTCTTAATAATATGTTTTTCGTAATCTATGTTGGAATGAATGTTAGCCTATGTATCCAAATTACATTTATTCAAATAAAAATACAAATGTTCATTAATCGTATTATTTGTTTCTTCACTACAAGCACATAATTTGGAAAACACACACTTCATTTATTAAAAAACATTAAACATTCATAATACAACGAGATAGCTCAAGATAAAAATACTAAAACTAAACCACGATGGTATGATTTGGTTCATTAAGAAGAATTAGTGATTCTTTATATGGTCCAATGAAAAATGAACCACCATTCGCTTCAATACCTATGTCTTGAAACAATTCAGAAGCTCGCTCGTACACTTGTAGCGAGTGAGCTATCTGTTGGTCGATCTTAGCTTCAACAATTGGTTCATCATCCTTAGTAAACCCAACTAATTTTACCACATTCTCTATTGGGAATGGGATGGTGAATAGCACTGTAAACCATGATACAATACCACCATCAATTTCTAAAACCCATGCACACATAACTTTGTACCCATCTGCTAGGAAACTTCCTGGAATTACGATGGAGTTCCGTAGCTGGGATATATGGAATGGAGGCCCAACCATGCGTCTTATCTCTTACGGTATGCCTATTTCTATAAATTGGTGAGTAACCAAATCAAATGAAACTATCATATAGCGTTTGTACAAAATACCATCATTGAAAACAAATTTTCATAACCAAGCCGAAAATTTTACCACCCTCTCGCTTGGCGGACCTTTTTGTCTAATCCTCTCGAGGCAAAGCAGTCATTTTCAATATGGTTCCAGCGTCTCGAACTCACGGTATACAACGACACGCACCATGGCCCTTCACCGTATAACGGGTAATTAATTTTAAAATTGTTAGGTCTAAATTGTCGGGACGTACACCAAAACCGATGACCATTTTTGGGGAATCAGGTTGATTCAAGAAACTAGGGACTAATACCCTTATAAATATTTTTATTGATGGGTTCCAAATAATAACCATCATATTTGAACCATATGAAAAGCACCAGACACCTTCAGAAGTAGCAATTGGCTTAAGAGTTGGAAGATTAATAGTTGTATCTAGGTGCGTGAAAGCTAAACTTCCATTTATACATATTTCGGGTAAAAATTTACACATACACATGCTATTACACACGAAATCTGACATGAATATGGCATGTCAGAAACTTTATACAGAGAAAGATGTGACTAGTAAATAAACTTTTTTTTATCACATAATATTATACACGAAATATGACATGAATAGAGACTACTCAGCTCCCTTATAGAGACAAATATGTGAATGGTATACAAACATTAGATACGTTAGTGGGTCACATTATATAAATGACATTGTTGTATTCAAAAAAATTACATCTTTTTATCTTTTGTTAAATCCTTCTGTAGGTCAAGAGATGACATTCAAAGTCCGACTACACCATTATGGAAGTTTCACTTCACCACCTGGAAGAAAGTTTGTAGGTGGTATAGTTGCTTGTGTAGATCCAGTTGATTATGAAACTTTTTCGGTCAATCAATTGAAAATAATCTTAACCAATTGTTTAGGTTATGATGAAAACTCCCCAACCTTTTTTTATTTAAAGAAACCAAACTGTAGTCTTGATTCAGGACTCGAACTATTAGTTGATGCAATCGAAGACCCCGAACGATATCTGAACGTATACTCAATTTCAAAGAAACCAACTACATGTATACGTATCACGGTGGAGTTATCCCCACTTGTTGTGCCGAAGAATGCAAAATGAGGGTTTCAAGAAGAAAAACAAGATAAACCTTCATGTTCAAAAAGTTATTTGACTAGTGACTAAGTCTGGTTATGTTCAGCTTGCAATGTCACATTATGCTACTTTGTGGTTTTATTGAATGAAATTTAGTTGTTCCTTCTTTCATTCATATCAAATGTTAGAGTTCTACATATAATACGAACTTTTATTCATTACACTACCAAAGTGAAATACTACATCGAAATGAAAATATAAAGTACGATACATGAAATACATGATACCATTAAACATTAAATCCTAAAAGTTGATTGTCTGACAATGTTAGAAGAATTAGTGATTCTTTGTTGGGCCCAATGAAGAATGAGCCAGAATCTCCTTCAACCCCCACATTTTGAAAGCTTTCAGCATTGCGCACGAACACTTGTAGCGAGTGGGGCATTTTTTGGCTTACTTTAGCTTCAACTATTGGTTCCTAGTCCTTAGTAAACCCCACCAACTTAAGTACATGCTCAACTAGAAATGGAATATTGAATAACATTCGAAAGGATGTTACAAAACCACCATCAACCTCTAACACCCATGCACAAAGAAATCGTATGTCCTCTAGATAGAAACTAGACGAAATTACGAGATTATTTTCTAACAAAGATAGATCGAATGGGAAAGGAATCAAAACTCTCAGCTCTTCAGGTATGTAGACTACAGTAAATGTAGGATATTAGTTTTCACATACACATCAAACCATTAACATAAGTAGGCGATAAGTGGAATTCTAGAGAGAAAGTTAGAGGTTTAGGGAACTTAGTGAGAGAAAGTGAAAGATATTATTATGAGCTCCAACTCTCTACCTTGGGAGGTAGAGAGTATTTATAGTCTTACATAAATCGCCACACATCGGGCATGGATCGGGCATACGATGGGTAAAGACCGTCAGTCCTCCACGGTGTTACTAAACTAAATACTACTTAACTTAAAAGAACTACGACTACGAGCTTTCTAACGATTACATATACTTGAGGTGACCGACTCTTTAATATATAGAATTTCTAATTCCTAACAATCTCCCCCTAAGGGAGGTCACCTCAATCATGTACCAAAATTACATTGAATACAAATAGATATTACATTAACAATTGATCTTGCATTCTTGATGTAGTCTTTTGCTCCAAAGCTCGTAGTCATTGATTCATCACATTGCATGTTTGGTTACTTCAAGTGGATGTCTTTTACTGATCCACGTGATAATAAATTTGTGCCAGCTTTTGAGATCATCAACAATCAAAAATCTCTGAGACATCCTTTGTGGAGTAGGTATTATGTGATGTTGTGACTTTAGGACCGACATGCTCACATTCGGATCATGATATCTTCTCATCGAGTAGCGGAAGCATTTGTTGAATCATGATATTGGCGGCGCGATAGGCGAAGCATGGAGTGAAAATATCGAGTCATTGATGCACTAATCATGATTTCTTTCGAGAGGAATGTGTTAAGTGAGCATGCGGCTATGAATTGATGACTTCATTTCGATCAACAGAAGCGTCGGGCGTACTGCATACAACGATTAGCAATAAATCGCATGAAAGTGTCTTTGATCACTTTCGTTGAATTGAGGTACACGCCCACGGTTCCCGTTGATCGATACATGTCTTACTGTGATCGTATAATTCGAAGAATTTCCTTGATGTGGTTTCGCAGATTGCTCTATTTGTTCTCAAACCGGAACATCTCAAAGAAGACAACACGGAGTGAGTGAACCAAATAATTTTAAGTCCATCGATTGATGAAAAGAGATTTGAAAAACAATCGTGTATTGCTCAATAGAAATTGTTTTGCAATACAACGAAGATTTTATTGAAAATCAATTATCAATCATAAAAACACCTTTGGTTTGAAAAAATGAGTACACGGTCGATGTGCTAAAGAAAAGAGTTGTTAAGCACAAAGACCGGTTTTCAAAGGTATCCGTCAATCCATAACTCGAACCAGATTGATTCAAGAGATTGAATTGCCCCATTGTTTCATTCGGTTGTCACATGGTTGATCTAATGAATAGATCTCACATGCCACCTACCGGAGCTTGTTTGATGTTGGCTCTAGAAGGTTTTCCATCTTCATTGTGAAAATGTATGCACATCACTCGGATGTTCGGCAATACCACAAGGATAATGCGTGGGACTCAAGATATAATCTCTCTTTCCACATTGTGTGAACAGAGAGTCTTCATTGAAAGTGTCCTAATGAGATTTATTGATGATCTCGTGGCTCTAGACTCAATTTGTGCATATTTGGATCCTGTGGGAGACTAGGAGAGGGTCTCTTCTTCAATATCAACAATCTCTAAGAGAAAGTCGATAGATAATGTCGGTTCCCGTGAGAATGAAACAAGTCCTTTAAGAGGAACTTGAGTGGTTTGGAAAGTTGAAGTGCGATGCGTCAACGGGTCCATGACGTCTTGTCTTCAATACCGATGTTACCATCGTAGTATATGAAGTGAACCCGGTTTCGCCTAAGGTTGAATATATGGAGGCTATTTGTTTTCACCCTTTTCTCATTCAATTCTTTTAATTCTTCAACCCCTTCAAGTGCTTACCGAGACTTCATAGCGAGAACCTTGTTGGGTTTGTTCGATTTGCTCTCTATCTCATCCGCACTCTTCCCATATCTCACTTTTCTCCTTTATCATCATACCTAAGGACTTCTACACTAGCTAGTGGATTGTCCTGGGTAGATCCCTCCGGTTCTGGCGGATCATGGGAACACATACCTAACCTTATCAACCTTATATCACCGTACATAAAGTAAAGTTGGTCGGTCTTTTTGGTATTGTTCATCTGCCATATGGAACCAATTGAAAACCATTTGAAAATCAATTCAGATACTTATGATATATTATCAAAGCATTTTTGTACCTGAAATTGTTTTTGATATTTTTAGAACGAGAACTCCCCCTCAACATGTGCATCAAGTATTTGAAAATGTTTTGCACACGGAGGCAAGAGAAAGAATTAACTTCTTTGATTACCATTTTCTAAAAGATATCAACATCTCTTCCCAATAGATAGAGCATTTTAGGGGAAGGATGAGGTTTTCATGATTTTGCTCCCCCTCAATATGTGCCTCGAGGTTTGAAAGGAGTTTTGCACATACTAGAGGGAACCTGCACATTGAGATAAATGATCACGTTTCAAGTCATAGGTGTAAGATAGATGCTCCCCTCAACATGTGAATGGAAAATTGAAATCGTTTGTCACATGCGGGAGGACAAGATGTACATCCTTATAAAACCATTTACCGAATTATCGTTTAAACCAATTTAAATCACAAATTCAGTAACACCCCAACCCGACAAGGGTAGAAAATGTCACAAAACGGTTTCATATCAGAACTTTAAAAACTCTACAATAGCGGAAGCCTTTACAAAATATTCAAAAGAAAACATAAATAGCTAAACCTTCAAAATAAATCTAAAATCTCTATGGCCAAATCTTGTTCTCGCTCTACTCTCAAACCGGATCGGCTATCCCATAAGCTCATCTTGAATGCTTAATACCGCCGCAGAAAAGAAAATGCGGTGAGCTTACAAAGCCCAGTGAGCAGATATAATGAAACGGAAACTAAACAAAAGAAATGCAAACCGAAACAAATGAAATGAATAACGAAGTCGCAGTGAGTGAGCATAATGAATCATAGAGGATTCTGCGGAACACAAACACACAGAAATCCGGAAGAACAAATAGCAATCAAGAGCAAACACATAGCATATCAATGACACAAACGCAAACACATTAGAATATCCAGACACTTAACATATCAAGAAGATAGATTACATATAAACCAAACGAAAAGTCTAAGGACTAACGGAAGCAGTTCCTAGAAGGTAAACATGGCATTCATACAAATCAATTAATCTTCATTTAACACACTTAATGCAATATTGTAGCAATGAAATGGCGAGACAAGTCATGGCGTACATAATAGCTAAACCAGTTCTCGGATCAAATCCTAACCTTAGCAGATTTTAAACATGGCGGTCACATATACAAACAGATAATTAACCTTCAAAACACTCAATTGTACACTAGCACATTCATCTCGCAAATCAACGCATTCACGTAAAGATAACAAATCATAATATCGGATATCGAATCATGTTTTTAACGTATTAATCCTGTCCTAGCATGGCAACTAATAATCACTTAAACAAATCGTCATAAGCACGTTCACTAACATATTATATCGAATACATAATATAAACACTCGAAATACCGAATCATACGAATACTTAACACATAAGTAATGAGATAAAGATTTAGTCAACTACCACGAGCCCGAAACATATCGGATCATACATATCATAAGTAACCATTTTATTCGGAGGGTGACCTCGAATACCATATATAATATGAGGGAGACCTCAAGTAACCAATGGAGTAGCTAACTCCCAAAATTTGTGAAGACGCAGCGTATTGCACCGACATCATTCACCGAAAACATATCGGATAACGGATAACAAATCTAGGATGCATCCATCGCCCTTCCTTACACCATCCGAGGCGTGGCGAACATCACTCTCTTGCCCTAGAGTCATATCGAGGTGCATCATCGTACGGACATGGAACCCCATGACTAGTTAAATATTTGGCTCGGGTGTCAAACTAAACTTAGGTCAAACAGTTGTCATAAATGACACGGATCATAATTCATCATAAAGGTCACAGATAACTTATCGATAGTTCATATCATAAGGTTCATATTCGGATAGTCAAGTCGAGGTTCATATCATAGTGGCATATCATACATTCATAAGCGAAGTTCATAATCGAAGTTCATAATCAACCATAGCAAAGTTCAACAAATGTGTATATCGAGTCTTCCTAACATAAGTTCATATAAGATATTGCATAGTTCACTAGAACATAGTTCGGATAAGTGTGATCAAACATTCGAAAAGGGTTCATAGCAATGGCATTGGGAATCCTAATAAGTGAAATAGAAAAGCGAGCGAAAAGAACATCATAAGGAACCTTTACTAAAAAGGTCGAATATCAGACGATAACACAAGTGTCTTAAGGTAAGGCAGAATATCCGTACCTTAACGCAAATGAGGAAAAGCAAATGAATGAGCGAACACGAAGATACGACGCCACGTCTTCTTCAATGAATCTACACGGATTACGATTCGTATAATACTTATTAGTTCCTTTTATAAGTTTCTTATGCCTTTGTAAGTGTGTTACCTATTGATATCATATTTTATCTTTCAATTTCTTAAACTCATATTCGGACCAGACTTTAGCGATTTTTATAAAATACTTACTTAGCTCAAATGAAATCAAGCAAAATCCCAGGTGTTCCCATATGATTTAAAAGAGTCTCCAAAAATTGGTGGTTTCTATCTCTATGCCAAATGGCCTATGGAAAATCACAAGTCCAGACCTATCCGTAAAGTAATCGAAAATACACCTTAAAGTTTACACTTATTGGACCTGTTTAGACACCTTGGAAAAATTCACAAAACTCCAGAAATTCATTTATGTCATAAATATCACTCCTGTAAAAGGAGAGCTCCCAATTCCTTATGGTTTGAAAATGAAAAATCAAACAATACAACTAAATTTCAGACCCGTTTTCTCAGCTTTGACACTTGATTTTGTAAAATTCAAAAATACGACTTAGACAACTCCAAATCCGACCAAACCACTTGGAAAACTTAACTAAGACATAAAATAAACTTTTCCAACAAAAACCCAGATTATTGTACTTATAAAATTCGATCTATGACACGCACAAGTTCGACATATGATGCTGTCCAGTTTTAGGGTTTATTAAAACCACTATAATCACATGTTTAGACCATTAATTACACCTAGGGTTCCATTCCAATTAGGGTTTCGAATTTATTAGGCATGATAACATTTATATATGTGGTTCGGTTCTTTTATCTCGACATACTTAATAACCGGTTCAACCAATACGTATTACATAGCATGCTCTTTAATATTTATAAGGTTCAAGTCATTATGTTTTGTTTGGTTTCATACGGTTCGGCCAAAAGAAAAACACAAGATCGACTAAACAAAACATATTACAATATATATTAACGTAAGGTGTAACAAAAGAAGACGAGCAAACATGTTATACCTTAGCTTTGTTGAACAAAACTCGCGACACCAAGGGGTTGATAGGCTTCGCCGAATGGAAGAAAAAAGAAAGAGAGGCAAAACTAGGGTTCCAATTTTATGTTAATGTGTTTGTATATATAGCTAGTACAAAATTCGTTTTAGGGCTTTGAGGGGTATGGGCTTGATCTGGTCAACCGAACACAAAACAAACGCCTTTGGGCTTTTTGGACTCTCGGCAGCAAGAAAAGAAACGAGCCCATCTTGGTTCCCAAATAACGAAAACAAGGCCCAAACTTTACGCGAGACATTTACATCTTTCGTCGTACCAAAATCGATCACGTAACATATTCGTTAAGTTTTTATTATTCGTAAGTTAGTTTTTAATTTTCGTTAAATGATATAAACGTATTTTACGTATTTAATAAATGTTCGATTTCAAGGGTATTTTAGTCTCTTAACACATTTCGTATTTTTAGGGTTTTACAACTCTCCCTTCTAAAAAGAAAATTTAGTCCTCGAAATTGAATAGAGCGGAATAGGACGGAAAACGAATCGGATTTCGAATTTCAATGAATATAACAAGCGAAACTTATCTCGGAACAAAGCGGATTCTTATCAAAATCTTCAAACTCATACTTTTCGAAATCGAACCAATAATCAAATACTTATAACAGATAATCATATACTTATTGACGATTGGCGGAAAAGCGGATGAGATGCCGAAAATCAACAACACGTTCTAACTTATTCAGATATCTAATGATGAAAACCATCATATGCATAGGCAGAACGAATCCTAATGGTCTTACTAATCGCAGATTATCAAACTAAAAGGATCTAATGTTCCTCAAACACTTAACGAAATATTCAATGATCACAATAAGGGTACACGGAGACGTACACATTTAGAGCAACATAGCAATCCATAGTTCACACAAATCATAACAATTTCGATCCAACGCGCAAAACTTACGTGATGATATCGACAAAATCTCACAAATAGGTACAAAATTTCAAACGAACATGAGGAGTGCCAAATAACGGATACAAGTCAAAGTCCTATCACACATCAACTACAGGCATTTCCCAGACGTTGTATACCTTCAAGAAGTTCAGATTATGTGATCTCGGTATTATTACGTTGATCAGGCGTCATAATACTTGCATCACATAACAAGTTCTTATTGTCATTATATTCGGTCTCGGGTCATGACAAAACACATAACTAATATCATAACAAAACATACCACATCTGAGATAACATACGAGATAGCGGGTAACATACTATGACAAACCAGATACACATGAGTATACCATCATGATGGTCATACTTCATCTCAAGCGGTAATCAAACAACATCATTAAGAAAATAAATAGCAGACGAAACTTATGAGGACTAACGGAAACTTAACGAATCTATCAGAAAGAAACAACAGACAGGAACTATACTTTCAAAATTTTGTTTTATTTCCATTAATCAAACAAAATTTGCAGAATCGTCTTAAGATGAACTTCCAAAACAAAACTTAATAATCCCAGATTCAATCATCTAAATGAAACGAAAGGACCTAACTCAAAATCCAATGTCAGAAATTTCTCATAAAGAGGACAACTAATAAGAAGCGCAAATTCCTATTCTTGTATCGGATTAAACCTACCAGTAGCCGTAGATTCTAAATTTGAGTCCACCTCGTATTCTTCCTCATGACTTATTCCGACGATCCGGGAAGGAAAGGCGAGATATACCGAATGCTAAACGATAAAACTTCACGATTCACACCGAGTTCGAACAAATCGGAGGAAAGCAATCTGGATCGTAATCACTTATCGAATATCAAACCGTCTTGAAACGCATGACAAACGAATCGAGTGACATAAGTCGCGCCCAAATCATATGAAGTAGATGAATCTTCTCACCACCGGTTGAATCTTGTCTCCGTCTCTTGCGCCTTTGGTTGGTCCATCCAACTTCCTCCAACAACATCCGGATGTCTCCGATAAAGACGGCGATCGAGTGTGGCTTCGCTTCACGAACCTCTCCAAAGACAGAACCGTCGCGACAACGCGGTCGGCACCATCTTCTTCGGCTCCACGGGTAGTCTCCATCTAACGATCGACAAGCGGACGGCGAAAACAAAATAACAAAATTCGATGCGAGCAGAGGAGGCCAATTCGGTGAAGGCAAAAGGATATCAAGTCAAATCGAATGACCATCAAAATGAATCGAAAAATATCCGAACAGACGGAAACCTAATGTCTACCCAATCCTCACAGGTCATAGCCTAAGCTCTAAGGGTCCTAAAACCTGTCTCTGATACCATAATTGTAACACCCCAACCCGACAAGGGTAGAAAATGTCACAAAACGGTTTCATATCAGAACTTTAAAAACTCTACAATAGCGGAAGCCTTTACAAAATATTCAAAAGAAAACATAAATAGCTAAACCTTCAAAATAAATCTAAAATCTCTATGGTCAAATCTTGTTCTCAGCTCTACTCTCAAACCAGATCAGCTATCCCATAAGCTCATCTTGAATGCTTAATACACCGCAGAAAAGAAAATGCGGTGAGCTTACAAAGCCAGTGAGCAGATATAATGAAACGAAACTAAACAAACATAAATGCAAACTGAAACAAATGAAACGAATAACGAAGTCGCAGCGGAGTGAGCATAATGAATCATAGAGGATTCTGCGGAACACAAACACACAGAAATCCGGAAGAACAAATAGCAATCAAGAGCAAACACATAGCATATCAATGACACAAACGCAAACACATTAGAATATCCAGACACTTAACATATCAAGAAGATAGATTACATATAAACCAAACGAAAAGTCTAAGGACTAACGGAAGCAGTTCCTAGAAGGTAAACATGGCATTCATTCAAATCAATTAATCTTCATTTAACACACTTAATGCAATATTGTAGCAGCGGAAATGGCAGACAAGTCATGGCAGACATAATAGCTAAACCAGTTCTCGGATCAAATCCTAACCTTAGCAGATTTTAAACATGGCAGGTCACATATACAAACAGATAATTAACCTTCAAAACACTCAATTGTACACTAGCACATTCATCTCGCAAATCAACGCATTCACGTAAAGATAACAAATCATAATATCGGATATCGAATCATGTTTTAACGTATTAATCCTGTCCTAGCATGGCAACTAATAATCACTTAAACAAATACGTCATAAGCACGTTCACTAACATATTATATCGAATACATAATATAAACACTGAAATACCGAATCATACGAATACTTAACACATAAGTAATGAGATAAAGATTTAGTCAACTACCACGAGCCCGAAACATATCGGATCATACATATCATAAGTAACCATTTTATTCGGAGGGTGACCTCGAATACCATATATAATATGAGGAGACCTCAAGTAACCAATGGAGTAGCTAACTCCCAAAATTTGTGAAGCAGCGATTGCACACACGACATCATTCACGGAAAACATATCGGATAACGAGATAACGGATCTAGGATGCATCCATCGCCCTTCCTTACACCATCCGAGCGTGGCGAACATCACTCTCTCGCCCTAGAGTCATATCGAGGTGCATCATCGATACGGACATGGAACCCCATGACTAGTTAAATATTTGGCTCGGGTGTCAAACTAAACTTAGGTCAAACAGTTGTCATAAATGACACGGATCATAATTCATCATAAAGGTCACGGATAACTTATCGGATAGTTCATATCATAAGGTTCATATTCGAGATAGTCGAGTCGAGGTTCATATCATAGTGGCATATCATACATTCATAAGCGAAGTTCATAATCGAAGTTCATAATCAACCATAGCAAAGTTCAACAAATGTGTATATCGAGTCTTCCTAACATAAGTTCATATAAGATATTGCATAGTTCACTAGAACATAGTTCGGATAAGCAATGATCAAACATTCGTAAAAGGGTTCATAGCAATGGCATTGGGAATCCTAATAAGTGAAATAGAAAAGCGAACGAAAAGAACATCATAAGGAACCTTTACTAAAAGGTCGGAATATCATGCGATAACACAAGTGTCTTAAGGTAAGACAGAATATCCGTACCTTAACGCAAATGAGGAAAAGCAAATGAATGAGCGAACACGAAGATACGACGCCATCGTCTTCTTCAATGAATCTACGGATTACGATTCGTATAATACTTATTAGTTCCTTTATAAGTTTCTTATGCCTTTGTAAGTGTGTTACCTATTGATATCATATTTTATCTTTCAATTTCTTAAACTCATATTCGGACCAGACTTTAGTGATTTTTATAAAATACTTACTTAGCTCAAATGAAATCAAGCAAAATCCCAGGTGTTCCCATATGATTTAAAGAGTCTCCAAAATTGGTGGTTTCTATCTCTATGCCAAATGGCCTATGGAAAATCACAAGTCGAGACCTATCCAAAGTAATCGGAAAATACACCTTAAAAGTTTACACTTATTGGACCAGTTTAGACACCTTGGAAAAATTCCCAAAACTCCCAGAAATTCATTTATGTCATAAATATCACTCCTGTAAAAGCGAGCTCCCAATTCCTTATGGTTTGAAAATGAAAAATCAAACAATACAACTAAATTTCGAGACCCGTTTTCTCAGCTTTGACACTTGATTTTGTAAAATTCAAAAATACGACTTAGACAACTCCAAATCCGACCAAACCACTTGGAAAACTTAACTAAGACATAAAATAAACTTTTCCAACAAAACCCAGATTATTGTACTTATAAAATTCGATCTATGACACGCACAAGTTCGACATATGATGCTGTCCAGTTTAGGGTTTATTAAAACCACTATAATCACATGTTTAGACCATTAATTACACCTAGGGTTCCATTCCAATTAGGGTTTCAATTTATTAGGCATGATAACATTTATATATGTGGTTCGGTTCTTTATCTCGACATACTTAATAACCGGTTCAACCAATACGTATTACATAGCATGCTCTTTAATATTTATAAGGTTCAAGTCATTATGTTTTGTTTGGTTTCATACGGTTCGCCAAAAGAAAACACAAGATCGACTAAACAAAACATATTACAATATATATTAACGTAAGGTGTAACAAAAGAAGGCGAGCAAACATGTTATACCTTAGCTTTGTTGAACAAAACTCGCGACACCAAGGGGTTGATAGGCCGGCCGAATGGAAGAAAAAGAAAAGAGAGGCAAAACTAGGGTTCCAATTTTATGTTAATGTGTTTGTATATATAGCTAGTACAAAAATTCGTTTTAGGGCTTTGAGGGGTATGGGCTTGATGCGGTCCAACCGAACACAAAACAAACGCCTTTGGGCTTTTTGGACTCTCGGCTTGGCAAGAAAAGAACGAGCCCATCTTGGTTCCCAAATAACGAAAACAAGGCCCAAACTTTTACGCGAGACATTTACATCTTTCGTCGTACCAAAATCGATCACGTAACATATTCGTTAAGTTTTTTATTATTAGTAAGTTAGTTTTTAATTTTCGTTAAATGATATAAGCGTATTTTTACGTATTTAATAAATGTTCGATTTCAAGGGTATTTTAGTCTCTTAACACGTTTCGTATTTTTAGGGTTTTACAAATTCTCCCCCGATCACAATTATCAAGTCATTTGAGATTTGTGATCTCTTATAGATTTAAATTGATTTTGAAAGCTTTTAAGGAGAATTGTGACTTGATTATGAAAGCGTTTTAACTGATAAGGATCGGATTTTAAGACGTTAAACTCCATTGATAAAAACATGCATGTATATCTTTTGAAAACAATTTAATGTCAAATAACTTTTTAATTTAATTGAAATCATTCTCCCCCTCAATCAATGACATAGGTTGTTGATTGAGAGAGAGATTATGACAAATAAGTCCCGATGATTATCAAAAATAGAGACCGAGTTATTTTCAAAGCATTTAGTTTTCAAGCAGATAAATGTTTATAGAATCGAGCATGGAATTTGAAAACATTGTAAAACATGGCTCTGTTCTTTCTTTAAAACCGGGTTATTGCACGAAAATGACAATAAACCATTTTTCTCTTTCTCCCAAAAATATTTTTGATTTTTTATTTTTGAATTTTTTTTTTTTTTTTTTTTTTTTTTAGTAAAATTCGAACAACATCTAAAGTCCGTGTCATTCTTTGAATGACAACATCAAGACCGTAGATATTATCGAATCGAGAGAAACATGACAAAATGACAATATTTTTGAAGATTTTCTAATTTTTCGATTTTTATGGTTTTTGAAAGTTTTATAATTTTGTATTTTGTTTTTCGAATAAATATTTACAAGAGATGAGCGAAGATAGACCTTTACTCCTCGTCTTCCTCCACGAAGACGCGTTTGAGAGTTTCGGTTGAAGGCTTTTTAAGCCAAGGCGTGGAAGAATAAACTCAAAGCGTTCTCTTGGAAGAGCTTTGGTGAAGATGTCGCTAAGCGATATTCGGACCTCACAAAATAGAGTTCCACCACACCTTTTTCCACTTGTTCCCGATGAAATGATGTCGAATGTCGATATGCTTTGCTCTTGAGTGTTGAGCGTTGTTGCATGAGAGCAATAACACTTTTATTATCACGGTACAAAGGTTTTGTTGAATTCAAAGCCATAGTCGGATAATTGAGATCTCATCCATAAGATTTGAGCACAACAGGATGACATGGCTATGTATTCGACCTCTGTAGAGGAAAGCAGTACTCATTTGCTTCTTTGAAGACCGACTCACAAGCTTATCACCCAAAACCGAGCACCTCGGACGTACTTCTCGTGTATCTTGACACCACGCATGATCGGCATCTGCACAGGCCGTTAGTGACATCTTGGTGTCCTTCGGTACCAAAGACCCATATTGATGGTTCCTTGGAATCTTGAAAGACCCTTTTAACCGCTTCAAGGTGCTTTTAGTAGGCAGCACGGTATCTAGCACACATGCAAACAGCGAACAAGATGTCCGGTCTACTAGCGTTGAGGTACATCGGGGATCCAATCATACTACGATATTTCGTTTGGTCAATCATGATCCCTGAGTGGTCCTCATCTAGTTTGGTTCGATCAATCATGGGGGTCTCAACAGGGTCACTTGAATCAAATCCAAATTTCTTTAAGATTTACGTTGCATATTTAGATTGATTTATGAAAATTCCTCTGGGACTTTGTGAAATTTGTAATCCCAAGAAAAATGACATTTGTCCCATCATTGACATTTGAAATTTTGAACTCATTTCATTAGAAAACGATCACATTCCATTGGGTCGGTCGGTGAAAATAATATCATCAACATAAATTTGAACATGAATTAAATGTTTGCACGACTTCACGGTGAACAATGTAGGATCAATGCTCCTTTGATAAATCCGGTAGATAGAAGAAACTTTGTGATGTATCATACCATGCCCTTGGAGCTTGCTTTAAACCGTAAGGGCCTTCTTCAAACGATAAGCGTGAGTAGGATGCTCTTGATTTACAAATCTTCGGGTTGGGCGGCGTACGACTTCTTTAAGGTCTCCGATTCGAAATGCCGTCTTCACATCCATCGATAGACAATCATGTTCTTACTAGCGACATTAGCTAAAAGATTACGATTACCTCGATTCGAACAAGCTGGAGCAAAAGATTCTTCAAAGTCAATACCCTCCTCTTGACGGTATCCTTTAGCAACTAATCGAGCCTTGTTCTTCAACACATCACCATGCTCATCAAGTTTCACTTTGAAAATCCATTTTAGAGCAATAATCATTGCACAATCTGGAGCAGGTACTAACTCCCATACATCAAGTCGATCAAACTCATGAATTTCTTCTTGCATGGCATTGAACCAGTTGTCTTCATTCATGGCGGTTTTAACATCTTTTTGTTCGATCTTAGAGAGTACGGAGTTGAAGAAACACCATAAGGCATCGGTTGCAAGTTGTTTGAGTGTTGATACTGGACGAGAGGGATTTCCAATGATGTTGTCTAATGGATGATCATGAGTCCATTTTCTGAGGTGTTCATGTGGTTGTTGTTGAGGAACTGAAGTAGCCGAGTCGACATCTCCTGATGAAGATGGTTCTGAAGATGATTCAGGAGCAAATATTTATATTTTCAAATAGAGCATCTTCAGGAGTAGCAAAGGGATTAACTTCATCGTTGATGCTAGAAACAGTTCCATGCTGTACATTCGAAGATTGATGATTTGTTGATGAGACGAGTGATCGGCAGCGCTTCTTGACTTAATGAGATTGAGACCGAAGGTTGACTTCATTCACGGGGATAGGAGCAGCCTCTATTGATGGATTTGACATTTCATCAACATTTGTTTCATAGTGTTCATCAAACATTAGATCGAACAATTTCCTTAAATCATCTTGATGGAGGTACATATGGAGTGTTGGAGAGGATTTGGTACAAGGGATGAACCAATGGGACTGTTTTGAAGTGAGGATCGAGGCTGGATTGTCCAGAGCCATAGGACCACTGCGATAGAAACTCTCTCGACTATCTTTATCAACCCATATGTAGACAATTTGAAGTGACCACCGATGAAGAAAACTGATATACCAAACTTGGCGAAGAAGAATTCCTTGCATTTGCATCTTAAGCTTGCACTAATGTTGGAAGAACGATTAATAGAATTTATGCTTCAAGCAAATCTCTAAGTACTCAATACTTAACCAAAGTATGAGACTTTAACACCTCTTGCGATTATCCACAGCGTCATTTACGTGTGTCCATTGAGTAAAACTACGTAACTCCTTAAAGTGATAGTTAACGGATCTTCAACCATCCATCCCGACGGTGGTAACTAGATAAACCAAGTCTTCAACTTAAAATTCTTAGACCCGAGCAAGTTATCAAATAAGAACACGCCTTTGAAATTTAACTTCAATCTCAAATAAGTGATAATTGATTAACTCAAGTAATCGACTTGTGTCAAATGCCCAACACGTGAATAAGCGTACAACCGGATGTACGTCGATCCTTGAATGAACCGGAACAAATGATTTCACGACATTAATGCATTCTTCCTTAAGGTATACATGTAGAAAGCGATCGGAAGATTCACCAATAATGTTTTTAAGCATATGAGGAAGTCATTTTCCTTAATGTTTATGTGGTTGATTCTGAGTCCACATTTAGGAAAGAACAATGAAACAATGATCCGTGAAGATTTGGCAAAGGAATACCAAAGAGCGGATCACTATTCATGAGTGCAAGCGCAATGATAGTCATTAAGAACGCCTTGTGAAGTGATCGGAGATAAGGTTTCTTGAGAATTCGAAGTACTCATCAAGCATATCTTGAAACAATGAATCCCAAACATTGATTCCCAATTATCCTTAGTGAGTGAAGCATTAGGCGTTGGAGCGAGATCAAAAATCAAAACAATGAATCCAGTTATCCTTAGTATATTCACTCTTCATCAAAAGAATATACACTCATCATCATCAAAAATTAAGTCGTATGCATTATTCAAACATCCATCATCATGTAGTATATTCACTCTTCTCCCCTCAAAAATGGCATCCAAAGTTGCCATTTTGATTTAACAAGTGAATAAGAGTATACACCAATGAGCGTAGATCCACTTGATGGTGAATGAGCGTGGAAAAACATGAAGCTTGTTGATGAAGAATGTAGATGAGTATGGCCATTCATTAGAGAATTTCTCTTTAGTCGAAGATAAAGCGCATGAAGAGCGTACACTTTTCTTTTCTATGAGAGCGGGGCCTAAAGTGTTATCTGCAGACGCCATAGTGTTGAAGAACGAGGCTGGCGAGTGTGAGCAGGCGTCATTGTTAAGAGCCCGGTCATATGTTTAGAGCCGCCCGAATCCAAATACCGAGGGACGATTTATACGACACGCTTTGGACAATGACGAAGGCGAGAATTGGAAACATTGGATCCCCACGTCTTGATGGGTTCCTTTTGGTTTGCACAAACAATCTTTGAATCGAGAAACCCTAGATGCAATGGCATTATTCCTAGGAGCTGAACTAGTAGAAGCATCGGACTTAGTCAAATGACATTTTGTGCTTAATGGGATTATTCTACCGGTTGGCTTCCAAACCTTAACAGCACTATTCTAGGCATAGTGGATCTAGGCGAGGGGTAAGGTTTGCCATTCGTAAATATTCGACCGTGGGCTTCCACTGAAATCCTACATTTGTAAACACATTCCTGTAGGTTTCGAGGATTGCTTGTCTGTTTTGCTCTCCAAACTTTCTTAAGCGGGTTATGAATCCTAGACCTCGAAATAACACATCACATTTATCATGATTACGGAAAATAAACATTTTTACATGTTTTGCAGATGACATGAGGCCTCGAATTAATTTGATAAGCTTAGAGCTAATACTAGAACTAACACGATTCTTTTGTTCAAATCAAACTTCTTGTCCCTATGGTGTTCTTTCACTTCCTTATCATTAACACTTTTAGTTTGCGTAATCCTATCCTTCTTTGCATTGCTACGGGTTTGACCGCTAACTTTAGTGTCAATCTTAACATTTGTAGAAGTAACGATGGGAACATTACATGGTTTCACTTTACGCATTTACGGTCTAGAAGTGATGGGATCCGAAATTCTAGGAGGCACATCAAAGGTTGCTTGTTTGAATTTTGACATGGAACAAGGCATATCAAGGGTCACATGCTTGGCTTTAGGCATAGAGCAAGGCACAACAATTCTATCTACTTTATTGCTAGATTTCGGACTTGTGATAATTACATACTCTAAGAGTTCCCGAGATCGTTTGGCATCCATGCGAGCATAGGCTATAGTACTATCAAAAGGTTTTTCTAATCTTTCATCTTCAACAATCTCACGGAGACCCTTCAAACTGTCCTTAAGTTGTGAGAGATATGCTTTATGTGCAAGTTCATTATTCCTAATGGGCGGGGAATATATAACATATCGATAGCATATTTATCCAGGCGAAACCTTAGGAGCAGTATTTGCAATTTGGGATTGGCAACTTTCCTTTCACCTCACGCTTGATTCTCAATATCGTTAAGTAAAGAAGTTATCTTTTCAATTTGTTTATCATGATTAACTTTAAATGAATCACATAACTCTTTGTTTTGATCATTAACCTTTGAAATTTTAGCTTTAAAACAATCATTTTCCTTTTGCAAGTTATCAATTATGTTTTGAAGTTGGAAATTCGAGAATCTAAAGGAGGAGGCATATGGGAACCGATCACGTCCTTCTTTTCACCTTTCGGTTGTGAAATTTGGGCTTTCAATCTTTTGATCGTGTTATAATGAGCTCGAATTTGTTCATCACGTTTGCTAATTTCAAAAGCGCATCAAACTCGGGAGCATCGGAGGATGTCTTGATGTTTGAGGTTTTAACATTTTCTTTGAGATGTTGATGTTTTAATTGCAAAGCAAGATGTTCAACTTCTAATTTAGAATAATGTTTGACCAAGTTATCATGATCATCTGTTCTATTTTCTCATGCAATTTTGAATTGGTTGTTTCAAGCTCAATGACACGATCATGGGAGACTTTCGAGCAACAGATAATTCATGAAATTGAGAAGCATTAATGGAACAATTTGTAGCGATGAAAAATACATCTTGAGCAATACATTGAAATCGATTCTCATTCGATGTATGCAAGTTCTTCCTCTCCAATCTCATTATATTTTAATTCTCTCTCATAATCACTAACCTCAACAATCATTGCATCAAATACCTTTTCCATTTCTTTAATGTCAATTCATTCCTTTTTAAGACTCTCAAAATGATCTTTTAGTTGTTTAAAGAAAGGCATGACTTGATTAAATAATATTCTTTAGTTTGCTCAAAACCCTTTCTCCTTGATAATACCGGTGGGTGTGATCCTTTTCTTGCAAGTTTTCTCAAAATCAACAAATAGTTGAAAGATAACATATTGACTAATTAAGGTCTTGCTTTTAGTGGCAATTGTTCTAGGAACAAGATGCATTGGTGTATTCGGAGGATACACAATCGCTCTAGGCATTTTCCTAAGGGAGGGTTCGTTACAACAAGATTCTCGCTTTTGCTTATCTAAATCCTTTTCCGAACACTTGTTCGGGGGTTAATAGAGTCCGAGGCTTAAACTTGTTCAAAGAGATCCAATTTTCTTTAGTGTAATTATGGGGTTTGATCGTTATGTTATTCTTTTTACACTCGGGATCTTCTAACTTCTTATTCATTTTCTCCTAGTGACTTCATCAGATTTCTTATCTTCCTCGGTGCACTCAACACAACTAGGTTTACGCCTAGGCTTAAGGATTTCATTACCATCCTAAAGCACCTTATGAGCATTTCTAGCCTTTTAATTACCTCTGGATTTGGTTCCTCAACAAGGGAATGCTATGCTTATCGCTTAAGACTCGATGCTTAGTGATCATGTGAGTAGTTTGAATGGTATTCCTTATGCGTACAACTTATTTTCAAGCTTGTTTTTCAAAGTTTTTAGATTGGAAAAATCATTCAAAGTTTTGATTCCTTAGCCTTGAATTCTTGCTTAAGCATTTTAACATTTTCTTGAAGTTCGTGTTTTTGCTTAGCGCTTTGGAAAGCTTTTCTTGTAAGGAGTTTAACTCTTGTTTTAATACTTCTTCTCTAAAATTACTTTTCTAATAATTGTACACATTTGGATATCCATCTCCCGCTCACGAGTGGTAAGTTCAAACTTAGCCTGTTGTTCATATATGGCAACTTGATCCTTATAGGTATTGAGTTCGGTGGTCAAGGAATCATCGAGCACAAATGCGGTGTACTCATGCAATTCATAATCATCATTTTGAGAAGAAGATGCATACCTAGGTGCTGCGAAACTTTCATGCAACTTTCTCTGCATTAACGTGCACGAGGTTGTGGTCGGTGCATCTCTATCTTGGGTACATCCGAAGCTTCCATGGGCGTTCCTTTGCATTAGCTTGCACGGGTTGTGTGGTGCACCTCTCTCTTGTGAACATGAGCATGAAGATTCTATTTTAGCATTGTGTCGACTCATCATTATTTGTTTTCTCTAACATTACGCATTCAAGAACACCGATTCTTCCACGGATACATTACCCGACTTATCACAACAATCTCTCAACCGCACGACACTCATTCACTTTTCATCCTTTTGTGCGGTTTCCTCAATGTACTTTTTCACATTATCCATGAGTTGGATAAATGTCTCAATGAATTCTCAATTTCCATTCCGGTATGTTTTTGAAGGAAATTCGGTCAAGCGTTGATTATGTAATCGAATATTCCCACCGATGAATGGGTGAAATTGTTTGTAGATTACTTGAAGAGCTGACTGGAACCATCCTTTTGAACTTCTTCATTGGTAAGTTGCGACTATAAATGCTCTAAGTTCAACAAAGAAGCTTCTTGTCAATGTAGGTAAGTCTGGCGGAAAAGAGCACTACATGTTCGATCCCGACTATGGATAACAACTGTATGAGGTGCGGATGAAGTAGTTGATAGGGCTCAATCTGCATTCCATTTGCATGGCATTACGTAGCGTGTGCAATTCATTCTCATTGTACTCGAACATGAAGATCTCACATCATCATTGTTTAATTCAAACATCATTAACCGTTCGATGTAGCATCCATTATCATTATTATCCACAACATCATACAATTTAAGCACTTACAAATCACCGGGTCAAGAGAGTAAGACATGATGTGGTAGAATGCAGGATTTTACAAGTCTATGATTTAAACCGAGAAATAGAATCTTTCGCGGGATTTTACTAAAATCAAGACCAAACCGTTAAGCAATGACCAATGGAATGTGTTAAGACGGTGATGGATCGACACAATGATAGACAATTGTGTGTTAGGTCTTATGATTGTTTGTGGGATAAGCGGATATGTTGTTTGGTTGTGATTTGGGTTGGTTGTTGCACGATTTTATGGAGAAATTTAGGTCTAAAACTTAAAAGCTCAATAACTTCCTTTCGGAGAGGATTTGGGCCTCGAAAAATCGTTTCACGACATCGTGGTGAAACCTCACAATATTCGTGTTGTTCGGTCGTTTTGTGGTATTTCATTTGAAACGGAGTTACGGATCAAAAGTTATGGCCGTTTGAAGTTTTGACGTAAAAGTCAACTTTGGTCAAACCTCTTCTTGAAAAAATCAACCAAGTCGCTATAAGATAATGCACCAAGTCGCTAACACCTAATTAGCTACACCACTAAGTCGCTAGACTCCCAGTCGCTAGACAAATGCAAGTCGCTAAGTAGTAACTCGCTAAGCCACAAGTCGCTAGCAAAATTTTGGCGACAATTCGCTACTCAAGTCGCTAAAGATACAAGTCGCTAAAGAGCAACTCTCTGGACCAAGTCGCTACCACCAAGTCGCTACCCGTAGTGGAGGTCCACTACTTGTCTTTGATAGTCGCTAGAACTAAGTCGCTAGGTCCAAAGCGTAACTCGCTACAAATTTGTAAAGCAAGTCGCTAAGAAGAAAGAATTCCGTGTGTTAAGTCGCTAGCAAGAAAAACTCATAAACATCACTTTTCAATCCAAAAATAACCCAACCAAGGTGATTCAAGCTTACCAAATGAAAACCTAAACACTTGTGATGATTCTAAACATAAAAGTACTAACAAAATCCAAGCTTTAACACAAGAAATCAACCAAATGATGCAAAAACCACTAAACTTTTTCAAACTCAGAAACCACCTAAAAACCACTAGAAATCCAAAGATGTGTAAGATATGATCTAACCATGGCTCTTGATACCAATTGTAGGATATTAGTTTTCACATACACATCAAACCATTAACATAAGTAGGCGTATAAGTGGAATTCTAGAGAGAGAAAGTTAGAGGTTTAGGGAACTTAGTGAGAGAAAGTGAAAGATATTATTATGAGCTCCAACTCTCTACCTTGGGAGGTAGAGTATTTATAGTCTTACATAAATCGCCACACATCGGGTGTGGATCGGGCATACTGATGGGTAAAGACCGTCCGTCCTCCACGGTGTTACTAAACTAAATACTACTTAACTTAAAGAACTACGACTACGAGCTTTTAACGATTACATATACTTGAGGTGACCGACTCTTTAATATATAGAATTTCTAATTCCTAACAGTAAACCTGTGAGTAATCAAATAAAATGAAACAAGCATATAATTTTTTTACCTCATACCATCATCCTTGGTGAGCCTTTCGGAAGCAGGCCAATAAATTTTACCACCCACACATGCTTGGCCAGACCATTTTAGGCGGATTGTTTCACGAGGCAAACGGTAATTTTCAAGAATGTTCCAACTACCAGAGCTTAACGTAAACACTGACACGTACCATGGTCCTTGACCATAGTAAGGGTAATTAATCTTTAAAATGGTAGGGTCTAAAGTGTAGGATATAGGATTTCACAAACACATTAAACCATAATCATATGAGGCTTTTAACAAGGTTTAGAGAGAGAAAGTTCTAGAGAGAGAAAGGGAAGAGAGTTGGAAACTATGTGAAACAAAGAAAAATGGTATTGAAGCTCCAACCTCTACATTGGGAGGTAGAGGGTATTTATAGTATCTTACAAATGAACGCCACCTACGAGGCCGTGGATCGGGCATACGGTGGGTAAAGACCCGTCCGTCCTCCACGGTGTTACTTAACAAACTACTTACTAGCATAACTTGACTACGACTACGAGCTTTCTATCGAATACATATACTTGAGTTGGCGACTCTTTAATGATTGAATTTTCTAATTCCTAACAATCTCCCCAAGGAGGTCACCTCAATTTACAATGAATACAAACAGATATTACATTAGATTGTTCTAGGATTCTTGATTAAGTTCTTTGCTTTCGATGTACGTAGTCATTGATTCTTCATGTTCCACATGTTTGGATAATTTCAAGTGGAGGTCTTTAAGCGATCCACGTGATGATGAGTTTTAAGCCGACATTGAGATCATCGGCTAATATAAATCTCGACTCATCCTTTGTGGTGTTGGTATTATGTGATGTTGTAACATTTGGACCGACATGCTCACATTACGGATCATGATATATTTTCATCGAGTAGCGGAAGCTTTCTTTGGTTCATGATATTTGCGTGAGAGCAATAAAGTGCGAAAGTGTCTTTGATCACTTCGTTGAATTGAGGTACACGCCCACGGTTCCCCGTTGATCGATACAAGTCTTGCTGTGATCGGTATAATTGAAGAATTTCCTTGACAGGTTTCGCAATGCTCTAGTTGTTCTCAAACCGGAGCGTCTCAAAGAAGACAACACGGAGTGAGTGAACGGTAATTGAGATTCAGCGATTGATGAAAAGAGATTTGAAAAACAATCGTGTATCGCTCAATAGAAATTGTTTTGCAATACAACGAAGGTTTTAATGAAAATCAATTATCAATCATAAACACCTTTTAATTTTGAAATATTAGTATACGATCGATGTGCTAAAGAAAAGAGTTTTTAAGCACAACGACAAGTTTTTCAAAGGTATCCGCTAATCCATAACACGAACCGAGATTGATTCCAAAGATTGAATCGCCCCATTGTTTACATTCGGTTGTCACATGGTTGATCTATTGGATAGATCTCACATGTCCCCCACGGAGCTTGTTTGATGTTGGCTCGGAAGGCTTTCCATCTTCATTGTGAATATGTTTGCATATCACTCGGATGTTCAGCAATACCACAAGGTTAATGTGTAGGACTCATAAGATATAATCTCTTTCCACATTGTGTGAAATAGAGAGTCTTCATTGATGATGTCCTAAGGAGATTTTATTGATGATCTCGTGGCTCTAGACTCAATTGTGCATATTTGGTTCCTATCTTGGGAGACTAGGAGATGGTCTCCTTCTTCAATATCAACAAACTCTAAGAGAAAGTTGATAGATTATGTAGGTTCCCGTGAGAATGAAACAAGCCCTTTTAAGAGGAACTTGAGTAGCTTGGGAAGTTGTAGTGCGGTCGTCCTTTGGGTCCATGACGTCTTGTCTTCAATACCGATGTTACTTTGGTAACCATCGGTAGCATATGAATTGAACCCGGTTTACGCCTAAAGTTGAATAAATGGAGGGCTATTTATTTTCACCCTTTTCACATTCAATTCTTTTCATTCTTCAACCCCTTGATGCTACCGAGACTTCATAACTAGAACCTTGTTGGGTTTATTCCAGTACTAGCTCAGTCTCAGTCCGCACTCTTCCCATATCTCACTTTTCTCGTTTTTTCATCATACCAAAGAACTTTTAAACTATCTAGTGGATTGTCCCTGGGTAGATCCCTCCGGTTCTGGCGGATCATGGGAACAAGTACCTAACCTAACTATCCTTATATCACCATACATAACATAAATTTGGTCGGTCATTTGGTATTGTTCATCAGCCATTGGAACCAATTGAAAACCATTTGAAAACCAATCCAGATACTTGTGATATATTATCAAATAATTTTGTACCTGAATCGATTTGATATATTAGAAACAGCTCTCCCTCAACATGTGCATCTTAATTTTAAATGGTTTTAGCACATGGAGGCAAGAGGACTTGAAAATCTCAGATCAAAAGAACGAAATATTCGATTCTTTGATCAACAATTTCTAAAAGATATCAACATCACTTCCTTGATCAAATCAAGTAGATAAAGCATATTGGGGAAGGATGAGGTTTTCAAAAGTTTGCTCCCCTCAATATGTGCCTCGAGATTTGAAAGAGTTTTGCACATACTAGAGGAACACACTTAGAGACAAATCAATCATGTTTCAATTCTTTGTGGTTTAAAAAGATGCTCCCCCTCAACATGTGCATGGAAAATTTGAAATCGTTTGGCACATGTGGGGAGGAAAGCTTGCTAAACACTTATAAAACCAATTATCAAGTTATCAGTTTAAATCCAATTTAAATCACAAATTCTCCCCCGATCACACTTTCCAAATCCTTTGAGAGTTGTGATCTCTATTGATTTAAATTAAATTTTGAAAGCTTTTTGAGGAGAATAGTGACTTGCTTTTGAAAAGAACATTTTAACTGATAAGGATCAGATTTTCAGACTTTAAACTCCATTGTTTAAACATGCAAGAGTATCTTTTGAAAACATAACATTAGCAAAGGTTTTGAATCAACTCTATAAAGCATTGTTCCTTTTGATTTTCCAAGAATAACCCTTGCTCATTTACGTGCCAATTGTTTGAAAAATGACCTTTCAAAATAACCTTTTTAATTCGAATAAAATCATTCTCCCCCTCAATCAATGACACAAGTTGTTGATTGAGAGATAGAGATTTTGATGATTATAAGCACAAATGATTTACATGAATAGCAGTCGAGGTATTTTCAAAGCAATTTAGTTTTCATTAGATGGCAAATATTTTCGGAAGAATCATTAGACGGAAAATATTTGGAAAGAGAAACATTTGTCCTTTTGATGACAAACATTTGTTTTAAGAATCGAGCATGAGATTTGAAAAATAAGATAAAGCATGGCTCATCCTTTGCTTTTAAAATGGGTTCTTGCTGAAACGACAATAAACCACCATTTTTCTCCGCCTCATTTTTTTTTTTTTTTTGTTAGGAATTAGAAATTCCGGTATTAAAGAGTCGGTCACCTCAAGTATATGTAATCGTCGTAAAGCTCGTAGTCGTAGTTCTTTTTAGTTAAGTAGTATTTAGTTAAGTAACTTTGTGGAGGACGGACGGTCTTTACCCATGTATGCACGATCCACGCCCGATGTGTGGCGTTTATGTAAGACTATAAATACTCTCTACCTCCCAAGGTAGAGTTGGAGCTCATAATAATATCTTTCACTTTCTCTTACTAAGTTCCCTAAACCTCTAACTTTCTCTCTAGAATTCCATTCATACGCCACTTTGTGTTATGGTTTGATGTATGTGAAAACTAATATCCAACAATTGGTATCAAGAGCCATGGTTAGATCATATCTTGCACATCTTTGGATTTCTAGTGGTTTTAGGTGGTTTTGAGTTTGAAAAGTTTAGTGGTTTGTGCATCATTTGGTTGATTTCTTGTGTTAAAGTTTGGATTTTGTTAGTACTTTTATGTTTAGAATCATCACAAGTGTTTAGGTTTTCATTTGGTAGCTTGAATCATCTTGGTTGGGTTGTTTTGGATTGAAAAGTGATGTTTATGTGGTTTTCTTGCTAGCGACTTGATATACGGATATCTTTCTTCGTAGCGACTTGCTTCATAATTTTGTAGCGAGTTCTGATTTTGGAGCTAGCGACTTAGACCTAGCGATTCTGAAGACAAGTAGTGGACTCTCCACTATGGGTAGCGACTTGGTGGTAGCGACTTGGTGCAGAGCGAGTTGCTCTTTAGCGACTTGAATCTTTAGCGACTTGAGTAGCTAATTGTCGCCAAAATTTTGCTAGCGACTTGAGGCTTAGCGAGGTACTACTTAGCGACTTGCATTTGTCTAGCGACTTGGGACTTTAGCGACTTGGGGTGTAGCGAATTAGGTGTTAGCGACTTGGTGCATTATCTTCTAGCGACTTGGGTGATTGTTTACGGTTTCTCTTGATTTAGTAAAATCCGTGAAAGAATCTATTTCCGGTTTAATCATAGAGTTATAAAATCCCGTATAATCTGTTAACATGTCTACCAACGTTCCTACTATCATCTCCATTGTTGCGAGGATGTTCAAGCGGTGGCTCGGATACTAAATCCACCCATGCTTGATGAGGCCGACTACGATTCTTGGGCTCAACGAATCAGTTGTCTTTGCCTTGGAAAGGAAAATTGTGTCAACATTCTCAAATCCATTGATGAAGGACCGTATCGAATTGAGGCGACTAGAGATGTACCAATCTGCTGAAGATGGAACTCGATTTCTGGAATGGACCGACCAAAGATGTATGATGAGCTTGATGATAAGGAGAAAAGAGATTCGATCTTGATATCGGGGCTTCAAACATTGTTCTTCAAGGTCTTCCTAAAGACATCTACAAGGCGATCAATCACAACACGAAGCAAAAGCGTTATGGGATAATGTCAAGATGCTTCTCTCGGGTTCGTAATTAACTATGGAAGGCAGAGAATCACAACTCTATGACCAATTTGAGCATTTCAAGATGAAACCGGATGAGAGTGTCTATGAGTACTATGTGAGATTTCATAAGTTGGTGAATGATATGAGGAACATCGAATGACTATGCCTAACATTCAATTTGAACTCTAAATTTGTGAACAACATGAATCCCGAATGGCACAAGTTTGTCACCTCTGTGAAGCTCACTAAAGGATTGAAGAATACAAACTATGAGCAACTCTATGCCTTCCTTCTTGAGAATGAGAGACATGCCATGTTTGAAAAGATGATTCTTAATCGGTTCAAAACCAACCAGGAGAGACTAGCTCATCTAATGACTCAAGCGCCTTCTACTCAAACATCGGAATCACAACCAAAGCCTCACAAGTCATACCCATGGGTAATGGAAATCACAAACTCATTCCCGATCCTATGTTCAAACAAGCGATCTTGATGCACACGTGGTAACATCATTAATCAACTAGCTCTTTTGATTAGTCAAAACATGAATTCTCTCCCACAAACCAACAACAACCTCGAGCGACATCTAACCCACACAATCAAGCTATTGTTAAAGATGGGAGGATCGTGGTGCAACCGATTCGGGAAAGACGGTATGATCAAGGAATGGTAATCAAGGTCAAGCTAAGCCGATCAAATGTTATAAGCGTGGTGGTGAGGACACATTGCAAGGCGCACATCTCCAAAGCGTCCATGAATCGCCGATTACTTCAGAGATAAGATCTTGCTTGTACAAGCTCGGGATAATGGTCTTTGCTGGATGAAGAGGAATTGTTGTTTCTAGGCGAGGCAATGCCAAGACCTATGATGCGAGATGTGGATGAGCGGCCTATTCAGAGATAGGTCACAATCATCGAGAATGCCTTTCAAGTAGGCGATTGTGATGCATACGACTACGATGTGGATGATGGACCTCTGCACACACAATCTTTATGGCTAGCATTTCTCCAATGGTTTCTCCCAAGGTCTCCTCTTCACCACAAGTGGCCCATCCAAAGACAAACTCATCTCGAGGTACTAAAACTATATGATGATCTTTGATGTGCAAAAGATGCATGACAAAGTACTATCAACTGAAACTATTGAATCAAATATTGAAAATATGGGTAATATCAATGTTGTCCCATATGATCAATATGTGAAACAAAGTGAAAGTGAAGTTGTACCAAGTGATGCATCTCCTGCGATCAACAATGACTATATTTTTGATGAATACACCGCATGTGCTTACGATGATTCCGTAATTTCGAACTAAATGCCTATAAAGAACGTGTTGCTATTTATGAACAACGTGCAAAATTTGAGTTGACCACTGTGAGCGTGAAATGGATGACCAGTGCGTACAATCATTAGAAAAAGTAATTTTAGAAGAAGTATTAAAACAAGAATTAAATTCCTTGCAAGAAAAGCTTTCTAAAGCGCTAAGCAAAAACAAGAACTTCAAGAAAATGTGAAAATGCTTAAGCAAGAATTTAATGCAAAGGAATCAAAACTCTTGAGAGATTTTCTAATCGAAAACTTTGAAAAACAAACTTGAAAACAAGTTGTACATACAAGGAAACACCATTCGATTGCTCACATGATCACTAAGCATAGAGTTCTAAGCGATAAGCATAGTGTTCCCATTATAGATAAACCCAACCCCGAGTGCGGGAAGATAGCTAAAGCGGCTCAAAGTGTAATCTATGATGGTAATGAGATTCTTAAACCTAGACAAAAACCTAGTTGCCTTGAGTGCAATCGAGGAAGATAAGAAATTAAATGAAATCACTAGGAGAAGATGAATAAGAAACTAAATGATCCTAAATGCAAAGAGAAGAAAGTAATTATCACTCCCCATGACTACAAAAGGAGAATTGGATCTCCGAACATGTTTAAGCCTCAAACATTGTCGACTCCCGAACAAGTGTTCGGAAAATGGACTTAGATAAGCGAAGCGAGAAAATATTGTTGTAACAAACCCTCCCTTAGGAAAATGCCTAAAGCAACTGTGTATCCTCCCAATACGCCAATGCATCTAGTTCCTAGAGCGATTGCTACTAAAAGCAAGATCTTAATCGGTCAATATGTTATTTTCAACTATTTGTTGATTTTGAGAAAACTTGTAAGAAAAGGATCACACCCACTGGGATTATCAAGGGAAAGGGTTTTGAACAAACAAAAGAATGCTATTTAGCGAGGTCATGCCTTTCTTTAAACTTCTAAAAGATCACTTTGAGAGTCTTAAGCAGGGATACATCTTGATATTAAGGGTATGGAAAAGGAATTTGATGCAATGATAGTTGAAGTTAGTGACTATGAGCGAGATGATCGTGTCATTGAGCTTGAAAAACTAATTACGAACTACGAGAAAATTGAGCTGGATGATCATGACAATTTGGTCAAACATTTTCTAAACTAGAAGTTGAGCATTTTAATTTACAACTAAAATATCAACATCTTAGAAAATGTCAAAACTTCAAATATCGTTTTCAAATTAACAAAAAACATCGAAAACACTCGAAATGCATCAAAATGATAAAAATATCACAAATAAGTGTTTTATGTGTTTTAAATGCAAAAATATCAAAAAATCGGTGAAAAAACGAAATATCAAGTTTGCATAATTGGCTTTAGTAATAAATATGGTTTAGTCCCCAGTTTCAAAAGTTGTCAAAAGCAGGTCCTGGTAAATCTAAATAAAGAAAAATATCATTTTAAGTCCTTAGGGATTCCTAAGTTGTCAAAATTGGTCCTTGAGATTCAAATTTACAAAATTACAACTTAAGTCCTGAACTTTCAAAATTGTCAAGTTTGGTCCTTTGAAATTTGAAAATGTCAAAAATAGTCCTTGTACTATTAAATCTTGTCAAAAGTTAGTCCTTGTGAGAACTTTGGAGTATTGGCGATTGGTCCTTCAAAATTTGAAAGTACAAACAAGTCCTTGTCATAACTAATACTAAGCCTTGTCAAAACATTTTGGACCCCCCTTTATACCAATTGTGACCCTGTCATTAGCCTTTTGAATTGCTGGTCAAAACAAGTCAAACAAGCGACTTTCCCTCCACTTTATCTGTACACTGTCTTGACCCGGTTGCACTGCTTCTATCCTTTCTCCCATCGCCTTTTCTCCTTTCCACCACTCCTCATCATCACAAACCCCCACAATTAATGCCACACCCCTAGTTGCTAGTTTGGAGGCTACAAGTCAAATCCAGTGTTCCCGCCAAAATGATCAAGTAGCTAAAATGCACAAAACTCACCCATTGGCGAACAAAGTGGTGGGATTCAATCGAAGGACACGTGGAGCTTTCTAAAGTATAAAGAGGAGGAAGACAGAGAAGAAAAGCGTTTTTAGTTTTTAAATTCTTGTATGTCGTTTTTCTTTAAATGTCTTAAATAGTTCACAATTACGTAATATCAAGTTTTAGTGTATTAAGACTAAACCATTTAGTCATTGTAACTCGGTTTTCAAGTTCTAATTTCAAAGTGTTATTTGTGTTTTCAAATTTTACATTCACTTGTTTACATCTCGGTATAAGTATGCTAAAACCAAGCTTCAATAAGCTTATTTAATGGTCAAATCAACTTATTTAAGCTCTATATAGCTTTTGTAAGCTTGAAATCGAGTTTCAATCAAGTTCCATTGAAGGTCAACAAAAGTCAACAAAGAAGAAAAATTTGGTTAAGCAGGCTTGAAATTGGATAATGGGTATTGCAGAGATGGAATTGGGTTGGAATTAGCTTAGTATAGGGTAGTGTATGGTTTGGTTGTAGCCTGCATACCAGCTTGGACACTTGTGAGTTTACTCTCAATTTCAGTTTTTCTTCAAAGTTGCAGTTTGTGCTTATGTTTAAATTTGTGGTCATCAAACAGATTAAACATGTTTAATTAGTAGTAATTAGCATATTAGAGTTAGTTTAATTAATAAAATGAGTTAAATCAATGGTTAGCTTAGTTTAAATTAGCAAAAGCAGTTTCAAAAGGGTGTTTGGATTTGTTGGTTTAATCGTATTAAGGTTTGTGCGGTGGATGATACTTGTTGGTTTTGGCTTGTGCATTTCTATCATTCTCATTCGGTCTTAATATTGCTCTGCTACATAAGCAAAGTCAAAATCTACCTATAAATGATCTTAATCTTTACTTGTTGTGAAATTTGTAAATCAAAGGCTTGTTTTGTGTTTAAAAATCATAGAGCTTAACTTGCAATAGTCTTATTTCAACATTTTACATCAATATCGATTAACAAATCAGGATCAAAGTTCACAAGGTCAACTTTTCTCAAGCTGTGTCAAAAGTCAAAATTTTGAAAAACCCATTTGAGCCCAGTTAGAGATTTTCATGAGCTTCATTCTTGGGCCAAATCAAGTGAAATTGTGGATTTAAAAGTTCACTTGGTCTATTTCCTTGTTGTCATTTTTTATAATTTTAGAAATTTTCTAAAAGCTTCAAATAAGCTCATCAAAAGGGCTTATATGCCTGCTCATAGAACTCGATGAATACTGAGTTTTCTCACTTCTTGCGAGCTTGTTCCAAGCTCCAGAGCTTCTCTAGGTCTGCTTTTGGTTTTAAAGTTCTTAGCAGGTCTAGTATAAGTTCCAACTTCTTGTTTTCATTTCCGACTTATTGTCGGACTTGTGCTTAAGCTCAAAGTAGCACCTCATAAAGCTGTTTTAAGCACTTAAGCTCAAAACAATCAAATCTTGGTAATCAGCTTAAAAGAGGTTAAGGGTAGTTGTTTCTAGTTTCATTTTAGTACTTTTAGCATTTCATAGCTTACGTGTTAAGTTGGTAGCTTGTGGTGATCATTTGGCTTATTCAGTGCTTATTTCATAAGCACTAGTATATGATTTCAATTTCCTCCACACAACACCATGTTTTCTATTTTTCCTAGATTCATAATATCATTTTAGAGTTTTCCTGAAATTTTCATAATTTTCCAATAACTGTTTGCTATTTTTCTTAATTAAAAGCAATTTTTAGGTAATTTTAAATAGCTTTTAATACAATTAAATCGAGAAAAAGTTCAAAAAATAATTTTCAATTTTCTTAGGTTTAGATAAATATAAAAAGTAAAAAAGTAATTTTCAGATTTTTCATAGTTTATTTTGTAATTTTAGTAATTTAATTAGTTTTTAATAGTTTAAAATTCATAAAAATAGAAAAATAATCGGAAAAATATAAAAATAGTTTTGAAAATTCTTTTTGTTATTTTAGATTTTCCAAGTCATAATTTTATTTTTCTAGCTTTATTTCCTATTTTCTTGTAATTTAGGTTATTATTTAATAGTTAAAAATAGTTTTAATTAATAATAATTAGATAAATAGTTATAAAAATAATTTTCTTTTCTTAAAATTTTCTTATATCATTAGGTTTGTAAAATATCATTTTCATATTTTTAGGATTAATATTGTGTAAGTTTCACGTTTTTATTTATGCGTCGCGTAGTTTTAATTTAAGTTTTATAAAAACATAAAATCAAAACATCGGTTTAAAAATAGTGATAGCGTTTATTTAATATAGTTAATCTTTTAATTTCCTTTAATTTGCATTTAAGCCCTGTAATTTATTAATTTATAAATAACTCAAAATCCTTCTTGATCACTATCCTTGGTGGTTATTCGACATCGATTGTGTTAAACACGGTCATCCTCAGTGGGACTTAACGACCGGGAATCCACTGTATTCTCGATCTAAATTGCAATTGGTGTTTGATCTGTTTTAAGTTCCTTACAATTTGGTCATTCATGAGTGGCTAGCTGCGTGAGAAAACTTGCGGTTTGCACCAATCAAATTTTGGCGCCATTGCCGGGAGGTGTAAGCGTGTTCTAAGCATTTTCGGACCCGTACTTGCACATATACCACAGTTTGTAAGCAGTTTTTGTAAAGTTATAACAAAATCAAAAGTTCATTAACACTTTTCCTAAAGTGTTAAAAACACCAAACAAAATATAAAACAACAAAACAATCGTAACGTTTTCTAGCTTGTGTTTCTTTTAAGGTGATTCTTAAAGAAATACGATTTGGTTAAACGAGACGATACCAAAAATATTGTCCAAAAGTTTTAAACCCATCGGCACAAATCTATACCTCGTCTTTTCGGTGGTACTTAATATACATAAAATCAACCACCACAAATCAAGGCGGTACACCTACTAGCGGGGTGTGACCATAATAAGTTCCGAACATCAGTTTAAAACTTGCCTTTGTGTCCTTGTGATTTGGTGTACCTTTTTCAAAGCCATTTCATTTGTGATTATTGGTTAAGTTCACTTGTCGTTTTGCCTCGCATTTGTTTTGGCGATTTTTATACTTAGTGCATCGCGCTCGTTCTTCAGTTCTACAAGTCCACTTTCGAACTTGGAAAGATTCCTCGTGAGCGTGAGGGCGTTCGCTCCTTCGGCCGTGGCGAGGCGTCTACCACCACCACCACTGCTTTGTAATGGCGGAAGACAAGCCGATGAATGAGCTTCTCCAAGCACCCATCGAGGGTTACGGAGATGCTATTGTTGTCCCGACCATCGTGGTGATACTTTTGAGCTCAAAACCGGGTTACTTAATCGGTAACCCAAAGCCAATTCTATGGTTTTGGCGGGATGATCCTCATGCACATTCGATGGTTTAACAAGATTGCATCTACCATCAAGTACAAGAATGTCCCCATGAAGCTATCAAGCTTCTTTTGTTCCCATTTTCTCTGAGAGGACAAGCCGGAATTGGCTTGAGAAACAACCCCTCGTTCCATTGAGACATGGGAAGATCTAGTCACAAAGTTTGTTAGCAATTCTATCCTCCATCCCGAACTACAAGTCTTAAGAATGAGATAATGAAATTCTCTCGAAGATTTGATGAATCATTCGGGAGGCATGGGATCGTTACAAAGACTTGCTCGCAAGTGTCCGCATCATGGTTTTACCGAGTTAATGCAAATGGATACTTTCTACAATGGTGCGAACGGACTAATCAAGACTCTTTGAATGCCTCGCGGAGGTAATTTCTTGAGCAAGACCACAAAAAAGCCTTGCAAATCATTGAAAACAAGTCCCGGTCCGTCCTTTCCGCACAAAGACATATCGGACTCGAGTCTAATCTTGGACCTTCTACTTCATCTCCGTGAGTACATCTAGCACCGATGCTAAGATTGACAAACTCACGGATATTGTTCGAGCTTTGGTTCTTGCTAACCAAAGAAAGTCACTTTCACTCAAACACCATCATATGGTGAAGTGAAGAAAGTTGAAGTTTGTGTTACTTGTGGTGGTCCTCATGCATACTACAATGTCTCGCCACCGATGGTAGTCCGTTTGAAGCTAATGCTATAGCGGTACTTCAAATCAAGGAGGTAATCAATACCGTCCTCAAAATGAACCAAACTACCGTGCTAACACTTATCGGGCACCACCGGTTTCAACGAATCCTAACGGAATCGAACCAACCAAGAATGAACCAAGGTTATCAAAACCAAGGTAATTTCTATTCGGACCCAATCAAGGTTTCCAACATCAAGGAAATCTTAATCAAAACACTTACAATCGAGGGAATCAATTTCGGGGAATATGAACCCTAATCAAGGGAATTCGGCTATAACGGAACATACGACCTCAAATTGTCCCTCCACCTCCTCTGTATCAACATCGATGAGCTTTTAAGGCAATTCATGAAGACTCGAGAGGAGACAAACAGGTTGTTGGTCGGTCGGATCATTGAATTAAAGAAGTCTTTAAATGATCGACCCTCGGGCTCGGTACTTTACCTAGCAACACGATCGCTAATCCGAGGCGATGCAAGGCGATCACAACCTAGAAGTGGTACTTCATATGATGGACCCGCTATTCCTACTACTTCTTCTTCTTCTCTCCCGAAGGTAGTGGAAAGTGAACACGAGGCGACAAAGGACAAGGAACTTCCTACTAATAACGGAAGTACCAACAATGTCCATCCTCGGGTTGTCCGAAACCAAAATCCAATCAGGAGTTGTTTTGAACCTCCTGTAGCTCCCATTGAAAATACCAAATCCAAATCTTCTATTCCTTACCCATCACGTTTACATGAGCAAAAGCTCATGAGAAAGCTAGTCAACAAATGGAAAAATTCTTTCAAATTTTCCAAGAACTTCATTTTGACATAAGCAGCGGATGCTATCATGTTGATGCCCAAGTTTGCATCAACTCTCAAACACATGTTAAGCAACAAGGAAAAATTGTTTGAAATGGCTAAAACTCCTCGAGCGAGCGCTCTGCGGTTATCTTGAAGAAGCTTCGAGAAGCTTGGAGATCTGGAAAGTTTCTCTTACCTTGTGTATTTCGGGAATGGTTGAATGCTTTGCCTTAGCCGATCTTGGTGCAAGCATAAACACGATGCCTCATTCGGTATGGAAGAAACTTTCTCTTAGGACCTTACTCCTACATGCATGACTCTCGAGCTTGCGGATCGTACAATATCCGTCCTCTTGGAATTGCAGGGGCGTGTTGTGAAAGTAGGAAAGTTCCATTTTCCGGTGACTTTGTAGTTGTTGATTTCGATCTTGATCCACGGGTTCCTCTCATTGTTGGAAGAGGATTCACGAGAGCAGGCGTGCTCTCATTGATGTATTTGAGCAAGAAATCACATTACGTGTTGGTAATGAAGTTGTCACCTTTAACCTTGATCAAACTTGAGGTACTCCGCAAACTATGATTACGAGTCGGTTAACGAATAGATATCATTGATGTTGCTACGAAGAGTACTCTCGAAGTTCTTGGTTATTCTCATAATTACGTGAGTGGGATCCCACCACATCTTCTCAACCTATCATAGCCAATTCTACTCCTTCTCTCACTCCGTTTGAGGCGACTTCATCTTGGAAGAGATTGAAGCATACTTGGCTAGTGATTACATTCCATGGGAAATTGATCACGCTCCAATTGACATCGAGGGGACATACTTCTCATTGAGAAATTGCTTAAAGATGATCATTCATCAACCCTCACACTAGTGATGCAATTCGGAAGAGATTAATCACCATGAGATTAATCCGGAGGAGATATTCTTACTCTTGAGAAGTTGTTAAATCGGGACACTTCTCCTCCACTCCTCCGTCAACCTTCATAACAAGGAAGTCAAGTCGGTTGAGAAAAGCGAAGAATTTCTGAAGTCGAACTTAAGGACTTACCGCCTCATCTCGAGTATGCATTTCTTGAAGGTGATGATAAATTGCTGTCATTATTGCTCGAGATTTGAGTAAAGATGAAAAGCTGCTCTCATAAAGGTCTTGAAGTCACACAAGCAAGCAATTGCTTGGAAACTCTCCGACATTAAGGGTATCAACCACGAATTTTGTACTCACAAAATCTTGATGGAGGATGACTTCAAACCGGCGATTCAACATCGAGAGAAGAGTGAATCAAAAATCCATGATGTTATCAAGCAGGAGGTTATCAAACTTCTTGATGCGAGGATTGATTTACCCAATCTCGAGATAGTCCTTGGGTTAGCCGATTCATTGTGTTCCAAAAAGGGTGGCATAAGCTGTTGTCACGAATGAAGAAAGCGAGTTAATTCCAACTCGATTGGTTACGGGATGGCGTGTGTGTATTGACTATCGTAAGTTGAATGGCGCCACCGTAAAGACCATTTTCCTCTACCCTTCATGGACCAAATGCTTGAGAGATTAGCGGGGAATGAGTACTATTGTTTCCTTGATGGTTTCTCGGGTTACTTCAGATCCCCATTGATCCACGGGATCAGAGAAGACCACATTCACCTGCCCATACAGAACTTTTGCCTACAAGCGTATGCCTTTTGGCTTATGTAATGCTCACAGCACGTTCCAACGATGTATGATGGCCATATTCCACGACATGATCGGGGAAACAATGGAGGTGTTTATGGATGACTTCTCGGTCATTGGGGATTCATTTCAGACATGTCTCTCCCATTTAGACAAAATGCTTAAAACGGTGTGAAGACACCAATCTCTGTCTAAATTGGGAGAAGAGCCACTTTATGGTCAAAGAAGGCATAGTCCTTGGCCATAAGATTTCCAAAAATGGGATTGAGGTCGATAGAGCAAAAGTTGATGTTATTGCTAAACTGCCTCATCCTACTACCGTCAAAGGTATTAGGAGTTTCCTTGGTCATGCCGGGTTTTATCGTAGATTCATACAAGATTTTTCTAAAATCGCTCGGCCTATGACCCATCTTCTTGAAAAAGAAGCTCCTTTTATCTTCTCTCACGAGTGCGTCGAAGCTTTTGAAACACTAAAGAAAAACTACGGAAGCACCCATTCTAGTTGCCCCGGTGGGATTTACCCTTTGAGCTCATGTGCGATGCAAGTGATTTTGCTATCGGTGCGGTCTTGGGGCAACGAAAAACCAAGCATTTTCAGCCTATCCACTCTGCGAGTAAGACTATGATGAAGCTCAAACCCATTACACCACTACGGAAAAAGAACTATTAGGCTGTGGTGTATGCGTTTGAGAATTTTAACCATACCTCATCTTGACCAAATCGTGGTGTATACGGATCACTCGGCTCTCAAATATCTCTTTGCAAAACAAGATGCAAAGCGAGATTGCTCCGTTGGGTTCTCCTCCTCCAAGAATTTGATATCATTATCGTGATAAAAAGGAGGCGAGAACACAGGCTGCGATCATCTGTCCGATTAGAGAACCCTCACCAAGATGTGTTCGAGAAAAAGGAAATAAATGAAACATTTCCTCTCGAGACACTCAATGCGGTTTCTTTTCGTGGAGACTCTTCTACCCCATGGTTTCTTGACTTTGCAAATTACCATGCGGGTAACTTCATAGTGAAAGGATGTCGTCCCAACGGAAGAACAAATTCTTCAAAGATGTTAAACATTACTACGGGACGACCCTACTTGTTTAAAATTTGCGCGGATCAAGTCATCGAGCGATGTGTGTATGGTCGGGAAGCTATTGACATTCTCAAAGCTTGCCATTCGGACCTCTTGGGGACATCATAGCCCCAACTACACCGCCAAGAAGGTGTTTGATTCGGGTTCTATTGGCCCACAATTTACAAGGATGCCCACGAATTTGTCAAAGCACTGTGCGCTTGTCAGCGTCACGGGAATATCTCAAAGAAATGAAATGCCATAAGCGCCATTCAAGTGTGTGAGATTTTTGACATCTGGGGCATTGACTTTATGGGGCCATTTCCTTCTTCTCGCGGTAACAAATACATACTCGTGGCGTTGACTACTTGTCAAAATGGGTTGAAGCTAAGGCTTTGCCTACCAGCGATGCCGAGTTGTTGTGAAATTCTTGAAATCTCTCTTTGCTAGGTTTGGAACTCCACGAGCCATAATCGGTGATCGTGAGTGCGCATTTCTGCAATGACCGGTTTGAAAGAGTCATGCGGTATGGTGTAACTCACCGTCTCTCTCTGCGTACCACCCCGAACTAGTGGGCAAGTGGAAGTTTCCAACCGGGGATTAAAGAATTGCGGAGAGGACGGTTGGTGAAAACCGTGCCTCTTGGTCGGATAAGCTAGATGGCGCACTCTGGGCCTTCCGTGCGACTTATAAAACACCCATCGGGTGTACTCCATACAAGCTTGTGTGCGGAAGGCATGTCATCTGCCGGTTGAGCTAGAGCACAAGGCATCTTGGGCCTTGAAGCATGCCAACCGATATTGAGACGGTGGTGATCACGGAAAGTTCAAATGAATGAATTAAATGAACTCCGTGATCAAGCATACGAGAACTCTTTGATCTACAAAGAAAAGACAAAGAAGATTCATGACTCTAAAATCAAGAACCGCGTTTTCAACGTTGGTGATCGAGTCCTTCTTTTCAATTCAAGATTGAAGATTTTCTCGGAAAGCTTAAATCCGTTGGTGCGGTCCATTTACTATCACTAAGGTTTATCCTTATGGCACCATTGAGTTATCTCAACCCGATGGTCCAAACTTTAAAGTGAATGGTCATCGATTGAAGCATTACTTTGGAGAGGACATTCCTCTGTGATTGTCCCGGATCTACAAACTTTCCCATGAACCAATGAATGCGGGGATCGAGTCAAGCTAGCGACTCGGTAATCAAAAACGATAGCATGCCATATGGGTTGTCACCCATATTTACGAAATGTGTCGAAGTTTGTTACGGTTAGCCATTCACAAGTGGCTAGCTTGTGTGACAAAACTTGACGGTTTAGCTTCTTCTTTCTACTTTCTACCACCCTAGTGTGGGGGTTGCCCACATGTTGTGTATATAAGAGTTTCAAAAAAAAAAAAAAAAAAAAAAAAAAAAAATCTTTCTAAATAATGGCGTAGTATTTCCCTTTTACGTTCTATGTTTCGGCATAACCTCCGGTACTTTGAATATTGAGGGCAATATTCATTTCTAAGTGTGGGGAATTCTCACGAATTTTATCATGTAATTATACCGCCTAATTCCCCATTTTGGCCAAAATTTTTTTTTTGGAGTAAGTGTTTTCACTTACTCATCTTATGGTTATCGATCCGCCTTGTCTAATAAACAAAAGGATTGGCTAATCCGAGAGCAAGCGGCTCTTGGTAAAGATATCTCAAATCCGTTTGACTTGCAATTTGCCCAAAATTGTATGGTATTATTCACCATATCCTTAAAAGTGAAGAGTTGGCTAGCCGCAAGTTTATGGCTTGTGGTAAAGGCGATTGGAAAACCATAATTGGTAATCGGCTCACCAAAGATATTTTATCTAAGAGTTGGCTAGTCCGAAGCAAGCGGCTTACGGTAAAGACAAATCAAATCCGTTGGGGCGGTGATTTGCTCAAAATCATTTGGTTATCGGTGTACCAAGGTTCTTACTTGAGCTGAAACATTTGGCTACTCGAGTAATGGCTTTTGGTAAAGAGATGAAATCCATTAATTTTCTCAAAACATTGCTAGGGACTAGCAATATCTTAGTGTGGGGATTGATGAGTGTGTAAATACTCATCATTTTATCAAATTAGGCGCAAAACATCCGAAAACACTCGAAATGCATCAAAATGATAAAAATATCACAAATAAGTGTTTTATGTGTTTTAAATGCAAAATATCAAAATCGGTGAAAAGCGTATCAAGTTTGCATAATTGGCGGTTTAGTCCCCAAGTTTCAAAAGTTGTCAAAAGCAGGTCCTGGTAAATCTAAATAAAGAAAAATATCATTTTAAGTCCTTAGGGATTCCTAAGTTGTCAAAATTGGTCCTTGAGATTCAAAATTACAAAATTACAACTTAAGTCCACGAACTTTCAAAATTGTCAAGTTTGGTCCTTTGAAAATTTGAAAATGTCAAAATAGTCCTTGCACTATTAAATCTTGTCAAAAGTAACCCTTGTGAGAACTTTGGAGTATTGGCGATTGGTCCTTCAAAATTGAGAAAGTACAAACAAGTCCTTGTCATAACTAATACTAAGCCTTGTCAAAACATTTTGGACCCACCTTTATACCAATTGTGACCCTGTCATTAGCCTTTTGAATTGCTGGTCAAAACAAGTCAACCAAGCGACTTTCCCCCACTTTGTCTGTATCTGTCTTTGACCCGGTTGCTGCAACTTCTTTTGCCCTCTCCATCCTTTTCTCCTTTCCACCACCTCCTCATCATCACAAACCCCCACAATTAATGCCACCCCCCAGTGCTATTCGGAGGCTACAAGTCAAATCGAGTGTTCCATAAAATGATCAAGTAGCCTAAAATCCACCAAACTCACCCATTGGTCGAACAAAGTGGTGGGATTCAATCGGAAGGACACGTGGAGGCTTTCTAAAGTATAAAGAGAGGAGGAAGCGAGAGAAGAAAAGCGGTACTTAGTTTTTAAATTCTTGTATGTCGTTTTCTTTAAATGTCTTAAATAGTTCACAATTTTGTAATATCAAGTTTTAGTGTATTAAGACTAAACCATTTAGTCATTGTAACTCGGTTTTCAAGTTCTAATTCAAAGTGTTCTTGTGTTTTCAAATTTTACATTCCTTGTTTACATCTCGGTATAAGTATGCTAAAACCAAGCTTCAATAAGCTTATTTAATGGTCAAATCAACTTATTTAAGCTCTATATAGCTTTTGTAAGCTTGGGAAATCGGTTTCAATCAAGTTCCATTGAAGGTCAACAAAAGTCAACAAAGAAGAAAAATTTGGTTAAGCAGGCTTGAAATTGGATAATGGGTATTGCGAGAGATGGAATTGGGTTGGAATTAGCTTAGTATAGGGTAGTGTATGGTTTGGTTGTAGCTGCATACCGGCTTGGACACTTGTGAGTTTACTCTCGATTTCGATTTTTCTTCAAAGTTGCGGTTTGTGCTTGTGTTTAAATTTGTGGTCATCAAGCAGTTAAACATGTTTAATTAGTAGTAATTAGGATATTAGAGTTAGTTTAAGTAATAAAATGAGTTACTAATTAGTTTGGTTAGTTAGTTTAAGTTCAAAACAATTTCAAAAGGGTGTTTGGATTTGGCATTTAATCGTATTGAGGTTTGTGCGATGGTTGATACTTGTTGTTTTGGCTTGTTTATTTCTATATACTCAATTCGGTCTTAATATTGCTCACTACATAAGCAAAGTCAAAATTAATATCAAATCTCTTAATCTCTTATTGTTGGAAATTGGTAAAATCAAAAGCTTGTTTTGTGTTCAAAATCATAGCTTAGGTTGCAATAGTCTTATTTCAACATAAAACATCAATATCGTTCATTAAATCAAGATTCAAAGTTCAAAAGGTCAAAGTTTCTCAAGCTGTGTCAAAAGTCAAAACATTGAAAAAATCCATTTTGAGCCCGGTAGAGAGATTTTCATGAGGTTCATTCTTGGGCCAAATCAATTGAAATTGTGGATTTAAAAGTTCACTTGGTCTATTTCCTTGTTGTCATTTTGTATAATTTTAGAAATTTTCTAAAAGCTTCAAATAAGCTCATCAAAAGGGCTTATATGCCTGTTCATAGAACTCGATGAATCTTGAGTTTTCTCGATTCTTGCGAGCTTGTTCCAAGCTCCTGAGCTTCTCTAGGTCTGCTTTTTGGTTTTAAGGTTCTTAGCCAGGTCTAGTATAAGTTCCAACTTCTTGTTTTCATTTCCGACTTATTGTCGGACTTGTGCTTAAGCTCAAAGTAGTACCATAAAGCTGTTTTAACATGTGCTCAAATAAGTCAAATCTTGGTAATCAGCTATAAAAGAGGTTAAGGGTAGTTGTTTCTAGTTTCATTTTAGTACTTTTAGCATTTCATAGCTTACGTGTTAAGTTGGTAGCTTGTGGTGATCATTTGGCTTATTCAGTGCTTATTTCATAAGCACTAGTATATGATTTCAATTTCCTCCACACAACACCATGTTTTCTATTTTCCTAGATTCATAATATCATTTTAGAGTTTTCCTGAAATTTTCATAATTTTCCAATAAGTGTTTGCTATTTTCTTAATTAAAAGCAGTTTTAGGTAATTTTAAATAGCTTTTAATACAATTAAATCGGAAAAGTTCAAAAAATAAATTTTCAATTTTCTTAGGTTTAGATAAATATAAAAAGTAAAAAGTAATTTTCCAGATTTTTCATAGTTTATTTTGTAATTTTAGTAATTTAATTAGTTTTTAATAGTTTAAAATTCATAAAAATAGAAAAATAATCGAGAAAAATATAAAAATAGTTTTGAAAATTCTTTTTGTTATTTTAGATTTTCCAAGTCATAATTTTATTTTTCTAGCTTTATTTCCTATTTTCTTGTAATTTAGGTTATTATTTAATAGTTAAAAATAGTTTTAATTAATAATAATTAGATAAATAGTTATAAAAATAATTTTCTTTTTCTTAAAATTTTCTTATATCATTAGGTTTGTAAAATATCATTTTCATATTTTTAGGATTAATATTGTGTAAGTTTCACGTTTTTATTTATGCGTCGCGTAGTTTTAATTTAAGTTTTATAAAACATAAAATCAAAAACATCGGTTTAAAAATAGTGATAGCGTTTATTTAATATAGTTAATCTTTTTAATTTCCTTTAATTTGCATTTAAGCCCTGTAATTTATAAAATAACTCAAAATCCTTCTTGATCACTATCCTTAGTGGTTATTCGACATCGATTGTGTTAAACACGGTCATCCTCAAGTGGGACTTAACGACCGGGAATCACTTGTATTCTCGATCTAAATTGCAATTGGTGTTTGAGTGTTTTAAGTTCCTTACGGTTGGTCATTCATGAGTGGCTAGCTGCGTGAGAAAACTTGCGGTTTGCACCAATCAAAGAAGTGAGCACTACTGTGAGCAGGCTATCTGAGACACTAATCTTGCATCAATTCACAATGATTCCAGTGCCTTAATTTCTAATATGAATGCTTCTTTATGCGATGTGGGTGTTCCAACCATTGTTACTAACCAAATGGAACCCATTCTTGCATGGGGATCCCAATTATCCGATTATCCATTCTTATACATGTTCAGCTGCGGATCGTTCAAATCGTTACGTGGTACACGGACTCAGTTTGTTCCAAACATATATTTGGCGACCGGTCACGGCTCATGAACTTCGTGAGCAAATTCATCGGAGACGATTAGATTCGGGAATGATCATTTCGGTGCTATCATGGGTTATGGAGACTATGTTGTTGGCAAAGTGTCATCTCGGGGTTTACTATGTAGAAGGTCTTGGTCACAACTTGTTCTCTGTTGGTCAGTCTGCGATTCGGATGTAAGTAGCCTTACGAAAACATACACTTGCCGTTAGAGAACTTGATGGTAAGGAACTTTTAAGAGGTTCACGTGGTTCAAATCTATACACCATCTCTATCGAAGATATGATGAAGTCTTCTCAATTTGCTTCTTTGTCAAAGGCTTCTAAAACAAAGTCATGGTTATGGCATCGTCGTCTCAATCACGAACTTGAACCATCAATGATCTCACGGAAAGGACTTAGTTGTAGGTTTACCTAGACTCAATCACGAAAAGGATCATCTTTGTTCGGCATGTCAATTGGGAAAAAGCAAAGTATGCCCATAAACCCAAACCTACTAACTACATCACGAAGTTCTTCGTATGATTCATATGGATTTATGTGGACCAATGAGGGTGCGAGAATATCTTTGGGAAGAAATATGTGTTAGTTGTGGTTGATGATTACTCTAGATTCACAGGTCAAGTTCTTAAGGACAAAGGATGAAACTCACGATATCATCATCAAACTCATCAAGCAATTGCGAGTTCGACTTAACAAAGCCGTCGAGTGTCAGAGCAGACAATGGGCGGGTTTGTCAACAAACAACTTAGTGAATTTTATGAAAGCATTGGAATCGACCATCAAAGTGTTCCACGAACTCCTCAAGCGAGCGGTGTAGTTGAAGGCAATCGAACTCTTGTAGAAGCCGCGAACAATCTTGATTTACTCAAAGGTTCAATGTTTCTCTGAAATTTGAAGCTATTGCCACTGCATACTACACAAAATCGTTCACGATTCACCTTGTTCATGGAAAAACTCCATATGAACTTGTCCACATGAGAAAACCTAATCTCTCTTTCCTTCGTGTGTTTGGTGCATTATGTTATCCAACTAATGAGGTCAAGACTTAGGCAAACTTAGAGCTAAAGCGAGACATTGGAGTATTTGTAGGATATGCACCAAACAAAAGGGATACGAATCTACAACAAAAGAACCCGAAATATCATGGAAACAATTCACGTTCGTTTGATGGTGGCCGGTCATATGGCTCTGGACAATCCGATTCGGGACCGCACTTCAAAACAGTCCATTGGTTCATCCCTTGTTCCAAACTCTTCTCAAGAAACTCCATATGTACCTCCATCGAAGATGATTTAAAGAAATTGTTTGATCCTATGTTTGATGAACTTTATGATCCAAGTACTAATGAGGTGTCGATTCCTACAGAGAGTTGCTCGTATTCCACGTGAATGAAGGCAATCCCTCATCTCAATATCTTTAAGTCAAAGCGCTGCTGCTAATTCTTGATCTCATCAACAATTCATCATTCTTCAAATGTACATCATGGAAATGTTTACGGCATCAATGATGAAGTTAATCCCTTTGCTACTCACGAAGATGCTCCATTCGAAAACATATTTGCTCTGAATCATCATCGAGAACCATCTTCTTGAGGAGACATCGACTACTGCTACCTCGGTTCCTCAACAAGCGCCACATGAACACCTTAGAAAATGGACTCATGATCATCCACTAGACAACATAATTAGAAATCCCTCTCGTCTGTATCAACACGGAAACAATTTGCAACCGATGCCTTATGGTGCTTCTTCAACTCCGTACTATCTAAGATCGAACCAAAAGATGTTAAAGCGCCATGAATGAAGGCAATTTGGTTCAATGCCATGCAAGATGAAATTCATGAGTTTGATCGATTAGATGTATGGGAATTAGTACCGACTCAGTTGTGCTATGATCATTGCTCTTAAGTGGATCTTCAAAGTAAAGCTTGATGAGCATGGTGATGTTTTGAAAATAAGGCTAGGTTAGTGGCTAAAGGTTATCGTCAAGAAGAAGGTATAGACTTTGAGGAATCTTTTGGTCCAGTTGCTCGTGTCGAGGCGATCGAATCTTCTTGGCTAATCTTGCTAGCAAGAACATGGTTGTTTATCGGATGGACGTGAAAACCGCATTTCTTAATGGAGATCTGAAAAAGTGGTTTCGTCCAGAATGACCGGAGGGTTTTGTGAATTGAGTATCCTACTCATGTTTATCGCTTGAAAAAGGCCCTATATGGTTTGAAGCAAGCTCCTAGAGCATGGTATGATCTGTTGTCAAAGTTTCTTCTATCTCTTGGATTGAGAAAGGAGCGATTGATCCTACTTTGTTCACGAGAAAGTCGAGGCAAACACTTAATTCACGTTCAAATTTATGTTGATGACATTATTTTGCCTCGACCGACCCAATGGAATGTGATCGTTTTCAAATGAAATGAGTTCAAAATTTCAAATGTCAATGATGGGACAAATGTCATTTTCTTGGGATTACAAATTTACAAAGTCCGGAGGCATTTTCATAAATCAATCTAAATATGCAGCGAGATCTTAAAGAAATTTGGATTTGATTCATGTGACCTATTGACACTCCATGATTGATCGAACCAAACTAGATGAGGACCCTCGGGGATCATGATTGACCAAACAAAATATCGTAGTATGATTGGATCCACGATGTACCTTCGCTAGTAGACCGGACATCTTTTCGTTGTTTGCATGTGTGCTAGATACCGGGCTAAGCCTACTAAAAGCACCTTGAAGCGGTTAAGCGGGTCTTTCGGTATCTCCAAGGAACCATCAATATGGGACTATGGTACCGAAGGACACCGGTATGTCACTAACGGCCTATGCGAATGCGATCATGCGAGTTGTCAAGATACGATCGTCGATAAATGCGGAGGTGCTCGATTTTGGGTGATAAGCTTGTGAGCTGGTCTTCAAAAAAGCAAATGAGTAATTCTATTTCCTCTGAGGCTGAATACATAGCCATGTCATCTTGTTGTGCTCAAATCTTATGGATGAGATCTCAATTATCGACTATGGCTTTGAATTCAACAAAATCCTCTGTCTTGTGATAATAAAAGTGCTATTGCTCTCATGCAACAACGTTCAACACTCAAGAGCAAAGCATATCGACATTCGACATCATTTCATCGGGGAACAAGTGGAAAAGTGTGGTGGAACTCTATTTTGTGAGGTGCGAATACCGGTTAGCAGACATCTTCACCAAAGCTCTTCGAAGAGCGTTTTGAGTTTATTCTTCCACGACTTGGCGAAAAGCCTTCAACGAAAACATAGCGTCTTGAGGAGGAAGGCGAGGAGTAAAGGTTTCCTTCATCTATCTCTTGTAAATATTTATTGAAAAACAAAATACAAAATTATAAAAACCTTCAAAATCCATAAAAATCGAAAAATTCGAAAAATCTTCAAAAAATATTGTCAATTTGTCATGTTTTTTTCGGTTCGATAATATCTCGGTCTTTGTTCGTCATTCAAAAGAATGACACGGGTCTTTAGATGTTGATCAATTCTTAAAAAAAATCAAAAAAATATTTTTGGGAGAAAGAGAAACTATGGTTTATTGTCATTTAGATAACCGCTTTTCAAAGAAAAACAGAGCCATGCTTTACCATGTTTTCAAATTCCATGCTCGATTTTATAAACATTTATCTCTTTGAAAACTAGCGCTTTGAAAAATAACTCGGTCTCTATTTTGATAATCATCGGGACTTATTTGTCAAAATCTCTATCTCTCGATCAACAACCTATGTCATTGATTGAGGGAGAATAATTTCAATTAAATTAAAAAGTTATTTGGCATTAAATTGTTTTCAAAAGATGTACATGCATGTTTTATCAATGGAGTTTAAAGTCTTAAAATCCGATCCTTATCGGTTAAAACGCTTTCATAATCAAGTCACAATTCCCTTAAAAGCTTTCAAAATCAATTTAAATCAATAAGAGATCACAAATCTCAAATGATTTGATAATTGTGATCGGGGAGAATGTGTGATTTAAATTGGATTTAAAGCGATAATTCGGTAAATGGTTTTATAAGGATGTACATGCTATCCTTCTCACATGTGACAAACGATTTCAAATTTTCCATGCACATGTTGAGGAGGAGCATCTATCTTAAACCTATGATTTGAAATGTGATCAACTTATCTCAATGTGCAGGTTCCCTCTAGTATGTGCAAAACTCTTTTCAAATCTCGAGGCACATATTGAGGGGGAGCAAATTTATGAAAACCTCATCCTTCCGGAAATGCTTTATCTTCTTGATTTGATCGGGGAAGTGATGTTGATATCTTTAGAAAATGGTAATCAAAGAAGTAAATTCTTCCTCTTGCCTCCGTGTGCAAAGCGATTTCAAACATTTGATGCACATGTTGAGGGAGCACTTGTTCTAAAAATATCAAAAACAATTCGGTACAAAATGTTTTGATAATATATCACAAGTATCGGATTGATTTTCAAATGGTTTCAATTGGTTCCAATGGCGGATGAACAATACCAAATTGACCAACCAACTTTACTTTATATGCGGTGACATAAGGATGATAAGGTTAGGTATGTGTTCCCATGATCCGCTTGAGAACGGAGGGATCTACCGGGAAAAATCCACTAGTTAGTGTAGAAGTCCTTAGGTATGATGATAAAGGAGAAAAGTGAGATATGGGAAGAGTGCGGATGAGATAGAGCAAATCTTTGGAACAAACCCAACAAGGTTCTTGCTATGAAGTCTCATTAGCTTCGAAGGGTTGAAGAATTAAAAAAATTGAATGAGAAAAGGGTGAAAACAAATAGCCCTCCATTTATTCAACCTTAGGGCGAAAACCGGGTTCAATTCATATACTGCGATGGTAACATCGGTATTGAAGACAAGGCGTCATGGACCCGGTGACTACACTTCAACTTTCAAACCACTCAAGTTCCTCTTAAAAGGACTTGTTTCATTCTCACGGGAACCGACATTATCTATCGACTTTCTCTTAGAGATTGTTGATATTGAAGAAGGAGACCCTCTCCCTAGTCTCGACACGGGATCCAAATATGCACATATTGAGTCTAGAGCCACGAGATCATCAATAAATCTCATTAGGACACTTTCAATGAAGAATCTCTGTTTCACACAATGTGGAAAGAGATTATATCTTGAGTCCTCGCATTATCCTTGTGGTATTGCGGAACATCCGAGTGATGTGTATACATATTCACTATGAAGATGGAAAGCCTTGGAGCCAACATCAAACAAGCTCACGGTAGGTGGCATGTGAGATCTATTATATAGATCAACCATGTGACAAGCGAGCAGAAACAATGGGGCGATTCAATCTCTTGAATCAATCTTGGTTCGAGGTTATGGATTGATTGGATACCTTTGAAAAACCGGTCTTTGTGCTTAACAACTCTTTTCTTTAGCACATCGACCGTGTACTCATTTTCAAACCAAAAGGTGTTTTATGATTGATAATTGATTTTCAATAAAACCTTCGTTGTATTGCAAAACTATTTCTATTGAGCAATACGATTGTTTTTCAAATCTCTTTTCATCAATCGGTGGACTTAAAATTATTTGGTTCACTCACTCCGTGTTGTCTTCTTTGAGATGTTCGGTTTGAGAACACTAGAAGCATTGCGAAACCACATCAAGAAATTCTTGAATTATGCTGATCACGGGCGGTACATATCTTGATCAGCGGGGAACCGTGGGCGTGTACCTCGATTCAACGAAAGTGATCAAAGACACTTCGATGCGATTTATCAGCTAGCTGTTGTATGCGGTACACCAGGCGTTCTGGTGATCGAGAATGAAGCCGGTCAATCCATGATCGCATGCTCACTTAACACATTCATCTCAAAAGAAATCATGATTAGTGCATCAATGACTCGATATTTTCACTCCATGCTTACGCTATCTGCGCCAATATCATGAATCACCTAAAGCTTCGCTACTCGATGAGAAGATATCATGATCCGAATGTGAGCATGTCGGTCGAATGTCACAACATCACATAATACCAACAACACAAAGGATGTCTCGAGATTTTCGATAGATGATGATCTCAAAGATGGCTCAAATTATTATCACGTGGATCGTTAAAGACCCCACTTGGGTAACCAAACATGCAATGTGAAGAATCAATGACTACGAGCTTAGGTGCAAAGGACTACATCAAGAATGCAAGAACAATTGTTAATGTAATATCTATTTGTATTCAATGTAATTTTGGTACATGATTGAGGTGACCTCCACCAGGGGAGATTGTTAGGAATTAGAAATTCGGTATTAAAGTCGGTCACCTCAAGTATATGTAATCGTCGGAAAGCTCGTAGTCGTAGTTCTTTTAGTTAAGTAGTATTTAGTTAAGTAACACCGTGGAGGAGACGGGTCTTTACCAGCTGTATGCACGATCCAGCCCGATGTGTGGCGTTTATGTAAGACTATAAATACTCTACCTCCCAAGGTAGAGTTGGAACTCATAATAATATCTTTCACTTTCTCTCACTAAGTTCCTAAACCTCTAACTTTCTCTCTAGAATTCCATTCATCGCCACTTTGTGTTATGGTTTGATGTGTATGTGAAAACTAATATCCAACATTTTTTAAACAAAACTATGTACATTCGAAGAACATCTAAAGACCCGTGACATTCTTTGAATGTCAACACAAAATCCGTAGGGTGATATCGAATAAGGAAAACATGACAAAATAACAATATTTTTGGAATTTTCAAGATTTTCTAATTTTATGGATTTTTGAAAGTTTTATATTTTGGTTTTGAATAAATATATACAAAGAGATGGATGAAGAAAGACCTTTTACTCCTCTTCTTCTTCTTGAAGGCGTTTAAGTGTTTCGGTTGAAGACTCTTTATACCAAGTCGTGGGAGGATAAACTCAAAAGCGTTCTCTAGGAAGAGCTTTGGTGAAGATGTCTTAGCGGTATTGATCCTCGCAAAATAAAGTTCCACCACACGTTTTCAACTTGCTCCCTGATGAAATGATGTCGAATGTCGATGTGCTTTGATCTTGAGTGTTGTACATTGTTGCATGAGAGAGCAATAGCACTTTTATTATCTGTCTGAGAGGGATTTTGTTGAATTCAAAGCCATAGTCGAGATAATTGGGATCTCATCCATAGGATTTGAGCACAACAAGATGACATGGCTATATATTCAACCTCTGTAGAGAAATAGAAGTACTCATTTGCTTCTTGAAGACCGACTCACAAGCTTATCACCCAAAAACTAAGCACCTCGAGGCGTGCTTGACGTGTATCTTGACATCCTCCATGATCGGCATCTGCATAGGGTGTTAGTGACATACCGGTGTCCTTGGTACAAAGTCCCATATTGATGGTACCTTGGAATACCGAAGACCCGTTAACCGCTTCAAGGTGCTTTTCGGTGAGCTTAGCACGATATCTAGCACACATGCAAGCAATGAGCAGAATATACGGTCTCTTGGCGTCGGTACATCGGGGATCAATCATACTACGATATTTCGTTTGGTCTACCATGATCACGGTGGTCATCATCCAGTTTAATGCGCTCTATCATGGGAGTGTCAAGGTCACTAGAATCAAATCCAATTTCTTCAAAATCTCATTTGCATACTTAGATTGATTTATAAAATGCCTCCGGGACTTTGTGAAATTTGTAATCCCAAGAAAATGATATTTGTCCCATCATTGACATTTGAAATTTGGAACCCATTTCATTTGAAAACGATCACATTCAATGGGGTCAATCGAGGCAAAAATAATATCATCAACATATATTTGAGCGTGAATTAAATGTTTGCGACTTTACGGTGAACAATGTCGGATCAAGCGATCCTGCTGAATCCAGTTGATAGAAGAAACTTTGATAGCGTATCATACCATGCCCTTGGAGCTTGCTTTAAACCATAAAGAGCCTTCTTCAGCGATAGGCGTGAGTAGGATGTTACGGATTCACAAAGCCTTGAGGTTGGGCGGCGTATCGACTTCTTTAAGATCTCCGTTAAGAAATGTCGTCTTTACATCCATCGATAAACCACCATGTTCTTACTTGCGAGATTAGCCAAGAAGATTCTAATTGCCTCGATACGAGCAAATGGAGCAAATGACTCTTCAAAGTTAATACCCTCCTCTTGTGGTATCCTTTTGCAACCAATTGAGCCTTGTTCTTTAAAACATCACCATGCTCATCAAGTTTCACTTTGAAGATCCACTTTAGAGCAATGATCATAGCACAATCTGGAGGCGGTACTAATTCCCATACATCAAGTTGATCAAACTCATGAATTTCTTCTTGCATGGCATTGAACCGATTGTCTTCATTCATGGCGGTTTAACATCTTTTGGTTCGACTTTAGAAATGCGGAGTTGCGAAGCACCATAAGGCATCGGTTGCAAGTTGTTTCCATGTGGATCTTGGGCGAGAGGGGTTTCAATGATGTTGTCAAGGGATGATCATGTGTCCATTTTCTAAGGTGTTCGTGTGGTTGTTGTTGAGGCTGAAGTAGCAGTCGATTTCTCCCGATGAAGATGGTTTTGATGATGATTCGAGCAAATATTTTTCAAATGGTGCATCTTGAGGGTAGCAAAGGATTCTCTCATCAAGGGTGCCAAAACATTTCCATGATGTACACTCGATGATTGATGATTTGTTGATGAGACAAAGTGATCTGCGGCGGTGCTTCTTGACTTAGCGTCATAAGCGAAGGTTAACTTCATTGGCGGAGATAGTAGCGACCTCGATGATGAAATTGACGGATCATTAGCGGTTGGCTCATAGTGTTCATCAAACATTGGATCAAGCAGTTTCTTCAGTCATCTTACGAAGGAGGTACATAAGGAGTTCTTGTGAAGCATCGTATATAAGAGTAGAGGCGGATGGGACTACTTGAAGATGCGGTGCAGGCGAGTTGTCTGGAGCCATTGGACCGGTCACTCATCGAGCGTAACGTGAATTGTTTCCATAATATTTCGGATTCTTTTGTTGTAGATTCGATATCCCTTTTGTTTGGTGCATATCCTACAAATACTCCAATGTCCGCTTTTGTTGGAATCACTCCTAAACCATAATCAAGTGTTTGTAATTAATATGTAATAGTTAGCTTTATTATGGCCTTTATGTTTACAATTAGCCTTAGGCATGTAGAAGGCCCATAAGCCTAGGCCTTAGTCCATTAAGGAAAGGATGGAAACTAGGAGTGTTGCCCTAGCTTTCCTCCTATAAATACTCTTGTAAACCTTCATTTGAAGGTTGGTTGTTCAAGTTATTTCTCTCATTACACTCCTACGCCTAAACCGTATTATTACCTTGTGTGTGTGTGTGTTTTACTTGTTCAATCGCCTTATCTCTTTCTATATTACTTGTGTTTGTAAAACTAGTGACCTAACAGTGGTATCAATCGCCTAATAGTTGAGTGAACGTATTGTTTGAAGTGAGTTTTGGTCTCACGCTTAACTTGCGTATCTGAAACTTTGGCTTGATCAAAAGCGTAATTTTACACTTTTAATCCAAGATTCTTGTCCTTTCAGCGTTATAAGGTGTTAAACTTAATGTTTTGGCAAAAGTTTGGAACTTTATGTGTGGATCATTGTTTTCTACTAGTTTTTGAGCGAGGTTAAGTCCTACGCATAAGCTGTTTTAAGAGCTTTGGATCATCAAGTTTCACACTTTTGTGTCTTTTGGTGTTATTGAAGCTATTTCATCACACAAAAGCGGTTTAGAAACATCTTTGGGCAAAATCAAAGTTACGAGTAATCCTACGCTTAGCAAAACCCTAAAACTACGCGTAAGGTTATCCTTGGTTTGATCTTCATTTTAGTGGTTTTACTCGTGTTTTCTTACTTGGATAAGTCCGAAAATACATCGACTTTGGATATCTTTGCATTGTGAAAGTGTAAAAGATCATTTGGGCAAAACCTAAAATTACGCATAAGCATAAGCTTACGCGTAGAAATCCTACGCATAAGATTTTCTTACGCCTAAGCCTAGTCTTATGCATAAGATAATCCTCGCCTAACTTTTGTCTCGCATAACTTTAGCGTCTTTTCCTACTTACGTAAGCTAAATCTCGCGTAACTCCTTATTATTACGCGTAACTTTGGTGTTTACGCATAAGTGCTACTTGGCTATTGTGATTTCTCGCTAAGGATACTTCTTCATCAAAGGTTCATTCAACTACAAAGATCCATTTTACCAACACAAGTTTTCAACATGTCTCAACCACCATACTCTAACTATTTTCCTTACACTTATTCTCAACGACAACAACAACTAAGTCCACAACATCAACAATGGAATCAACAACAAGCAATTTATCAACAACAATTTAATCAACAACATACTCCACAACTTGGTGCAATTCCCCACCACAAATGGTTCAAACACCGCCAAGTCTTCAAGTTCAACCTACACAAATGACTTCAATCAACATCCATCAAGGAACACTATGAAGGAACCCACTTGGTTTGCAAAGATGTGTGAAGCTTTAAGCGACCAACAATCGATTCATGAGGTGGATCATGATAGACCTCAATGCTCACTCCGAAACTACGATCAATGGGTGATAAGGTTCTTTGGTTTTGTGATCTGAAGAAGCCACATGGAAAGTTCTTAAAGAAGGTTATCTTGGAAGGTCCATTTGAGATGCCCTCATCATTGTGCCGGAGATCCTCTTGCTATTCCACCAAGAGATGAACAAACAAACATTGCTCTTTGTTGCGAGATCTAAATCCATGAGAACTTCTACACTATGAAGTGATGAGCTTGCAATGCAATATATCCTTTTAGGATTACCTAACCCAATTCTTGAAGTGTTGATGCTCAAAAGGCGCAAAGGAAATGTGGGACCATATTCATCTTCTTATGGAAGGATCATACTCAATCGGAGGATTTGGAATCCAAAATTTACTTGGCTTATGAACACTTCATGATTGAACACGGAGAGACACTAGAGTCTTATCATCATCGATTTTGAGACATCATCAATGATTTGGATAAACACAACATCATCATGCCAAGAATTGCGGTGAATACTAAGTTCTGAGTAGTCTTGGTCACGAATGGGAGAAGTATGTCATCTTTCTCCGTCAGCGAAGAATATGCATCATTCTACATATGGATTGTTGTACGATTACTTGAAGCCTCATGAAAAGGAAGTTGATCGGGAAAGGATTCTCCGTGCTCAAATTGCTCCACCTACACATCCGGAAAATCAACAACTTGCCTTATATGCTCAACAAGTTATCCTCCTCGACAAGCAACTCAACCAAGCCTCGATCGCACCAAGCGATCAATCACGGCAACCTTAACAAAATCAATTGGTTCCTTACAACAACAACAATGATCAAGCATTTCATAGTCAAACTAATGAGGAATCCGATCCGTTTGAAGCATTACAACAGGATTTGTTATGATTGCTAATGCTTTTAACCGTTATACCAACAAATCCAACAATCGTATTCGTTCCTCATCAATACACGAAATCATTTGTTGTGAACAATGGACGAGTTGAAGTTCGAGAATCATGGTTATGGTGCGTCAAATGGGAGGTGGTCAAGGGTTTAATGCTATGGGTAGGAATAACAACAAAGCTCAGTGGTGGAGCAGAAATGCTCGAATGGGTTGAATGGTCTTGATGCTACAAGCGCAATGAGAAGGACACACAGCTAATGCATGCCCAAAGCCAAGGACTAGGGCAATGCTTATTTCAAAGAGGCTCTTCTTTTGGCTCTTAAGTATGAAGTGGTGGATCTCTCACAAACAAAGAACAGAGCTTTATGGCGGATCACGAGACTCGGATGATGATATGGAGGACTTGCGAAGGCCAATGCGGTATTATGTTGATGGCTAATATGCATGAGCTACACATGAGTGAAATCGGCCCGATGTATGACAACGATGGCTTATCTCAGTGCCGAACAAACCATCATCATATCCGAACTCATATCTCCGCCAATATCACGAATCAGCACAGCTCGGTATTCAAAATGAGTCATCTACATCTCATTCGGCGATTTTCAAATAAACCACAGTAGTTACATTTGGCGCTCAAGATGACCTTATGGTTTCCTTTGATAATCAAATTGACTCCGTGGTTGTACTTGAGGATCTAAATAATGATCATGTTGTGTTGATCGATTGAGCAAGCGATCTAATATAAGCCCGGCTTGAACAAAGAACTTATTAGTATCACGCGAATTTAATACTTAATCTTAAGAAGAACAATTAACATTCAACACCTCAATATTATTTATTAATCGAATACTCTTACGAGTATTAGGGTTTTGCAACCTTGAAGTGTATCGACCTTAGATATAAAACATACGAATATCTAACCTAGCCTAGGACCTCCTTTTATAGGTTAAGGAGTCCTATACAATATACAATCGTAACCTACAAGATAAATATCTTTTCCATATTTATACGATACAAATAACTAACCGACTATAGAAAACTAGCGATTGCTTACAATGTACTATCGGTGGTTACTTAATACTACTAGCCGTGGTTAACTTCATCGGTGGTTACACTTCTTACATCGTGGTTATCTTGAGCTTGTCAGGACAAGGAACCTAAAACCCAACAATCCTCCCTAAACTTGATAAATTCTAGCGAATTCTTCAAGTTTCTTTTAACTCAAAACATCGATGTGGAGGATGTAATCAAACACTTACTTTTAATTATCTTCTACTACTTCTTCAACAAGTCATAAGCTTGATTATCATAGGACAATAACATCTTGAAACAACCGGCTTCAACATACGAGCAATTATTCACGGATGATTATTCAATTTAGGATATTCACCTTCAACAAGCATATAAATAATGCATCGAGAGGCAGATTAACACATGAACTCCACAGGTTTGATATAAAACCAACGAGTAACTTTACCATTGTAGAGTCCTTGCCATTCGGGTTCATCATGAGTAGGCTCAAATAGAATCTTCAAATTATGATACATCAACCTCTCATGATAATCATCTAGATGTACTTCACCAAAATTATTCTTGTAAAGTACCCAAAAATTCATCAAATCATCTCTATCAAAATATTGAAGCATTTGAGAAAATTTATTATACTCAGAAACATCATTATTGAGTCTTTGAATTTTCCAAACTCCTTCATTGCCATCTAAAAGATTAAACTCATAAGAAATGATTTGATTCACTTGACAACAACTTTCAACTTCTTAGAATCGATGTCTCTGAACCATAGATTTTCTTTTCGTTTACTCTCATCCATGCATCATGATCTTTTTCCACTCTTTTCCTTTTGAGAATCCATCGGACGAAATCATCATTATTAATTCTCATACATCTCTCATAGATTTCCACCATTCTTGTAAATGAGCAGTACTAATATTATCGAAACATATATACGAATTCTTGACAATCCTCATCAAAACATTCCTCAAGTGAGCAATAGAAGAAGGTTTCTTTCTTACAATTTTCTTCTTTCCTCTACTAACCTTCTTTGCCATCATTCCCGAAGTCTAGCCTTTTCTTCATCATCGAACAAAGCCCATTCTTGTCTTGTATATTCATCATTGATCAATTACAAGCTTTAAGATATTCTTGAGATTGATACCATATAGCTAATATCTTACTAGCTTCTTCATCATTCTTTCTCTTTTCCAAAACTACTCTGTCCTCCTCTTCCATACTTCTAGCAAATTCTCTATCATAAGCCTCTTGTTCTAACTTTATTTTGAACTTGATTACTACTTCTTTGCCTTTTCCAACATTAGATTTGACCATTTTCTTCTTCAAGGTTCACCAATAAGCAAACTTTTACCTTTTGATTTACCTTTTGATTTAGTAGCGATGGTGAATAGATAAGCGGTGCAATAATTGATGTAGGTATTGATAATGTTTTGCTCAAATTAATCAATGTGCTTGACCTCTTTCTCTACTTCTTTAGACTTAGATGGTAATTCGGAAAGAATTGTAACAATAGTAAAGTAGTTGTGATAGTAGTGGGTATGGTATGATGAGAATCAATAGCGAATCTGAAACAACATCGGTGGTTACAAAAGTACTAACCGGGGTTTCGGATATACCATCGATGGTTGTGTTACGTACTATGTCAACATTCCTCAATTCTTCAAGGACAACGACATTCCGAGCTTTATCGAAACTACAAATTCTTGATCTCCTTTGTCGACATCTTCTTCCATAGTAACACCAACGGATACATTCCAGCCTCCCAAGTCATGCCATCACTCCTCCCTGTTTGGATACATCATCGCATTGAGTGGAGAAGAGTTCACCTTCTTTTTAGGGCCTCAAAGCCTTCAAAAGCAGCCAGTCCGGTCTTTTCACTCTTTCCAAAACCAAGACCCGATGCTTTAATCTCGAATAGTTTTACCACGAAGCCGGTGACCTCCTGTAGACTAGAAATCTTATTCTCCATTTTAGAACCTTTGAGCCGTCAATTCATTTATCGTTCAAGAATATCCTCCCACTTGACTGTGTTAAGCGGTCCGGAGGTGGATCATCGAAAAAGTCGTCATGTACATAATCATCAACCGTCGATTCATCATCGGGTTCCAATCTATCCTCATCACTTGAATTGTGTTAAGCTGCTCGGCGTGAATCCTTGGATATAAAAGACATAGCACCGGACCGAGGCACGATCATCTATGCACCCTATAGCGGCCGGTTGGCTAGGGATACCTCACATGTGTTAAGCTCAAAAGAACTTTCCACATTAGGAGTTGCCAAAGGTTGGGTCTTATGTATGTTTCCTTAACGACCGACATCTAAGCATGGATCGGTGGTGGAACCTTCAATCATGTCACCTCCACAGGTGTGTGACCTCATTAACAAACCACTAGCACTAGCACGAAGAAGGCGAGTGCCCTACGATTACTGCTAACCTCATGAACCTCGAATCGGTGGAAAATTTAACATGTGAGGAAACATAGGAACATACGGAATAACAACGTTACGTGGCGGTTTCTCATATATGCAAACACTCGAGGAATCATACGGTTTATTTCATACTCTAACATGTTCAATAGGATCCTGGATTTGATGTTCCACAAGCAATTGAACAAATCGAGGATACAAATAATACTTTCCCTTCTTCCTAATATTCTGCACTAACCCCTCATAAATCATTCTAGACCAATTAAATTTCCTTCCATCTGACAAACAAATAATAGCAGTAGCAATCTTTGAAGGAAAATCATTAAATCCGGTGGTCTTATTGCTCATACACATTAACAAAGTGTGAATCAAAAACTTCCATTTTGGAGAAAACAGATTCTTAAAAAATTGTACCTTTTCACCTCTGTATGTATCCTAATCGCTCTAAACCGACCACAATCTCGGCATCGGAAGATTATCAACACCATCGGCATCATCCAACCTCAAAACATCTCTAATAAGTTCCTCGAAACGAAATAGCATTCTAATCTACCTAGTACTAAAACCTCCAACCCATTAACCTCCTCGGGTAGCATTTTTCCAAAGCATCGTATATAGGTTTTGAAAATGGTAGGTTCAATCGTTAAAGCAAAGTGAATGGGACTATGAACAGAAATCAATCATTTGATGAAACCCTTGGGCGAGCATCTTTGGTGAGAATAGCAACAAGATTATGTGAAGTGGAGTACAACTCGACCATTGTGATGAATGATATGAATTAAGTGGGTTTTGAAGAAATCAACCAAAGTGATTAGGGTTTAGGATATTTGCAAGTGAAAGTGATCCATCCGTGAGTTTGGGAAGTGGTATATATCGTTTGCCAAAGTGTCAAAAACAACCCACAAGTATCAAAGCAGAATCATACTATCCGGTGCTTCCACAACATCATCAGTGGTTGGAATACACCATCGGTGGATCAGATAACCACTCCTTCAACTGCACAACATCATTAGAGCAAGCAAATCCATGCCAATGGGAATGGTATCTCACAAGATAAGAAGGATGACACAACTATCATCAAGAACACAAAACAATTTTTTTTTTTTTTTTTTTTTTACACAAACATAAGTAGCAAACACGCTAGCTCCTTATCCGCACATGCATCCTTCATTCACGCAAGACAACACAAAACAAACACGAGAGACCGCAGTTATGGTTGTCGATTGGTTAGAAATAGCGAAGTGGTTATAAACAACTATCAGGGTTAGAGCGATGAAAGTCAACATAGTCAACTTCTAGAATATATCTGGGTCCAATCCCAGAGAACCTCATTAGCTGTCCAACCACATCTAACACTGCCCTTAGTTACTTGACAACCTACAATCCTCACTTATAAAAAGCACCCAAATATCATTGAGCGCCCAAACCAATCAAGATATAAAAACCTAATTGCTCCAAAATCAATCAATCAAAATGTGGAACCCTAGTTGGAACAAACCGGAAGTGATTGATCTCACCACCTCCTCATCCTCTTCATCATCTTCATCATCAAGTGAAGATGGAAACCCATAGCTAACCTATTTGCCTCCACTAGAACCAAGACCAGAAAATCTCCATTTCTCCCATCATCGAAGATGATAGTGTTGTGGATCAAGTGATGCTTGAGAAGACTCGATGACTCTTCTAAGAAGAGACCTTCAAACTCAAACCTTCATCTTACCCCCCATCCAAGACCTCGAGCAAGAAACCCGCCACTCCCTCGTGACGGAGGTGGTTCTTGGTCTTAGGGTACCAACTCATGGTACTTCTTCACATAGCGTAACCGGGAAGGAAAAGGAAAGATGGAGTAAGTTCTTTGAATGGTGGTAAGAAGATGGAGCACAAGAAGATTATCATAGCGACCATCTATACACTTCGATAAACCGACTTCGTTTGCATCAATCCATCCTTTCCATTTTGATCCTTACATTTGCCGTTTGCATATGATAAATGCATATCCGACATTCAAGCGATATCGGCAAGGATAGTAGTAGTATAAATATTAGGAGAAAATCATGTATAGTTGTAGTCGTTATTGACGCAGAAGTTTCATTGTAATTGTATGGTGTAAAGCATTTTGTTGAATGAACAATGAAATTCGATACTTCTTGCATCTCTATAATGATTTAGCATTTTCACGCACAATGGTTAGAAAACACGAGAACAACTAGCGGTGGATAGACCAACTCTATCGGTGGTTAGAAGCAACACATCGGTGGTTAGAAACACACTATCGATGGATATAAAGAGATAGCAATACATAAGATTACATAATGGGTCAATACTTTTACAAGCTTGTACAAAACAATTTGAGCATATTAGAAATTAGCATTCCAATACTAACAACAAGATCACGAAACCTCCCGCAAAAGCTTTTGTGAGAAGATCGCAACATTGAAATCGGTATGGATTTTTACCATTTGAATCAATCTTTTCTCATTACAATCTCTAATAAAATGATGTCTTATCTCAATATGTTTAGTTCTAGAATGTAAAGCAGGATTTTGATAATGCAAATTGTCTTGTTATTATCAATGTAAATCTTAGTATGCATAAAATTATACCCAAAATCCGGCAATTGATTACGAATCCATAGAACTTGACCCACAATGACTAAGCGACCACATATTCACCTCGGTTGTAGAATTTGCCACAATAGTTTGCTTTTACTTGCCAAGTGTCTGCTTCCCAGAGCTGACATCCTCCGGTGGTAGACTTCCTATCCGAGACTAGCTCTAGCATAATCAACATCGTGTTAGGCCGCTGAATCAAAGGAGAATCCTTAGAGTACGAGGCCTAATTTAGGATGACCTTTCAAATACCTAAAGATCCTCTTAACTTGACATTCATATGTGAGGTATTGGGTGTTACTTGAAATCTTGCACACACACATCACGAGAACATAATGTAAAGCCTAGATGCGATCGAGATACATCAAAGATCAATCATGGATCATGCAACTTCGGATCAACTTTGGGACTCCATCATCACGGTAGTATAGGTTTACGAGTCTCCATAGGTGTACTTGCACTTTTACATCTTGAAACCCAAATTTCTTCAACACATCACTACATACTTGTCTTGACTAATGAAAATTCCATCGGTCCTTTGTTGAACTGTAGCCCTGGCGAAAGTGAGTTCTCCATGGGAACTCATACGAAACTTATCATGCATAAGTTTCTCAAAATCTCTGCATAGCTCCTTATTAGTAGACCCAAAGATGATGTCATCTACATAAACTGAACAAGTAAAATATCATCTTTGTGCTTTCTAATGAACAAAGTTTTGTCAATCAGTCCTCTCTTAAACCCATTGTCCATCAAATAAGTAGATAGGCATTCATACCATGCCTAGGAACTGATCACGATCCATACATAGCCTTCCTCACCACTGTAAACCTTGTCGGGATGATCGGGATCTTCAAAACCAGGAGGTTGACAAACATATACCTCCTCATCAATAGTGCCATATAAAATGCACTTTTAACATCCATCGATACACACAAAATTCTTGAATGAAGCATAAGCCAAAAACAATCTAATAGCCTCTATTCTTTGCGTGGTGCAAATACTTCATCATAGTCCAAACCTTGATTTGAGTGTATCCTTGAGCAACCAATCTTGACTTGTTCCTCACTACAATTCCTCTTTCATCCCTTTTGTTTACGAATACCCATTTAGTTCCAATAGCCTCTTCCCGTTTGGAAGATCAACCAATGTCAAACTTAAGTTTGGTGAAAAACTCCTCTTGCATTGATTCTACCCATCCTTCTTACATTATAGCTTCTTCTATTCTCTTGGGCTCCTTTTGAGATAGAAAACAAGCAAACAAGCAATTTTGCGGATCTTTATATTGTTTCTTTTGTGAAGAGATCTTGCGAAGAACCCGTATTCGAGGAAAGGGTTGAATTCTTTACCACCTTCTTGTTTGAGCTGGAGTATTCAAATTTCAAGAATCATTCCTTGGGATGAATTTTGTGAATTCTGGTAGAGGTAATTGGACTTTCATGTATACTTGATGTCCAATTAGTCAAATTAGCATTGAAGAATTCATCAGTCTTCATCATCGGTGGAGTATCCATCTCAATTAATTCGGGCATATCGGGATCATGTGGATACTCCTCATTGTTATATAGTGGATTTGGATAAGGTCCAAAGAAAGTACTATCATTAGTGCTTGAGGCGAATTTCACTTGAACTATCGGTGGTAGAAGATGGCTTGTCGGCATTCTGGATAGCTGTCGGCTACTTACGATGAAGCTTAGCCGTGCTTGCAGGCACTTTTCTTCTTTTCAATTTCTTCTACCGACCTTTGAGTTATCTTTTACCAACTCATCTTTATCTTGATGATGATCAACTTTGCCTCGATGTGTATATCATCATCGGAGGACCTTGCTTGTGAATGATGGAAGAGCGATTACGATTTTCCACTTTTCAACCAAATAGAACTACTGTTGGAGAATCGGCTTCCTTTGAAGATTTATCTACTTGAGAATCCTTTTGTATACTGCATCGGCATTAGTGGAAGTTCTGCAATGATAGGCTCATAATTCATAGATTTGGTTAGCATATCAATGTTAAACAACCGATCTGGTCCTTTGGTCTCAACACTGGAGTCTTTTCCTTTGAATTGAACATGTAGGTTCTCTTCAACAATTCTAGTCCTCTATTGTATACTCTAAAGGCTTTGCTATTAGTGGAATAGCCTAAAAGTATCCATCATACTGCTCTCTTGAAACTTGCCTAGGTAGTCTATTGTATTGAATGGTAGCAGGACACCCAAAGGTTTAGGAATGCAATCATTGGCTTCCTACCATGTAATAGCTCATAGGGGTCTTGTTATGAGGTTTCACTACCTTACATTTTGCACATAACATGCAATTCCTACGACTTGTTAAAAGGTGGTTGGTAATTTAGACTCGGCATAGTCCTAAGACCTCAATTAGTGTTCTATTTTCCTCTCGGCTCACCCATTATTGTGGTGTTCTAGCAACACTAAGCTGTCTTTCAATACCTTTAGCTACAGGCCGATTCATCACATTATTCTTAAACTCGGTTCCATTATCACATCGATGACTTTAACCTTATGACTTACTAGATTTTCTATCTTAGTAATGAAATTCTTAAGAATCTCACTAGTCTCACTCTTAGTAGCCAAAAAGTATACCCAAGAAAATCTACTATAATCATCGGTGATAACTAGGCAATCTGCTTATGATTCAAGCTTCTAACAAAGGTTGGTCCAAATAAGTCCATATGAAGCATAAGCAGTGGTTGTGTTATGGTGTTTACAGTTTTGGTCTTACAAGAGGCTCTATGTTGTTTTCCTTTTGTGAGAGCCACACAATTCCTTACACTCAAAACCTTTGAAGGTAACCCTCTCACTAAGTTTCCTTTTACCGTTTATTGATTGTTTTGTAATGTAGATGACCTAGCCTTCTATGCCACAATATTGACTCATCAGGATGCTTTAGCAAACAAACATAAGGACCTATTAGGAAGAACATTTTAAGATCAAAGCATTATATATTTTCCTTCCTAGGTACCCTAAGTTGTATAAACTTCTCATCGAGCATCTTAAACTCGGGAGATAACACCACACACTCGGTTTCCCAAAAAGTACCCAGTTTTTCTTATCACACATTTGAAACCTTTGAATAAGTTGTACTTTAGTCACATGCCAAATAGACCTTTTCAAAGTCTAGCTTCCTGTTCTTATGTGCCTCGCCAAGTATCTTTCCTCCTTTGGATCATTGCCAAATGCCACATATCCTCCATCATAAGCTTCAAAATCTTCCAAATTGCTTCCATCCCAAGTCATGTGCCCGAGCAACCACTATCAAATACTCCTTTATCTTTTAGCTCGGTTTGAAGATTGCCTGCACATAAGATTTCAAAGATTAGTTCCTCTTTTGGACCCAGTCGGTCTTGACTTGGAGTGCATACTGTCATCAAAATATTCAAATTTTGTTAGGTCCATTGATGCCGATTGACATATGGTAAAACCTTTGTCTTAGGCTTCCATTGCCAACTTCTTTGAGGCCTTATGACATAAAAATGATTTCCAACCACCATATCGATTATCACCTTTGGAATTTTAAAACTTCTTTTGAATCGGTGGTGATTTTGGCTTATCGATTGGTTTGAACACCTTATCGAGTTTACATTTTGCTTAGCCGTGGTTGGAATCCATTTTGTGAAGCGATGACAATAGATTTTGTATTCCATTCCTCATCACGCTTGCTCTTGGAATCATATTCTTTATTAGGATGAGGTGTGTTTTATTTGAAAAATTTTATGATTTACCCTCCTCCGATGATTCCAAACTTGTAGTGCATTTTATTACAATTCCTGTAAATGTTCAAAACTACCACACACATAACAAACCTTATTAACACATTGAAACTCATCACCTAGTGCATTAGAAATTAGACCATTTAAGCTTCTTTGATTTCCTCTAGGTTTAAATTGTTTCATCATTCCTAGGAATTTCTCATGCTTTACAACTTTCTTGGTAACTGGCTCCAAATCTAGAGTGCAGGATTGACATGTTTAGAATCAACTTTCTTAAGAGGCTCTATCTTTTCGAGACTTAGTTGATTCGTACTAGCATCCTCGAGTCGATTCCCGATCTTCAATTATGGGAGCACGGATAACTTATCGGAACTTATCTTAGGTAATTCAGTCTTATTTACTTCTTCAGAGGTTTATTAAATGAATTCACTACTAAATGACAGTTCTTTAGCGGTGGTGCATGTTTCATTAAAGGGGTGGTGGCATATCATTGTATCCTATACATTACCATCTCTAGCAGTTTTGGCCAATTGGTTTCTGTACAAGATCGAGAAGCATATTGTAATTTAGCAACCCCTAACAATATGTTTTCTTTTTCCTCTAGGGCTGCGAACTTTTACACTTTTCATACGCTAGTTTATCTTTAAGCATTTTAATCTCTCTTTTTAAGATCAATTTCACCACCTAGTATATTGATCTTTTCTACATCTCAAATTCACATTTAATACGAATTTTAGCCTCTCTTCCATACCTCTAAGCCAACTCTATATCCTAAGTTATCTAGAGTCAATCTATCTACTTCTTTTCTCATACTCTCGGTGATAGCCTTTGAGACTCTAAGTTTTGAACATGATTTAAAAGAACAAGTAGATGCTTTAGAATCATTAGATACCTCGGAATCTGAACCCGAAGAAGATGAAGCATAGGCCATTAGAGCAAAGTTATGCTCTTTTGAAGCTTCACTAGCAAGAAAAGCGCATTTGGACCTTCTTCAATCAGTCACTCCAATCATAATCACCAAGTCCATCTGAGCAACCAAAGTGAAGTCGGCTCTTGATTGTCTTCTTAATGCCCTCAAGTCTTTTAGGGCTCGACATTCCCTAGCAAAATGACCTTTCTTCTTGCGATTAAAGCACTCCATCTTGCTTTTGTCGAATCAGCTCTCCTTTGACCATCATACCTAACATGTCTTCAGGTCCTCCTCGAAACTTCCTCGCTTGGAAGTCGGCATTGCCATTGCCATTGAAGATTAATTTCATCAAGATCATCGAGGATCAATTTGATCTAGATCTTGATTCAAAACATCAACACTAGTAGTTAAATCGTGACGAGAAAAGCACAAATTGCACCATCAACGACATTATCACTACTTGGTGGTATTGTTTGCAATAAGCCGTGGTTATACCATAGCGGTGGATACATCTTGTGAGCTTTTGTGATTTGTGGATACAAAAGCAATGTTTTGATTAGAAGAAGGCAATTAGTAAAGGTATTCTCGGACTCATAGACCTTCAAGTTGTTGAAGAGATTGTCTAGAGTCATTGTAGGAAAGTCCGTCATGTTTCTCCACACAATGGTATGAATAGCCCAATCGGATGATAAACTCCTTATGAACTTCAAATTAATGTCTTCTTGAAGGAACTTGTAACCATGCCTTGATTGGTGATGAGTTTTTGAAGCCTATTGTATGTGCCATCAATCTTTTCTCCACTTTGAGCGATGAAGGTTTCAAAGCGATGCTTAAGCATGTTCATCCTAGACTTCTTTGTAGCATCATTACCGGCAAACCTTAATTCAAGAGCATCCAATAGTTCTTTAGGCGACTAAATCTTGATCAAAGTCTAATACATACTCATTAGGTATTCCATGGAAAGAATCTGTGAGCCTTAATCTCCATCTTCCTCTTAGCTTTATCGGGGTTCACTTATAATAGCAATCTCCTTACCATCATCACCCTTCAAAGGAAGAGAGTCTCCTTTTTCAACAACATCCCATAGAGCATAATCAATCATGCGAATGTATTGCCTCATTCGCATCCTCGGTTGATATTCACCATGTTTGAGCATGGGAACCTTAGAAGCGATCACCATGTGAGTTTCTTGGACATCTTAACTTTCTTGAGTACAAATTATGAGACTTCTTCTTGTTAGCAGTTTCTAGATCACAAGCTACGATACCCTTGTTGATCCCGGTTGAGCAAGCGATCTAATATAAGCGGCTTGAACAAAGAACTTATTAAGTATCGCGAATTTAATACTTAATCTTAAGAAGAAGAACAATTAACATTCAACACCTCAATATTATTTATTAATCTAGAATACTCTTACGAATTAGGGTTTGCAACCTTGAAGTGTATCGACCTTAGATATAAAACATCGAATATCTAACCTAGCCTAGGACCTCCTTTTATAGGTTAAGGAGTCCTATACAATATCTGATCGTAACCTACAAGATAAATATCTTTTCCATATTTATCGATACAAATAACTAACCGACTATAGAAAACTAGCGATTAACACAATGTACTATCGTGGTTACTTAATACTACTACTAGCGTGGTTAACTTCATCGAGTGGTTTACACTCAACAATCCGTGGTTATCTTCAAGCTTGTCGCGGTTCCATTACTTAAAGTAATTCATCATACAAGGAACCTAAAACCCAACATGTTTGACTCGCGTTGAACAAGCTTGTTATTTACCTCATCCAGTTTTTGCTCGTTTAATTCAAGACCATCAAATCAAAATGGAAGAATGTTATGAATTAAATAAAGAATTAAAAAGCAAAAATGCTGCTTTGTTAACAAGGATTTTGAATGCTTACAAATGCAACTCAACTTTTGAAAACTCTAGAAAACCGTGAGAAAAAGGTTTTGAAAGCCGCTTTGCTAAATCTCATCAAAACAAAAATATTTAGAGAGCGGATCGTGATCTGGCGGCTTGAAGAATGCTTTGTTATGCGAAATAGAACAAGCGAAACATGAACATAAAAAGCAAATTAACGCTCTCACCTTGGAAAATCAAAAAGCTAAGGCTGAGTTGTTAACTTGTCAAAAGCAGTTCTCCAGCGTACAAAAAGCATTCAACAGATCGGGTAGATGACCTTCTTGCGAGAAATATTGGCTTGCAAAACAAAATTAAAGAGTTTAAAACATTGTTTACAAACATGGTGAATCGATGCGACTATTGAAAAGTTTACTTTAAAACCCAATCCAAAAGGATATGGACCAAATCTAGGTGATTACAAACCAAAGCTTTCACTGAAACATTCAAACCAAATCACGAAGTTTCGGTCTGAGAATATAAAATTAATGATCTTTATTATGAGTGTTGTTGAATATCATCGTCAAGAGAATTAGATCTGAGAAGGCGAGTCGATCAAAATTAAAAGCATTGTTTACAACAAACCTTTAATTATTCAAACTGTCACTTTTGTCACACCAACGACTAAGTCTACCACACCAAGGTTATCATCAAAACACGGAGTCTTCTAATGTTAATCCCCAACGGATTATGCACAAATTTATGGTCCTTTACCTTCCATCGTGAAGTAACTCAAAACACGAAAATCGCAAAATTCTTAGATATTTTGATATTTTCATGGTCGACCTCAAAACTTTAGAACATGAGATAGAATACCATTACGAAATCAAAGTTCAACACTTTCAATCGCCTCACGGTGCCGAACAAAGAGACATTTTCGAAAAATCTTTACCAAATGTTAAAAATTTGAAAAGTTGTACATTGTCTTGGGAGCAGGACTTTCATAAGGAACTTGGAGTCATGAAGGTCATTTTCGAGAAAACTGAAACATCTATTTCTAATACTAAGCGTAAAAAAAATGTTGAGAAAAGATGTTGATCGACTCTTGGAAGATGTTATCCGTCTTTGATATCCATAATGTTGTGTTATTCTATTCTTTGCCACATGCATCGATTATATCTCTGCGATAATGTTGACTCTGGTAACTATTGAGAATCTTGATAATGTGCTTCGGATCGAGTCTTTAAAGGCGAAAATAAACAATTACTTAACGAACTTTACAATGAAAAGCGTCGTCTTCATTGGTGTGAAAAGATATTCACAATCATCAACTTAGTTTTCAAAAGAAAATCGCTCGGAGTTGAGTGCAAAATCTTCGATCCTAAAATTAAGTAACTGGATGATCAAAGCGTGTCTTTGAAAAGTCAAATCTCTAAATATGAACAAGAACTTGTAACGATTAAGCGAGAATATGGTGTCATATTTGATTTACTCAATAAGACTCGTCATGAAGCATCAAAGCGAACTTGATCACTATCTTGCTCACACTAGAGAAGTCATGAATTTTGGCGGTAATATTCGTTACGAAATCAAGATTTGATTCACACTATCTCTAAGTTAAGAGACATGTTAGGAAAGTATGAACAACTTCCACCAACCATCATTAAGAGATTAGCACCGGTAACACTTAGTAATCGTGCACCTAGAATCCCTCTTGCCAAATCACAAGTTGCTAACGTGCTTCCTTCTCTTGAAATAGAATAGTTGCGTCTTTTCCAAGCGTCCGCACTTCATAGCCTAGGGCACTCAATCGAAGAATAGGAAGTTGCGACCTAAGAAAAGATCAATAAGGAATGCTAAAGTGAAGAACACCTAGGACTATGAATAAGACTCACGTTGCTTCCACTATAGATGTTGCGTTCTGGAAATGTAATAGAAATAGTCTTTATGTAACGAATGCTAAACCTTTAAGCACTTTTGATATTCATCGATGCACCTTGTGTTATTAAGATTCTTGTCCTTTCAACGTTATAAGGTGTTAAACTTAATGTTTTTGGCAAAAGTTTGAACTTATGTGTGGATCATTGTTTTCTACTAGTTTTTGAACGAGGGTTAAGTCCCACGACAATCGCTTTAAGAGCTTGATCATCAAGTTTCACACTTTTGTGTCTTTTGGTGTTATCAGCTATTTCATCACACAAAACTGGTTTAGAAACATCTTTGGGCAAAATCAAAGTTACAGTAATCCCACGCTTAGCAAAACCCTAAAACTACGCGTAGGTTATCCTTGGTTTGATCTTCATTTTCGTGGTTTACTCCGTGTTTTCTTACTTGGATAAGTCCGAATACATCGACTTTGGATATTCAGATGAAAGTGTAAAAGATCATTTGGCAAACCCTAAACGTGATAGCATAAGCTTACGCCAGAAATCCCACGCATAAGATTTTTCACGCCTAAGCCTAGTCTTATGCATAAGATAATCCCACGCCTAACTTTTGTCTACGATAACTTTAGTTTTTCCTACTTACAGAAGCAATCTACGCCAGAACTCCTTATTGTTACGCGAATTTGGTGTTTTAATGCAAGTGCTACTTGGCATTGTGATTTCTACCTAAGGATACTTCTTCATCAAAGGTTCATTCAACTACAAAGATCCATTTTACCAACACAAGTTTTCAACATGTCTCAACCACCATACTCTAACTATTTTCCTTACACTTATTCTCAACGACAACAACAACTAAGTCCACAACATCAACAATGGAATCAAAACAATTTATCAACAACAATTTAATCAACAACATACTCCACAACTTGGTGCAATTTCACCCACAAATGGTTCAAACACCGCCAAGTCTTCAAGTTCAACCTCACACAAATGACTTCAATCAACATCCATCAAGGAACACTATGAAGGAACCCACTTGGTTTGCAAAGATGTGTGAAGCTTTAAGCACCAACAATCAATTCATGAGGTCGGGATCATAGACCTCCAATGCTCACTCCAGAAACTACGATCAATGGGTGATAAGGTTCTTTAGGTTTTGTGATCTCAAGAAGCACATGGAAAGTTCTTAAAGAAGGTTATCTTGAAGGTCCATTTGAGATGCTCATCGTCATTGTACCCGAGATCCTACCGCTATTCCACCAAGAGATGAACAAACAAACATTGCTATCAAGCAGCATCTAAATCCAATGTAACTTCTACACTATGAAGTCGATGAGCTTGCAATGCAATATATCCTTTTAGGATTACCTAACCCAATTCTTCAAGTGTTGATGCTCAAAAGACCGCAAAGGAAATGTGGGACCATATTCATCTTCTTATGGAAGGATCTCAGACTAATCAGAGATTTGGAATCCAAAATTTACTTGGCTTATGAACACTTCATGATTGAACCCTGAGAGACACTAGAGTCTTATCATCATCGATTTTCGACATCATCAATGATTTGGATAAACACAACATCATCATGCCAAGAATTGCAGTGAATACTAAGTTCCCGAGTAGTCTTGGTCCCGAATGGGAGAAGTATGTCATCTTTCTCCTGCCGAAGAATATGCATCATTCTACATATGGATTGTTGTACGATTACTGCCCCATGAAAAGGAAGTTGATCGAAAGGATTCTCCGTGCTCAAATTGCTCCACCTACACATCCGGAAAATCAACAACTTGCCTTATATGCTCAACAAAGTTATCCTCCTCAACAAGCAACTCAACCAACCGCCTCACCACACCAAACGATCAATCACAGAACCTTAACAAAATCAATTGGTTCCTTACAACAACAACAATGATCAAGCATTTCATAGTCAAACTAATGAGGAATCCGATCCGTTGAAGCATTGCAAGAGGATTTGTTATGATTGCTAATGCTTTTAACCGTTATACCAACAAATCCAACAATCAGATTGCCTCATCCAATACACGAATCAGCCGCGAACAATGGACGAGTTGAAGTTCGTAATCATGGTTATGGTCACAAATGGGAGGTGGTCAAGGGTTTAATGCTGGGTAGGAATAACAACAAAGCTCAGTGGAACAGAAATGCCTGTAATGGGTTGAATGGTCTTCGATGCTACAACCGCAATGAGAAGGACACTGGCTAATGCATGCCCAAAGCCAAGGACTAGGCAATGCTTATTTCAAAGAGGCTCTTCGGCTTTTGGTATGAAGTCGGTGGATCTTCACAAACAAAGAACGAGCTATGGGCGTATGCACTGGATGATGATATGGAGGACTTGCGTGCCAATGCGGTATTATGTTGATGGCTAATATGCATGAGCCACATGAGTGAAATCGCCCAGCATGACATCGATGGCTTGTCCTCGTGCCCAACAAACCATCATATCTCGAACTCATATCTCCGCCAATATCTCGAATCCCACACCTCGACTGCTCAAATGAGTCATCTACATCTCATTCCACGATTTTCAAATAAACCTCAGAGTTACATTTGACGCCAAGATGACCTTATGGTTTCCTTTGATAATCAAATTGACCGTGGTTGTACTTGAGGATCTAAATAATGATCATGTGTGTTGATCCCGTTGAGCAAACGATCTAATATAGAAACCGACTTGAACAAAGAACTTATTAAGTATCACGCGAATTTAATACTTAATCTTAAGAAGAACAATTAACATTCAACACCTCAATATTATTTATTAATGAATTTTAGATTAGGGTTTTGCAACCATGTATCGACCTTAGATATAAAACATACGAATATCTAATTCCTAGCCTAGGACCTCCTTTTATGTTAAGGAGTCCTATACAATATACAATACGAACCTACAAGATAAATATCTTTCCATATTTATTCGATACAAATAACTAACCGACTATAGAAAACTAGCAAAATGTACGTACTATCACGTTACTAATACTACTAGCCGTGGTTAACTTCACTGCTGGTTACACTTCTTCCGTCTGGTGGTTATCTTCAAGCTTGTCCACAAGAACCTAAACCCAACATCCTCCCCTAAACTTGATAAATTCTAATGTAATTCTTCAAGTTTTTTTAAGCTCAAAACATCCGATGTGGAGGATGTAATCAAACACTTACTTTTAATTATCTTCTCATACTTCTTCAACAAGTCATAAGCTTGATTATCATAGGACAATAACATTTGAAACAACCCGCTTCAACATCTCGAGCAATTATTCCTGGATGATTATTCAATTTAGGATATTCACCTTCAACAAGCATATAAATAATCCGTCTGCAGACAGCTAACACATGAACTCCATGTGTTTGATATAAAAACCAACGAGTAACTTTACCATTGTAGAGTCCTTGCCATTCAGTTCATCATGAGTAGGCTCAAATAGAATCTTCAAATTATGATACATCAACCTCTCATGATAATCATCTAGATGTACTTCACCAAAATTATTCTTGTAAAGTACCCAAAATTCATCAAATCATCTCTATCAAAATATTGAAGCATTTGAGAAAATTTATTATACTCGAAACATCATTATTGAGTCTTTGAATTTTCCAAACTCCTTCATCGCCATCTAAAAGATTAAACTCATAAGAAATGATTTGATTCACTTCAAAGAACAACTTTCAACTTTAGAATCGATGTCTCGAACCATAGATTTTCTTTTTCGCTACTTCCATCCATGCATCATGATCTTTTCCCACCTTTTTCCTTTTGAGAATCCATCGGACAAATCATCATTATTAATTCTCATACATCTCTCATAGATTTCACCATTCTTGTAAATGAACAGTACTAATATTATCGTAACATATATACCGTAATTCTTGACAATCCTCATCAAAACATTCCTCAACCGAGCAATAGTAAGGTTTCTTTTTACAATTTTCTTCTTTCCTCTACTAACCTTCTTGCCATCATTCCCGTAAGTCTAGTTTTCTTCATCATCGAACAAAGCCCATTCTTGTATCAGATATTCATCATTGATCAATTCAAGCTTTAAGATATTCTTGAGATTGATACCATATAGCTAATATCTTCGACTAGCTTCTTCTTCATCATTCTTTCTTTTCCAAAACTACTCGTCTCCTCTTCCATACTCTAGCAAATTCTCTATCATAAGCCCTTGTTCTCGCTTTATTTTGAACTTCAAGACTACTTTGCCTTTTCCAACATTAGATTTGACCATTTTCTTCAAAGGTTCACCAATAACCAAACTTTTACCTTTTGATTTACCTTTTGATTTAGTAGCGAGATCGAATAGAAAGCAGTGCATAATTGATGTAGGTATTGATAATGTTTTGCTCAATTAATCAATGTGCTTGGCAAAATTTCTCTACTTTAGACTTAGATGGTAATTCAAAGAATTGTAATAATAGTGAAGTAGTTGTGATAGTAGTGGGTATGACAAGATGAGAATCAATAGCCAAATCAAACAACATCAAGTTACAAAAGTACTAACCGGGTTTCGATATACCATCGGTCAGGTTCTCGTACTATGTCAACATTCCTCAATTCTTCAAGGACAACAAAGATTCCCAAATGAAACTACAAATTCTTGATCTCCACCGTCAACATCTTCTTCCATAGTAACACCAACACACCTCATCTCGAAGTCATGCCATCACTCCTCCCCGTTTGGATACATCATCACATTCTGAGTGAGAAGAGTTCACCTTCTTTTCGACGCCTAAAGCCTTCAAAACAAAGAAGTCCGTGTCTTTTCACTCTTTCCAAAACCAAGACCCGATGCTTTAATCTCCGAATAGTTTTACCTCAAGCACGTTGACCTCCTCAGACTAGAAATCTTATTCTCCATTTTAGAACACCGAACCGCCAATTCATTTATACGCTCAAGAATATCCTCCCACTTTGACTGTTAAACGGGTCCGAGAGGTGGATCATCGAAAAAGTCATGTACATAATCATCAACCATCAATTCATCATCGTGTTCCAATCTATCCTCATCACTGAGTCGTGTTAATCGCTCCGAGCTGAATCCTTGGATATAAAAGACATAGCACTGCATCGAGCCTCGATCATCTATGCACCCTATAGCTGCCGGTTGGCTAGGATACCTCACGTGTTAAGCTCGAAAGAACTTTCCCATTAGGAGTTGCCAAAGGTTGGGTCTTATGTATGTTCCCTAACGACCGACATCTAAGCATGGATCGATGGTGAAATTTCCTCAATCATCACCTCCACATGTGACCTCATTAACGAACCACTAGCTGAAAGGCGGGTGCCTGCGTTATTGCCTATGAACCTCAGAATCGGTGAGGAAAATTTAACATGTGAGAACATCAGGAATAACAACAACGTTACGTGGCGGATTTCATATATGCAAACACTCGAGGAATCATACGGTTTATTTCATACTCTCTAACATGTTCAATAGGATCTGGTTGATGTTCCACAAGCAATTAACAAATCGGGATACTGAAATAATACTTTCCTTCTTAATATTACGCACTAACCTCATAAATCATTCTAGACCAATTAAATTTCCTTCCATCGACAAACAAATAATAGCGATAACGATCTTTGAAGGAAAATCATTAAATCCGGTGGTCTTGTGCTCATTACACATTAACAAAGTGTGAATCAAAAACTTCCATTTTGGAGAAAGCAGTTCTTAAAAATTTTACACTTTTCACCTGTATGTGTATCTAGTAAGCTGCAAACCCGACCCACAATCTCGACATCTGGAAGATTATCAACACCATCGAGCATCATCCAACCTCAAAACATCTCTAATAAGTTCCTCGAAACGAAATAGCATTCTAATCTACCACTAGTACTAAAACCTCCGACCCGTTAACCTCCTCCGAGGTGGCATTTTCCAAAGCTGTGGTATATAGGTTTGAAAATGGTAGGTTCAATCGTTAAAAGCAAAGTGAATGGGACTATGAACAAGGAAATCAATCATTTGATGAAACCGCTTGGGCGAGCATCTTTGGTGAGAATAGCAACAAGATTATGTGAGTGAGTCTGACTCGACCATTGTGATGAATGATATGAATTAAGTGGGTTTTGAAGAAATCAACCAAAGTGATTAGGGGTTAGGATATTTGCAAGTGAAAGTGATCCATCCGTGAGTTTGGGAAGTGGGTATATATCGTTTGCCAAAGTGTCAAAGCAACCCCACGAAGTATCAAAGCAGAGAATCATACTATCCAGGTGCTTCCTGATGTGCGTCCGGTAGTTGGAATACACCCATCGGTGGATGCGGATAACCACTCCTTCGCAATTGCACAACATCATTAGAGCAAGCAAATCCATGCGATGGAGAATGGTATCTCACAAGATAAGAAGGATGACTGTGACTATCAAGAACGCAAAAACAATTTTTTTTTTTTTTTTTTTTTTTTTTTACAAACATAAGTAGCAACACACTAGCTCCTTATGCACTACGCATCCTTCATTCACCGCAAGACAACACAAAACAAACACGAGAGACCACAGATTATGGTTGTCGATGGTTAGAAATAGCCCAGTGGTTATAAACAACTACTCCAGGAGTTAGAGAGCGGTAAAAGTCGACATAGTCGACTTCTAGAATATATCTGGGTCAATCCCCAAGAACCTCATTAACTGTCCAACCTCATCTAACACCGCCTTAGTTACTTGACAACCCTAATCCTCACTTATAAAAAGCACCCAAATATCATTGAGCGCCCAAACCAATCAAGATATAAAAACCTAATTGCTCCAAATCGATCAATCAAAATGTGGAACCCTAGTTGGAACAAACCGGAAGTGATTGATCTACCACCTCCTCATCCTCTTCGTCATCTTCATCATCAAGTGAAGATGGAAACCCATAGCTAAGCTATTTGCCTCCACTAGAGCCAAGACCAAGAAAATCTCCATTTCTCCGTCATCCGAAGATGATAGTGTTGTGGATCAAGTGATGTGAGAAGACTACGATGACTCTTCTTCAGAAGAGACCTTCAAACTCGAACCTTCATCTTCTTACCATCCAAGACCTCGAGCAAGAAACCCACCACTCCACCGTGGCGGAGGTGGTTCTTGATCTTAGGGTACCAACTCATGGTACTTCTTCACATAAGCGTAACCGAGAAGGAAAAGGAAAGATGGAGTAAGTTCTTTGAATGGTGGTAAGAAGATGGAGCACTGGAAGATTATCATAGCGACCATCTATACGCACAATCGGCTTGACTTCTTCGTTTGCATCAATCCATCCTTTCCATTTTGATCCTTAGTTGCTTCGTTTGCATATGATAAATGCATATCGACATTCAACGATATCGGCAAGGATAGTAGTAGTAGATAATAGGAGAAAATCATGTATAGTTATAGTCGTTATTCGACCATGAAGTTTCATTGTAGTATGGTATGTAAACTATTTTGTTGAATGAAGTTTGAAATTTCGATGCTTCTTGCATCTCTATAATGATTTAGCATTTTCTGCACAATGGTTAGAAAACACCGAGAACAACTAGCAGGTGGATAGACCAACTCTGTCGGTTGGTTGAAAGCAACACTTATCGGTGGTTAGAAACACCACTATCGGTGGATATAAAAAGATAGCAATACATAAGATTACATAATAACAGTCCAATACTTTTACAAGCTTGCACAAAACAATTTGAGCATATTAGAAATTAGCATTCCAATACTAACAACAAGATTTGAAACCTCCCGCATCAAAGCTTTTGTGAGAAGATCGGCAACATTAAAATCGGTATGGATTTTACCATTTGAATCAATCTTTTCTCATTACAATCTCTAATAAAATGATGTCTTATCTCAATGTGTTTAGTTCTAGAATGTAAAGCAGAGTTTTGATAATGCAAATTGTCTTGTTATTATCAATGTAAATCTTAGTATGCATAAAATTATACCCAAATCCGACAATTGATTACGAATCCATAGAACTTGACCACTGACAACTAGCGGCGACCACATATTCAGCCTCGGTTGTAGAATTTTGCCACAATAGTTTGCTTTTTCCTTTGCGAAGTGTCACTTCCCAGCGGCATCCTCCGGTGGTAGAACTTCCTATCGAGACTAGCTCTAGCATAATCACTTTGTCGATGTAGGCCGCTGAATCAAAGGAGAATCCCTTGGGTACGAAGGCCTAATTTAGGATGACCTTTCAAATACCTAAAGATCCTCTTAACGACATTCATATGTGAGGTATTGGGTGTTACTTGAAATCTTGCACACATCTTGAGAACATAATGTGCAGCCTAGATGCGATCGAGATACATCAAAGATCCAATCATGGATACATGCGACTTCAGATCAACTTTGGGACTCCACGTCGTACGGTAGTATAGGTTTACGAGTCTCCATGGGTGTACTTGCACTTTTACATCTTGAAACCCAAATTTCTTGACAACATCATACACTCATACTTGTCTTGACTAATGAAAATTCCATCGGTCCTTTGGTGAGACATGTAGAAAAGTGAGTGGTTCTCGTAGAACTCATCGAAACTTATCATATATAGTTTCTCAAAATCTCTGCATAGCTCTCCTTATTAGTAGACCCAAAGATGATGTCATCTACATAAACTGAACAAGTAAAATATCATCTTTGTGCTTTCTAATGAACAAAGTTTTGTCAATGAGTCCTCTCTTAAACCGTTGTCCATCAAAATAGTAGATGAGGCGTTCATACCATACCACAGGAGCTGATCACGGTCCATACATAGCCTTCCTACTTTACCAAACCTTGTCGGGAGGATCGGGATCTTCAAAACCGGGAGGTTGACAAACATATACCTCCTCGTCAATAGTGCCATATAAAAATGCACTTTTAACATCCATCGATACACAACAAAATTCTTGAATGAAGCATAAGCCAAAACAATCTAATAGCCTACAATGCTTGCAGCCCGGTGCAAATACTTCATCATAGTCCGAACCTTGAGTTTGAGTGTATCCTTGAGCAACCAATCTTGACTTGTTCCTCACTACAATTCCTCTTTCATCCCTTTTGTTTACTGAATACCCATTTAGTTCCAATAGCCCTCTTCCCGTTTGGAAGATCGACCCGATGTCAAACTTGAAGTTTGAGCCGGAAAACTCCTCTTGCATTGATTCTACCTTCTTACATTGCCATAGCTTACTTCTATTCTCTTGAGCTCCTTTTGAGATAGAAAACAAGCAAACAAGCAATTTTGCGAGATCTTTATATTTTTCTTTGTGAAGAGATCTTGCGAAAGAACCGTATTCGAGAAAGGGTTAAATTCTTTACCCACTTCTTGTTTTGCTAAGGTATTCAAATTTCCAAGAATCATACATTCGGATGAATTTTGTGAATTCTGGTAGAGTAATGGACTTTCATGTATACTTGATGTCCAAATTAGTCAAATTAGCATTGAAGAATTCATCAAGTCTTCATCATCGGTGGGAGTATCCATCTCAATTAATTCGGGCATATCGAGGATCATGTGGATACTCTCCTTTGTTATATAGTGGATTTGGATAAGGTCCAAAGAAAGTACTATCATTGAGTGCTTGAAGCGAAATTTCACTTGAACTATCGGTGGTAGAAGAAAGCTTGTCGGCATTCACGGATGCTATGGCGCTTCTTTCGTATGAAGCTTAGCGTTTACTTTGAACCTTTCTTCTTTTCAATTTCTTCTACAAACCTTGAGTTATCTTTTAACTCATCTTTATCTTGATGATGATCAACTTTGCCTCCGATATTATATATCATCATCGGAGGGACCTTGCTTGTGAATGATGGAAGGAGCGATTGCGGTTTTCGGCTTTTCAACCAAATAGAACTCTGTTGGAGAATCGGCTTCCTTTGAAGATTTATCTACTTGAGAATCCTTTTGTATACTGCATCGGCATTAGTGGAAGTTCATGCAATAATAGGCTGATAATTCATAGATTTGGTTAGCATATCAATATTAAAATAACGATTGCTGGTCCTTTGGTCTCAACACTAGGGTCTTTTCTTTGAATTGAACATGTAGGTTCTCTTCAACAATTCTAGTCCTCTGTTGTATACTACAAAAGCTTTCTTATTAGTGGAATAGCCTAAAAGTATCCATCATCGCTTTCTCTTGAAACTTGCCTAGGTAGTCTATTATATCGAATGGTAGCAAGGACACCCAAAGGTTTTAGAGAATGCAATCATTGGCTTCTACCATGTAATAGCTCATAGGGGTCTTGTTGCGAGGTTTCACTACCTTACTTACATTTTTGCATAACATGCAATTCCTACGAGCTTGAGCCATTGGTGGTTGGTAATTTGAACTACGTGACATAGTCCTAGCGACCTCAATTAGGTGTTCTATTTTCCTCTCATTTCACCCATTATTTGTGGTGTTCTATTTTCACTAGCGTATCTTTCAATACCTTTAGCTTCTGGAGCCGATTCATCGCATTATTCTTAAACTCGGTTCCATTATCACATCGATGACTTTAACCTTATGACTTACTAGATTTTCTATCTTAGTAATGAAATTCTTAAGAATCTCGCTAGTCTCACTCTTAGTAGCCAAAAGTATACCCAGAAAATCTACTATAATCATCGGTGATAACTAAGCATCTTGCTTATGATTCAAGCAACAAGGTTGGTCCAAATAAGTCCATATGAGGCATAAGCGATGGTTGTGTTATGGTGTTCTGAGTTTTGGTCTTACAAGAGGCTCTATGTTGTTTTCCTTTTGACGGGCACATGATTCCTTACACTCAAAAAAACCTTTGAAGGTAACCTCTACTCAAGTTTCCTTTTACCAGTTTATTGATTGTTTTGTAATATAGAATGACCTAGCCTTCTATGCCACAATATTGACTCATCAGCAGATGCTTTAGCAAACAAACATAAGGACCTATTAGGAAGAACATTTTAAGATCAAAAGCGTTATATATTTTCCTTCCTAGGTACCCTAAGTTGTATAAACTTCTCATCGAGCATCTTAAACTGCGGAGATAACACCACGCACTCGGTTTCCCAAAAGTACTTGATTTTTCTTATCACACATTTGAAACCTTTGAATAAGTTGTACTTTAGTCCACTGTACCAAATAGACCTTTTCAAAGTCTAGCTTCCACTATTCTTATTGTTGCCTACTTGCCAAATATCTCCTCATGGATCATTGCCAAATGCCGTGTATCCTCCATCATAGCTTCAAAATCTTCCAAATTGCTTCCATCCCAAGTCATGTGAGTAACCACTATCAAATACTCCTTTATCTTTTAGCTCGGTTTGAAGATTGCCACTTGCATGATTTCAAAGATTAGTTCCTCTTTTGGACCCCAGTCGGTCTTGACTTGGAGTGCATATACTGTCAAAATATTCAAATTTTGTTGGGTCCATTGATCTTGCACAGTTGACATATGGTAAAACCTTTGTCTTAGGCTTCCATTGCCAACTTCTTTGAGGCCTATGACATAAAAATGATTTCCAACCATATCGGTTATCACCTTTGGAATTTTTAAAACTTCTTTTGAATCGGTGGTGATTTTGGCTTATCGATGGTTGAACCTTTGCTATCCAGGTTACATTTTGCTTAGCCGTGGTTGGAATCCATTTTGTGAGCGGTGACAATAGATTTTGTATTCCGTTCCTCATTGACCTTCGCTCTTGGAATCATATTCTTTGTTAGGATGAGGTGTGTTTTATTTGAAAAATTTTATGATTTACCCTCTCGATGATTCCAAACTTGTGGTGCTGTTTTTATTACAATTCCTCGTAAATGTTCAAAACTACACACAACAAGCCTTGTTAACACATTGAAACTCATCACCTAGTCTCGTTAGAAATTAGACCATTTAAGCTTAACTTTGATTTCCTCTGGTTTAAATTGTTTCATCTGTTCCTAGAATTTCTCTTGTACTTTACAACTTTCTTGGTAACTTTGGCTCCAAATCTAGGTGCAGGATTGACATGTTTTAGAATCAACTTTCTTAACAGCTCTATCTTTTCGAGACTTAGTTGATTCGATGCTAGCATCCTCGAATCGATTCGATCTTCAATTATGGGAGCACCGGATAACTTATCGAACTTATCTTAGGTAATTCGGTCTTATTTACTTCTTCAATGAGTTTATTAAAAGCGAATTCACTACTAAATAGCAGTTCTTTAGCGGTGGTGCATGTTTCATTAAAGGGGTGGTGGCGTATCATTGTATCCTATACAGGTACCATCTAGCGGTTTTGGCGATTGGTTTCATACAAGATCGAAGCATATTGTAATTTAGCAACCCTAACAATATGTTTTTCTTTTTCCTCTAGGGCTCGAACTTTTACACTTTACATACGCTAGTTTATCTTTAAGCATTTTAATCTCTCTGTTTTAAGATCAATTTCACCACCTAGTATATTGATCTTTTCTACATACTCAAATTCACATTTAATGCTGAAATTTTAGCCTCTCTTCCATACCCTCTAAGCCAACTCTATATCCTAAGTTATCTAGAGTCAATCTATCTACTTCTTTCTCATACTCTCGGTGATAGCCTTTTGAGACTCTAAGTTTTGAGAACATGATTTAAAAGAACAAGTAGATGCTTTAGAATCATTAGATACCTCGTAATCTGAACGAGAAGATGAAGCATAGGCCATTAGAGCAAAGTTATGCTCTTTTGAAGCTTCACTAGCAAGAAAAGTCGCATTTGGACCTTCTTCAATGATCACTCCAATCATAATCACCAAGTCCATCTGAGCAACCAAAGCTGAAATCGGCTCTTGGGTTGTCTTCTTAATGCCTCAAGTCTTTTAGAGCTCGACATTCCCTAGCAAAATGACCTTTCTTCTTGCGGTTAAAGCACTCCATCTTGCTTTTGTCGAATCCAGCTCTCCTTTGACCATCATACCTAACATGTCTTCGGTCCTCCTCGAAACTTCCTCGCTTGGAGATCAAGATTGCCATTTGCCATTGAAGATTAATTTCATCAAGATCATCGGGATCAATTTGATCTAGATCTTGATTCAAAACATCAACACTAGTAGTTAAATCGTGAGAAAAGCACAAATTGCACCATCAACGACATTATCACTAACGGTGGTATTGTTTGCGATAGTCGTGGTTATACCATAAGCGGCGCGATGGATACATCTTGTGAGCTTTTGTGATTTGTGGATACAAAAGCAATGTTTGATTAGAAGAAGGCAATTAGTAAAGGTATTCTCGGACTCATAGACCTTGAGTTGTTGAAGAGATTGTCTAGAGTCATTGTAGGAAAGTCCGTCATGTTTCTCCACACAATGGTATGAATAGCCCAATCGGATGATAAACTCTTATGAACTTCAAATTAATGTCTTCTTGAAGGAACTTGTAACCAACGCCTTCATTGGTGATGAGTTTTTGAAGCCTATTGTATGTGCCATCAATCTTTTCTCCACTTTGAAGCGATGAAGGTTTCAAAGCGATGCTTAAGCATGTTCATCCTAGACTTCTTTGTAGCATCATTACCCAAAGAAACCTTAATTCAAGAGCATCCAATAGTTCTTTAGTCGACTCATCTTGATCAAAGTCTAATGCATACTCATTAGGTATTCCATGGAAAGAATCTGTGAGCCTTAATCTCCATCTTCCTCTTAGCTTTATCGGGTTCACTTATAATAGCAATCTCCTTACCATCATCACCCTTCAAAGGAAGAGTCTCCTTTTCAACAACATCCCATAGAGCATAATCAATCATGCGAATGTATTGCCTCATTCGCATCCTCCGGTTGATATTCACCATGTTTGAGCATGGGAACCTTAGAAGCGATCACCATGTGAGTTTCTTGAGGACATCTTAACTTTCTTGAGTACAAATTAACACTTCTTCTTGTTAACAGCGTTTCTAGATCACAAGCTCGATACCCTTGTTGATCCCGGTTGAGCAAACGATCTAATATAGAAACCGGCTTGAACAAAGAACTTATTAAGTATCACGCGAATTTAATACTTAATCTTAAGAAGAAGAACAATTAACATTCAACACCTCAATATTATTTATTAATGAATACTCTTTGAAATTAGGGTTTTGCAACCTTGAAGTGTATCGACCTTAGATATAAAACATACGAATATCTAACCTAGCCTAGGACCTCCTTTTATAGGTTAAGGAGTCTATACAATATACAATCGTAACCTACAAGATAAATATCTTTTCCATATTTATCTGATACAAATAACTAACCGACTATAGAAAACTAGCAGTGCTTACAATGTACTATCAGCGGTTACTTAATACTACTAGCCGTGGTTAACTTCATCAGTGGTTACACTTCTTCTGTCCGTGGTTATCTTCAAGCTTGTCCGCGGTTCCATTACTTAAAGTAATTCATCATACAAGGAACCTAAAACCCAACATGTTGTGACTCACGTTGAACAAGCCGAACTGTTGCCTCATCCAGATTTTGCTCGTTTAATTCAAGACCATCAAATCAAAATGGAGGAATGTTATGAATTAAATAAGGAATTAAAAGCAAAATCTGCACGTTAACCAAGGATTTTGAATGCTTACAAATGCAACTCAACTTTTCAAAACTCAAGAAAACCGTGAAAAAGGTTTTGAAGCCGCTTTTGCTAAATCTCATCAAAACAAAAATATTTAGAGACGGATCGTGATCTGGCCGCTTGAAGAATGCTTTGTTATGCGAAATAGAACAAGCGAAACATGAACATAAAAAGCAAATTAACGCTCTGCTTGGAAAATCAAAAAGCTAAGGTGAGTTGTTAACTTGTCAAAAGCAGTTCTCCGCATACAAAAAGCATTCAACGAATCGGGTAGATGACCTTCTTGCGAAATTATTGGCTTGCAAAACAAAATTAAAGAGTTTAAAAGCTGTTGTTTACAAACATGGTGAATCGATGTGACTATTGAAAAGTTTACTTTAAAACCCAATCCAAAAGGATATGGACCAAATCTAGCGATTACAAACCAAAGCTTTCACTCAAAACATTCAAACCAAATCACGAAGTTTCCGGTCGCGAATATAAAATTAATGATCTTGTTATGAGTGTTGTTGAATATCATCGTCGAGAGGAATTAGATCTGAGAAAGGCAGTCGATCAAAATTAAAAGCATTGTTTACAACAAACCTTTTAATTATTCAAAACACATCACTTTTGTCACACCAACGAATTAGTCTACCACACCAAAGGTTATCATCAAAACACAGGTCTTCTAATGTTAATCCCCAACGGATTATGCACAAATTTATGGTCCTTTACCTTCCATCGATGAAGTAAACTCAAAACACGAAAATCGCAAAATTCTTAGATATTTTGATATTTTCATGGTGACCTCAAAACTTTAGAACATGAGATAGAATACCATTACGAAATCAAAGTTCAACACTTTCAATCGCCTCACGGTGCGGAACAAAGAGACATTTTTAGAAAAATCTTTTACCAAATGTTAAAAATTTGAAAAGTTGTACATTGTCTTGGGAGCAGGACTTTCATAAGGAACTTGGAGTCATGAAGGTCATTTTAGAAAAGCGAAACATCTATTTCTAATACTAAGCGTAAAAAGAAAATGTTGAGAAAAGATGTTGATCGACTCTTGGAAGATGTTATCGCGTCTTGATATCCATAATGTTGTGTTATTCTATTCTTTGCCACATGCATCGATTATATCTCTGCGATAATGTTGACTCGTGGTAACTATTGAGAATCTTGATAATGTGCTTCGGATCGAGTCTTTAAAAGGCGAAAATAAACAATTACTTAACGAACTTTACAATGAAAAACGTCGTCTTCATTGGTGTGAAAAAGATATTCACAATCATCAACTTAGTTTTCAAATAAATCATTATGTTTAAAACATAATATTATGGAATTTAAACTTTGTAATATATTTGCGATGTCGGCTAAACTAGTATTGTAATGGTGTATTATTTCTTTTAAATCTTAACGTTGGTATGTTCTATTATCTTGTGCTTATGTTCCTTTCCGTTACACTCATGTTTCAGCCTCCGAGGGTGTGACAGATTGGTATCGAGCTAAAGGTTATAGAGAATGCCGATTTTTCAAAATAAAAATCACACTATAATAGGAATAAAGTTTTAAATAAAACACCGAGCGTCATCCGAGCCAATTAGTCCTATCGTTGCATTGTTACTCATAAATTAAACATAGCACGATCAACTATGTCTAATTTATGAAGAACCATCAATGATAAGTGATAGTTTTAAATCATGTTTAGTCGAGTCTCAGAGTCGGTCACACTGGCTGCATTGGTCGGGGTGGGTATGCATTGCATGATTTTATATTCACGTCTACGTTACTGTACCTAGTTTATATCTTCTCTTTTCCATCTTTCGACTTGTTAGACATAGCATGTCACGATCTGTCATATTTCGATTCACTATAACACACATTACCACCGTTCGCACCTCATCTAACCGTTCGAATATCGTTTACTCAACCCGATGTTTTGGTCCTTTGTAAGATCATGGTGCAAGAAACACACGCTCGGGGAGGCAACAACAACGGCAACCCAAACAACAATGACAATCCAAACAACAACTGCTGCGGAATAGCGGATCTACTCACCCAAATTATAACACATCTCGATGCTAGGCAGACCAACAACGGAGAAGGTACTTCAAACGGTACGGTCAAGGATGCACTACAAAACTTTCATGACATGCAAGCCAATGGAATTTCATGGTGCGAGGTGCCATTGAATTGCTAACTGGTTCGAGAATGTTGAGTCGAAACTTAGTATCACGAAATGTCTTGAAGGAAACAAGGTTGAGTTCTCTGTTGGTCTACTACGGTCGAGCATTGACACGGTGGAACAACCAATTGCGAGACTAGAGGAAGAGAGCTGCACCGTCGTTATCTTGGGAAGCATTTAAGAAACTACTAAGCGATGAGTACTGCGAGAAAAGATGAAGTGCGAAGCTAGAAGCGGAATTTTGGAATCACTTGATGGTTGGAGTAGAGATCGACAAGTACGATCCGTTTCCACGAGTTAACTAGGATGGTTCCTCATATGGTTTCCTTTGTGAGAAGTTGATCGACCGATATATATGGGGATTGATCTAGGAAATTAGGAGGATGTCACCTCGTCGAACCCGGCCACTGCAAGCCATTGTGGGTATGGCGTATCGCTTGACAAATGATGTGATCGGTCGGAGAACTAACAAAAGCAAATGACAATGGACGAAAGCGGCGGGACGATCACCGGGGAAGCGGGGCCGAACCGGCAAAATAAGAGGCAACGAATAACCCGAACTATGGGCGACCACCCGGGGCGCAAAGGATATCTGAGTCCACATCCTTTGTGTACTCGATGTAATTATCATCACTCGGGAGGCCGTCGAAGGTGCGACAAATGTGGACGAGACGGGCCACTTGCGAAATTGCTCAAGCAGGCTGGAAATCAGGACGAGAGAAAAGCATGTTACAGTGTGGAAGTCTAGATCACCCCGCAATACTGTCCAAAGTCGAAAGAACTCCCGATCAAGGAGGTGTCGTCCAAACTGGCGTTGGCAATAGAAGGCCCACAAGAACGAACATTGAAACTCCCCCGCACGTGGTCGAGCATTCTATCTGGTACCGGGAAGCCATAGCAGCGTAACGGGTACATTCCTTTGATCAACCACTTTATTTACGTACAACATGATTTTGAGTGCATAACTTCCTTCGATTCATATCACGTTCACGACATTGATTAATTTGAGACCTATTGATATCGACCTTGGTTGTTATATATTTTGTTGATTTGATTTGATTTGTGTAAGCAAATCGAATATCAGCGAACCTTTCAAAGACTTCATTCAAAAGACTTGTTTCCTAGCTTGATCTAGTGGCGGTTCTTGTTTGATGAGTTGCGAAAGTCGAGCTAAGAAACAAGTTTACTCCGGTCACTACCTAAAGGTCTTTTGAGGGCCACGTTCGATATGGGTAAGTTTACCCAATCAAATCTAATCACGGGTATGTAATTAGTTGGATGAGGAACCCTTATGCATGAGCATTGACATGATCCCTTAGACTATTAAATACGAGCATGAACTTTTAGAACTCTTGTCGAGGTTCGGACCATAGTATCGTTAATCGAATCACGAGGACGTGATTCGACATGGGAAGAATGTCACAATTCTCAATTTCCGGTCATTTCTTAAATTAAATATGCATCATGTTAGTTCATTCATGATTTTGCATTTCACATTAAGCGAAAATTTTATATTAAATAAGCGTTATCGCGTAAGTTATTATTTTGAACATTTAATCCGTTACTTCCAAAATGATCCGATATATTTTTATACTTACATTTAGTTTATAAAACTATATTTTAAATTTATCTAGTGTTTTAAATTTATTTTGTATATAAATCGTTAAATTTATATTATTACGACGCTTTTCTTAAAAACTACACGATAATTATTATATCACTCAGATTTTACAAGAAATGTATTTTTACAATTTTTAGGATCTCATTATACTTTACTTTGATCTATCAAAAATTTCTTTTACCTAAAACTACCTTAAATACACTAATGTATATACAATCTTACAAGTTATTATTAACTATACATTTTACTTACACTTTTTAATAATTATACACAATATAAAAAAAAAAAAATTATAATTGTGAAACACTTCCCAAAATCCGCCAAGGGGGGTAGTCAAAGTGGGTAGATTTTTCTTACAATACTATATCTATACTCAAAGTAATTTACTTCACTCATTCATTCTACAATAATTCATAAGCCAAGATATTTCTTCTCCTTTGTTTTTCCTCTCAAAACCTGTCATCCTTAAGAGTGAAGAGGAGATCATCAAATTTTCCATTATCAAGTTTTAACAATCTAGTAAACACTCTTGATTAGGTTTTGAAATAAAAACCTAGAGTGTTTAGGTTTAATCCTTGTTCTAATCACCTCATCATTTAACTAGTAAGCATATCATTTTCATTTACATCTTTCCTTATCATTTCATATGTATTTCATCATTTTCTTAGCAAGCATGCAAGACTTATGGTTATTTATACCATTTTACATTGTTTTAGAGTTTATATATATAAGTCATCCTATAATTTATCCCTTGTTATAAATTGGTCTTGATGATGTTTAGGAACCCATGACACCCTAAGAAGGTGTATGGTAGGATTAGAATAGCTTTGGAGTTGTTTTGAAGGGATTGGAATAGGTTTAGTACGAGAAAAACTATTTTCGACAAGTATAAAAAGTGGTCTGATCTTGTTTTGAATTTCTAGAAAATCCGACAGTGACACGAATTTTTGGCCTAGATATTTAGAAAATATACTTTAAAAGCGAATCCGTGGCCGCTTGAGCGGATTAAAAGCGGAGTTACAACGAAGAAGTTATGAATTTTTCAAGTTTGACGACGAAATATATATTTTCTGAAATTTCAAAAACTGTTTTTGTTTTATACGAGTCAAAAGCGAGTCTTAAGCTTTATAAATTATTTCGACTTATCAAAAATATATTAGTATACTTTGATACGAAGCTAAGGACGTATAATACGTAGAAAACGGATTTGTAACGACTAAAATATACACGTTTTTACAAAATTGCCGTAACTTTATTTTTAGAAAAACTATATTATTTTTATTTGTCGAGTGTTACGGTAAACAAAACGACCATATTGAAGGCTATTTTTAACGTTGATGTGGAACTTTTTGTAACGAGATGTCTTCTAATAAAATCGAGATCACCAAGCATATTTTTCAAAACGATCAACCGTTTGTATAGCGGGGTTGTAATAAATTATTTACGGTTGCTTAAACTTTGCCGAAACTCACTTTTTAGACCACATTTTGGACAAAATCACCATATTTAACCTCTATTATCTTTATGTTCGAGACCTCTATGGCGAAAACTCATGTACTAAAACTTCTAGATTTTGATACAAGCTTTCCAAAACCGTTGAGTTCGTTTCCTAACATTCGACGTACACCATTTTACGACTAGCTTTTGAAGCCATTTTGTCACTTTCATGAAATTTCCGACGACATTATTTTCTGAAAGTTAAAATTTCACAATAAATCATTAATAAACTATTGTAGGATGACATTTTGACGTAAATACATGTAAAGTAATTTAAGAATGGTCAAGGCGTCAAAGAGTATTTTTCGACGATAAGTATTATTTTCAAAACTCACAAATGGTATAAATAACATCTGAAATGCATGCATAACATTACATCATGACTTATTGCATATCATATCATTCATAATAGGTGGTTCGAGATTCACGCTACATTTCGTTGTAACCACTTTTGTCATCGCATCTATTCATCAAGTGAGTAATCACATCCCCTTTTACCATTTTAATATATTTTGGGGTAAAATGCATGAACCATACTTGAACTAAATTGATTCCTACTTTTGTGAACTCTTTTGGCTAGAACTTATGAACTTGAATCAAATCCTTGAACTTAATTATGAAATAATGCCTTACTTGAACTTATTGAACCGTTCATGTTATGACCTTGACCTAAAGTCTCCTATGTTCGGAGCATCACTATAAAGTCTCCTATGTTCGGAGCATCACTATAATGTCTCCCGTGTTTGGAGTATATCTTTGGGAAGAGGCACCCAGTATATCTTTGGGAAGAGGCACCCAGTATGTCTTTGGGAAGAGGCACCCAGTATATCTTTGGGAAGAGGCACCCATTATATCTTTGGGAAGGGGCACCCAACATAACTTTGGGTAGTGGCACCCAGCTTAATTTGTTTTCATCAGTAGCATCCCTGAGTTATTATATTCGTGGTACTATATTGTGAACTATTATGACCGCTTATACTTGACTACTTCATACGCTATATTTTGTGCAATGGGTTGTGAATACAGGTTGCAAGTTTTGTATGGGCGGAACTTGGGCCGAGTGGATTTACAATGCCTTTGCTTTGTGGACTATTTTTTAGTTGACCGAAAGCTTTGAATATTTCTTACGAGTTTTCTTATTTTGCGAAACGTGTTTACTCACCAACTATTTTCATAGTTGACCCGTTTTTCTCTCATGCATTTCAGGTGATCGTTAGTAAGCTTTTTCTACCAGGTCTTGCATAATGAAGTTCCCACTTGTCAAAATAAATCATTATGTTTAAAACATAATATTATGGAATTTAAACTTTGTAATATATTTGCCGATGTCGGCTAAACTAGTATTGTAATGGTGTATTATTTCTTTTAATCTTAACGTTGGTATGTTCTATTATCTTGTGCTTATGTTCCTTCCGTTACACCTCGTGTTTCCGCCTCCGGAGGTGTGACATCTGGTATCCGAAGGATTCGGTTTGAACTAATCGCTTTTAGAGGCGATCACGCGGATGCTTAGACTCGAGAAAAGTACTTCAGAGCTCTACAATTTCTCGGTGATAAAGCTGGTGTCTTGGCAATCGAAGAAGCGGATTGTACATCATTGTCATCAGCAAGGCGAATATGTAGCCATGTCCACGTGTTGTGCTCAAGTCATATGGATGAGAACACAACTCAAAGACTATGGTTACGTGTTTGATGAATCCGATGTCTTTGCGACAATCGGTGCCATTGCAATCTCGTGCAACTCGTTCGACTTTCGAAATCAAAGCACATCGATCTACGCTATCATTTCATCAAGGACCACGTGGAGCAGTGCAGTTGAATTATACTGTAGGAGTGCGAATACCAATTGGCAAATCTACTCACCAAAGCCTTGCCTCCCGCTAGGTTTAATGAGTTGGTCCACCGGATTGGTATGAGGTGTTTGACTCAAGAAGGATTGGATGACCTCCTACAACAGTCTTAAAAACCTGTCAAACACCAAAACATATTTTGTAAATAATTTTTCAAAAACAAAATACAAAAATATAAAATCATATAAAACAACAAAAATATTCTTCTAATCTATAATCTTTCAACATGGCAAGTACATTTCTTTCATCAACACTATAATCTTTCAAAATTCAGTATTTTTACGATCAAGTGTTGAGGGGGAGAAAATTATCACTTAACTGTTTCAAAACATTTGTGTACTTGCATGTTATCCTATCCCGGTTGTTTCTTTTATCAATGGTGGTAAACTTTTCTGGTTAAATGACACTCCTCGGACTTAAATTTATGACCTTTCATTATTTACCTAAGTCGAGGGGGAGTGTCGTCAAGTTTCTTTCTTAAAATCTTTGTTTAGTAACCAAAATGGAAGTTAAATGGCTTTGTATGAAAAAGGAAAAGGTGGAGGGACCAAAACTGTCAAAAGATGAAAGTCATTTTCAATAAAAGTCCTCCACCTAACTTCCACTTCACATTTATTACTCTAAACCTAACAATATCCTACGCATACAAATCGTTCAAGAAATCTGTGCTTTGGATCATCATTTTGTAAGTTGTTTCATAATCTTAACGTGTTTTCAAACATTGGTTTTGATTTTTACATGAATCCAACGGTCAAAACGTCGTATAATCTTGTTTTTGTGTTCTACGCATATGCGTATGAACACATGATCAAGATTGTGTGTTTCTGGTTAAATGGACAGTGTCAAAACGTTTCTAATACATAAATGATACCATTTTAATCATCAAAACTCACCCAGAATCACGAATTGAATTATTTGTGTAATTAGGGTTTATCGTAGTCTTGGGTGTTTTCAAATGTGAAGGTTTTGGTCATAATGATAGTTGTGTGATGTTGTTATAATGATGTATTGATGATATCTAGGCCTATAACAACCCGAAACACTAATTAAGTCATAATTAGGAATTAGGGTTTAATGTTCTTGAGTTTGGGTATTTTTGATTCACCACGAATTGGATGTTAAAACTTGGTTATTAGACTCTCACAACCCCTAAGACCTTGCAGAATTACTTTGGTGCAATTTCCATGGCTAGATTCCTTAAGCGTAACTTTTGAAACTAGGGTTTTAGGTTACTCGTAAGGTTTTCTACGCCTAACAGTTTAAATGAGTGATTATGTTTAAATCTGTAATTGAATGAATGTTAAGTGTCAAAATTGATGTTATGATGTTTTATTTCAGGCTTGCTACGCATAAAATTCAGAATCAAGGTTGATTGTTACTCTACGCATAAGGATTACCTTACGCGTAGGAAGTTATGCGTAAGAGAAATCCTCGGCGTAACTACTACGCATAAGGTTCTACAATGGGACTACGGCGTATCACGTGAAGGATATGCGTAAATAATGACCTCTCGCATAAGGTCTACTCTTACGAGTAAGCCTTGTCGTAAGGTTCTTATCGCCCCTGGCGTAAGCTCTACGCATAAGGTCTCCTTGTTCCTACGCGTAACATTTCTTACGCGTAAGATTAGGATCCTACGCATAAGCTTTCAACTACGCGTATACCACTCCTGTTTACGCGTAACTTTATCATTTCTACGCTTAAGCCTGGATTGACCTTCATTATGAATTGTTACGTGTACAAACTTGTTAATAAACTAATCATATCATCACGAAACCAATAATGTCACTAATAAACTTAAATGTTTGATATGTTGTGAACAATAAGTGATAACATAAACTTTAAAACTTAAAGTTAACTAACTCACGAAACATTTCACGGCGTCATTGGACTATTGGACAAACAAGTGACTTAGGACTCGTAACAATCAATGACCTTTGTACATTCATTAACTAGACAATAAGACCTTCGTTGACTAACATTATGTCTTTCGATATGTTGGTTCTTTTGGCTAATGTTATTTGAGATCACGACATGGTCGCTTAAATGAATGTGGATGCACGAGGTTCTCACTATTGCGATATCTTCCCAAATGGCTATCCGAGAAAGATTGGAAAGAATAACCTTAGGGTTGACTTTGAAACCCTCACATGCTCGAATCTTCTTGTCTCATTCTTTGTGGATATTCTAAGGAATCATCCCTACGAACATGCTCTCACACTGCGCTCTTGTCTGGGAAATCTACATTCGGCAATTCGGAATTCTATGCGAGAGGATCACGAGTCAAAGTGCGATGGCGGTGACACTTAATCACAAACAAGTCACCATCACTCCTGCAGACTTATGGGTTGTTCTCATCATTCGACATCGCTCCAACCGACTTCTTTGCTACACCCTCTTGAAGAGATAGTTCGCAATTTCTTTTTGACATTGGCTATGATGAAGCTTGAGGATTATTACTAAGCATTCTCACGTGGAGCTTAAGAACATTCCTCAACCGTGGAGAACCTCTACATCATCATTACCAAGTCATTTACGGTCGTGGCGGTGGTTATGAGCATCCTAAGCTCATGGGCTGCAAATCTTCGGTCTCGATCAATAAGAAGGACATCGAAATCGAAGCAGCGATATGGGAGGACATGATGCTATTTCACGAAGCTTGGCTCAAAGATTCCTATGTCGATACACAAAGCTTTTGATCCGAGAGAGCACTTGGGCTTAATCACGATATCCCTAAGAGGCTCAATGACCCCGACAATCACGACTTGTTGTCCGAACCTATCCTTTCTATCGAATCAAGGAATCGACAACTAAGAAGCGGTGTCGTTTGCTGATCACCTTCTATCCAAAGAAATCAAAAGCTTGAAGCGTACAAAAGGTACCAAGTAGCGGTAAAAGAAGGCAAAGTTGGTCATCTCGATGAAAAGGCTTGGAACTCCTACTCGGAGAACCTAGAAGAGGAAGTCTTTGGAAGTGCGAAGCCTGAGAGAGTCAAAGGAAGTTCCCAAGAGGAACCCTTCAAGAAGAGGATTGTTCCTCTAAGGAAGCTACTCCCATCCTAATCCCTAAGCCCGAACCGCAAAGAAAGCTTTTGGACGAAAGCTCGAAGAGTCTTGACACGAGATGAAGAGATTACCTACTACGAAGCGCAAGGATGACAATCCTTCACTACCAAAACCTCCAAGTCCTCAGTCGAAAAGGAAAAGGAAAGACTCTGCACTTGTGCCCTATGATGAGAGCTACGAAGAAGAAGAAGAGCTCTTGGATCAATCCTACGGAAGAAGTTTAAATTAGTTAGGCACATTCAAAAGTGAAGAATTTGCAAAAGACCAAATGGGTGGCCCGGAGGATCAAGTGGTGCTTCCCACTCTTCACCGGATCTGATGCGGTTAATCGACCGATAAGGGATCCGTGCCACCACTCTTGTGCAACAACAAGCGCTTGTGAAGGTCTCACGATCATAACATTGAGGAATAAGAAAAGAATAAGGCGAGAAAGAAAAGCGATGAAGAAGCTAAGGCTCGGAGGCGGAAGAAAAGGCTAAATCTGGACAAGATGACGAAGAGAATTATGATGATTATCTTCTAAACAGTCCAACTCGTTCCAAGGAGGATACTTTTGCACCTCCTAAGGACCTGAGCCCCCTCATGTCTCCTCCTCATCAGATTCATCATCTCATTCCTCACCACCACCATCAAAGAAATCAACCAAATCATCATCCAAATCGGTGAAGAAACCACCTCGTTCTTGGATTTCTCACACTCATAAAGCAATTGTGAATCTTTGTCAAACAAGTCGAAAGAAAGGCGTGCTCAACATGAAGTTGAACTTCTTTCTTGATCACATCTGACATCGTATGGCGACAATGAAAAGATGAAAGGAGAAAGGAAGTTTATTCGAGAATTCATGAAAATCATCGTCAAGAGGAACCGAGCAGCATGATTGAAGGCTACACTCACAAGTACCTTGAGGATATCAATGCTAAAGTCACAAAGGATTTGGAGAAGGCGGCAAGAGAATATACTCACAAGTTTCTTCTCGACCTTTGTCCCGGTGTGACCTAGAAGTATTTTCGGACAACTCACTCCAAACATCGTCGCATTGGTTAAACATATAATGGCCAAAGAAGGCGATCTTTCGAATACGAGTTACTCGCTAAGCGGTGATGCAAATGTCAAAGCGATGCGAGCGTTTACCGGATGAAGCTAAATTTTTGAAGGTCTCCTTGACTTTCAACTCGGATCTTCATGCAAGGAGTCACCGATCAACCCAAACGGCCAAGAGATGGCGATGATGCGGACAAGGACTCGCACCTAAGCGTCGAAGCGATCGGTGAATCTTCGTCTATGCAACCCCTCCTCAGCGAACTCCCGCTTTCAACAAGGTCCCTCCTCGTTCTTCTACAAATAAACCTCGGGGCGATTCGAGTTACCACCCCGACTCGAAAACCGGTGATCACTTTGAGTATACGGGTGGTGACGATGAAGAGGTCCTGAGCCCCTACAACAACCCACCTCTCCCAAACAAGTTCGAAACCGAATCATCATCTAGGCCTTCCAAAAGAAGAAGAAGGCACCCATGGTTGACGTTGTATCATGGCTAGATGACGATAAAGCTGAAGAATTTGAATGGTTCTCTACTCTTGTTAACAACACTCCTACCACGAAGAAGGTCGGGATTTGGTGAGCGGTAATACATTGGAGCATGCAAAACTTTTGCAAGAAAAGTTCCATGTGAAGAAGATGACGAAATCCGAGTTGAGGCGAATCAAGAATGAAGCATTTCAAGCTGTTAAAACGACTCGAAAGTGCCATCGAGGTCGAATATCACCTTGAGAACATTGCTCGAGCCATGTCTAACAACATGGATTGGCTCAACCCGAAGCAAACGTTGACTTCACTAAGCGGGACAACCCTCCATATTACACCGTGGTCAAAACCTCTACCAATAATTGGCCAAACAACTAAACATAGGATTCCATTCGGATATTTCTTCAACAAAGACACGAATTTCTTTACATGGTGGCGATGGATCAAGGAAATATGCTACATCTTTGACACTTCCATTTCCTGCGACCATATACTCAAAGCGCATAGCCATCGAGGAGCGTGCCAATCACTTGTGTTCCGACAAAGTGGAAGCATCGACCGCGATGCAATGTCTGGGATTCATCATTGGCGGGCGCGAAGAATCTACTGGTGTCGAGTTGAAGTCTCAACATGCGGTGTTCGATTACTAAGGATATCGTTGCCATCAAACATGTTGTTCATCATCTAAGTGGGACTACACCTTCCTTAAGAATATCGTGGTCAAGCGACAAGATGAAAGGGACTATGCTTTCTCTGAAGGCGACTTTGACAATTTGTCTATCAACGACATTGAAGACATGTACCTTGCTAAAGTACAAGGTCGCATGAGGCAATTTTCAACAGAAGTACAACGTGAATTCATCAAGTCATTGCTCATCTTCATCGACGCATAGTCATCAAGGGCGTGTAGAAGATCTTGTTTGGCGGTTGAATCTTATCGAGACCGTGTCAACTTCACACCACCTCGGCTAGATCTTCCCGACATCAACCAGCTCTCACAATATACACTCATCAACAAACCTTTCGGCGTCGTTTACCGTAGTGAACTACAAAGAAATTGCTTAATGGCGTGTAGTGAACTTCACAAGTTTGGGGATCACACCTTGAAGATGGTTAGGGACGGATTGGCATATAGGTTGAAGGACATACGTCAAAAGATTGGGTCTCTAAGCGATGGAATTCTCGGGATCGCGGGGATGTGAGGAGGATCATCGAATGATTGATGAAAGGTTGTTTGAAGGGATCGATTCGAACATTGGAAAGCTTTGTTGGTGGTCGACCAGGATTAACATCACCGGCTATCAACGCCTACTTCGCACTCTGGCAACATCTTTGGTCTTCTGGTACCCCTTGAATTGTTTCTTTCATTATAAATTTGGATGTGTGATTATATATGTCAATGGCTTGTGCACACATAAGTGTACAACCCGTAATTTGCAAGAAAGGACCACGTAGTGCGCTTGATTGCCACAATCCTTATCAAAGGAGCGAAAGCTTCTTACTTTTGAGTAAAACCTATCAAACCTTTCATTTTTCAAGGTTTTGCTCAAAAGAACAAGTACTTCCGTATGATTTTCAAAACCTCAACCGCTTATATCACTAGTTTAGGGGAGTATTTGAATTCAAACTTTGTTCACAAATTGTTCATAGTGGTCATCTTCCCACAACACTCGAAATGGTCATATTTATTCTCAACCGTTCAAAATAACATTTTCATATGCCATTTTGAGGGGAGAAAATTGTGTGATAAGAAATATGTTGTGCATAATGCAAATGAATCTTTGTGTAATAGACTTAACCAACGAATTGGCGGTACTAAAGCGTTAGTAACTCGAAAAGACTTGTCTGGACGGGTAATAATTTCAAGCTAGTTCGCTAGTAATGTAAGCGTGTCTCATAAAGGACTTGTCCAAGTAGAAAGTACCATTCGAGATACTCTTGGTAGACATGAACTCGACGGGTTTGACAACCTTCGAGGTTTGTCTACACCTTCAAGATAGTTATTAGAGCTAGTTGTCACCTAAAAGGCGACAATGTAACTCTTTAACTATACAACGTAACTTGATGTCTCATGGAGATTGTCTATCTTGAGTTGATCAATTCAAAGTGCGCGCTCTTCCCACAGTCTGATTTCGTCAAAAGTCTAAAGCACATGTGGAGGGGAGTATTTACGCTAAAAGATAAAACTCTCATAGTGGTTCAAACATGTTTTCATTTAAAAACCCTTGAGAGATTCTTCACATGATGGTTTTAATGGCAACATAGGTTAGTCATGGAGTTATAAGGTGACTAAGGTTAGGAATAACCGCCTATGATCCTTGAGAGTGGAGGGATCTACCCAAGGACACCACAAATAGTTTGAATCTAGAAGTCCTTAGGTATGATTGTAAAAAGGAGAATATGAGAATCGGAGAAAGAAGGAGTTGAAGAATCAAAAAGAAATGCAAAGAAAATGGTGAAAAGAAATAGCCCTCCAGTTATTCAACTTAGGGCGGACACCGGGTTCAATTCATATACTCTTGGTTGTCACTTGATGGCCGGTATTGAAGATTAAAAGTCGTCATGGACCCGATGGCGCATGCACTAAACCTTCTTAGCCACTCAAGTTTCTCTCAACGGAAGCTTGTTTCATTCTCACGAGGAACCCTACGTAAACTATTGGCTTTCTCTTGAGATCGTTGGTATTGAAGAAGAGACCCTCTCCTAGTCTCCGCTCGGAAAACCAAAATGCGCTATTGAGTCTAGAGCCACGAGATTCATCAAAGATCTCTTAGGTACACTTGACATTTTATCACTTGATGTTCAACAATAAGAATTTCGGTGGTACATTATCGAGTCCTTCACGGATCTTAGCAATCTGTCGAGAACATTTATGAGAGGTTCACATCTGTGATCCTCGGTGATTGAATGGAAACTCTGCCGGTCAACATCAAACGACCACAGCGGTCACTTCGGTAACTCCCGTAGATTACGCAGTGTGTCTCAAGCGGTCTGATTGTGAGGTGATGCTTGGTGTACCTCGGTGACTCATCTCGAAGCTGTAGATGTACTTGTACATCGCGTTATCTCACTTGTGGGACTCGGTTCGAGAGCGGCCTTTGTAAAATTAGAGTTGTGTTTTCACACTATCTGTTAACACTCTCGAAGTTCAAACTTGTAAGTGCGGAATCCGCTTATTACTAACCGTTTGAAATGTTTTCTTCTTATGGAAGCTCGGGGCGGGATGATCGTGCGATTCTTCTCATGCTCACGCCAACATCATCACTAATGGAAGTTCTATTCGGAAGCAACACAACGATCGAGAATGATTCTTCGTCAAACCAAAGAGTCTACAAAGTTAAAGACTTAAAGAACTTCATCGATATTGAATTCCAACGTCAAAGGCGTGTGAGCATGTTGAAGAATGACGTGGAGACCTGTATGGCGAATGAAGCGGACCTAAAGCGAGACTTGATGCGAGACTACAACATACTATCACTTTCATCACAAAGAACAATGATCAAAGAACAAAGTTAAAGATGGCGTCAAAGCATAACTATTCAAAGACAACTATCTCTCTACCGGGAGATTGTTCAAATCGAGGCAATTCTTCTCACAAGAAAGAAGAATGTCGAAGGCGTCGAGCTACTATTACATCAACGCCTTCACCGTTCATTACCAACACTTGAGGGGAGATTGTTGGAATCACTCTAAACCATAATCAAGTGTTTGTAATTAATATGTAATAGTTAGATTTATTATGGCCTTTATGTTTGCAATTAGCCTTAGGCTTATGTAGAAGGCCCATAAGCCTAGGCCTTAGTCCATTAAGGAAAGGATGGAAACTAGGAGTGTTGCCCTAGCTTTCCTCCTATAAATACTCTTGTAAACCTTCATTTGAAGTTTGGTTGTTCAAGTTATTTCTCTCATTACACTCCTATGTCTAAACCGTATTATTACCTTGTGTGTGTGTGTGTTTTACTTGTTCAATCGCCTTATCTCTTTCTATATTACTTGTGTTTGTAAAACTAGTGACCTAACAGCTTTAGCTTTAAGTTTGCCTAAGTCTTGGCCCTCATTAGTTGGATAACACAATGCACCAAACACACGAAGGAATGAGAGATTAGGTTTTCTATTGTGGACAAGTTCATATGGAGTTTTCCATGAGCGGTGTGAATTAGGGATCGATTTTGAGTGTAGCATGCGGTGGAAATGGCTTGACCGGAGAAACATTGGAACCTTTGAGTAAATCGGCATTGTTCTTGCGGCTTCCACAAGAGTTCGATTTCATCTTTCAACTACACTTCATTACATTGAGGAGTTCGTGGAACACTTCTTTGATGGTGATTCCAACACTTTCATAAAACTCACTAAGTTGTTTATTAACAAACTCGGTTCCATTGTACATTCGGATGATTACGGCGGTTTTGTTAAGTCGAACTGCGGTTTGTTTGATAAGTTTGATGATGATATCTAGAGTTTCATCCTTTGTCCTTAAGAACTTAACCTAGGTGAATCGAGGTAATCATCAACCACAACTAACACATATTTCTTCCCAAAGATATTACGACTCTCATGGGTCCACATAAATCCATGTGAATTGTATGAAGAACACATGGCGAGTTTGTAGGTTTGGGTTTGTGGGCATACTTTGCTTTTTCCCAATTGGCATGTCGAACAAAGATGATCCTTTTCATACTTTAGTCTAGGTAAACCTACAACTAAGTCCTTTCGGAGAGATCATTGATGGTGCCAAGTTCAAGTGATTGGTAAGCGATGCCATAACCATGACTTTGTTTTGAAGCCTTTGACAACAAGCAAATTGGAGAAGACTTCATCATATCTTCGATAGAGATGGTGTATAGATTTGAACCACGTGTTCCTCTTAAAAGTTCTTTACCATCAAGTTCTCTAACGAAACAAGTATGTTTTCAAGGCCACTTCTAGATCGTAATCGTAGAATTGACCGACAGAGAATAAGTTATGACCAAGACCTTACGTAATATACCACGGAGATAACACTATCACCGACAACATAATCTCCATAACCCATAATTGCACCAAAATGATCGTTCCCGAATCTAACAGTCCGATGAATTTACTCACGAAGTTCATGAGCGCGACCGGTCTCGGTCATATGCTTGGGCAGACTGAGTCCGGTACCACGAGCGATTTAAGCGATCTGCGGTTGAACACGAGACAAGAATGGATAAATGGATAATTGGGAACCCCATGCAATAATGGGTTCCACTTGGTTAATAACGAGAATTGGAACACCCGCATCGAGTAGAAACAATGGAATCATCGAGTAGAAACAATGGAATCATCGAAATAGATGTAGTGCTAATGTCCGTATTCGACCTATTCAAAGTATGTTCACTTCTTACGGAATAGTTCTACGGTGAGGCATCCATTTCTAGTGGGCATTGTTTTAGCAAATTGAGGCGAACTCATTAACCTTACCTGGAAGGTATCCATTGATAACCTATTTTACTAAATATTCTTCTGTGGGTTTCCCATTTTCTAACTTTCTTTCGCCTTTGCCTTTTAGCCTTCTTAGCTTGAATTTTAACATTAACAATTTTAAGCTGGGCATTTTGACATTAGACAAAGCATTCACACCACATTCATGATTAGTAATGAAATCAAGCAATCGTCATTACATGGTTTGCGAATAGTAGCGAATTCGAATTAATTACGATGCGCTTATAGCTAATACTAGAATCAATACGATTCGTTTTATTCAACTCAAACTTAATATTCCTAGGGTGATCTTCTACTCTCTTCCAATGCACACTCTTGGCTTGCGAGGTCCTATCTTGCTTGGTATTGCACGGAGGCTTTACCGCTTGCTTTTATGTCATTGATTACTCTGTAGAGGGAATTATGGGAACATTAGTTGGTTGATCCACTTTTGCATTCTGAACTAGGCGTGCGGGATCTGAACTACTTGAAGGCACATTAGTTTTCACTTTCCTAACACTGGGCATGGAATGGTTTGTATGCTTGGCACTAGGCATAGAACAAGGCATCACAGCTTTACCTTTTGCACCTAAGGATTTAGGACATGTTGCAATTAAACATTCTAGTAGCTCCTGAGATCGTTTGGCCTGAATGCAAGCAAACCTAATTTCTCTATCAAGAGGCTTATTTATGAAATCCTCTTCCACAAGTTCATTATTCCTAAGATGAGGAGGGATGTATTTAACAGTCACAGTATATTTGTAGTCTGAGGATGACTTTGATGCAACATTCTCATTAAAGACAAGTGGCGGTTTCCTTTTCACGACTCTCAGTTCTCAATTTCTTTTGTAAAGGCGTTATTTTTCGTTGTTTTTGTCACGGTGACTTTCATTGAATCATATAACTCTTTAAAGTGTCGTTCACTTTTCATTTTCTTTAGAAAACTCTCGTTTTCCTTTGTAAAACATTAACCAAGTTTGGAAGATGAAAAGTTTGAGAATCTTGAGAATCTAGGAGGAGGCATTTGGGAGCGAGTCGCATTGTTCTTTTCACCCTTTAATTGAGAAATTTGGGCTTTCAACTTTCGATCGTGTTACAATGAGTTTGAATATGTTCGTCATGTTTGTTTATCCGAAAAAGCTGTATCAAACTCGGAACATCGAGGTGTCTTGATATTTGAGGTTTTGACATTTTCTTTAAGATGTTGATATTTTAGTTGTAAATCAAAATGTTCAACTTCTAGTTTAGAAAGATGTTTTACCAAATTATCATGATCATCCTGATCAATTTTCTCATTTAGTTTAAAATTAGTCTTTTCAAGTTCAATGACACGATCATGGGAGACTTTCAGAGCAACAGATAATTCATGAAATTGAGAAGCATTAATGGAACAATTCGTAGCAGTGTAAAACACATCGTGAGTAATACATTCAGAAATAAGATTATCATTCAATGTATGCAAGTTCTTCCTCTCAATCTCATTATATTTTAATTCTCGCTCATAGTCACTAACCTCAACTATCATTGCATCAAATTCCTTTTCCATTTCTTTAATATCTGAATCCATCCCATTTTTAAGACTCTCAAATTGATCTTTTAGTTGTTTAAAGAAAGGCATGACTTGATTAAATAGCATTATTTAGTTTGCTCAAAACCCTTTCCCTTGATTATCCGATGGGTGTGATCCTTTTCTTACAAGTTTTCTCAAAATCAACAAATAATTGAAAAATAACATATTGATGATTAAGGTCTTGCTTTTAGTGGCAATAGTTCTAGGAACTAAATGCATTGGTGTATTCGGAGGATACACGGTCATTGAAGGCATTTTCTAAGGGAGGGTTTGTTACAACAAGATTCTACGCTTTTGCTTATCTAAATCCTTTTCCGAACACTTGTTCGGGTGTTAACAACGTTTGAGGCTTAAACTTGTTCAAGGAAATCCAATTTTCCTTTTTGTAATCATGGGGTTTGATCATTATGTTATTCTCTTTACATTCGGGATCTTCTAGCTTCTTATTCATTTTCTCCTAGATGCATCATCTAATTTTCTATCTTCTCGATTGCACTCAACGCAACTAGGTTTCTGTCTAGGTTTAAGAATCTCATTACCATCATAGATTACATTATGGGCGACTCTAGCCTTTTAACAACCTCGGGATTAGGTTCCACAACAAGGGAATGCTATGCTTATCGCTTAAGACTCTATGCTTAGTGATCAGTGAAGCGATCAGATGGTATTCCTTGTCGTACAACTTATTTTCAAGCTTGTTTTTCAAAGTTTTTAGATTGGAGAAATCATTCAAAGTTTTGATTCCTTAGCATTGAATTCTTGCTTAAGCATTTTAACATTTTCTTGAAGTTCTTGTTTTGCTTAGCGGTTGTAGAAAGCTTTTCTTGTAAGGAGTTTAACTCTTGTTTTAAGACTTCTTCTAAAGTTACTTTTCTAATAATTTTACACATTTGGTCATCCATTTCCTGCTTCACGGGTGGTCAACTCAAACTTAGCATGTTGTTCATAAATAGCAACTTGTTCTTTATAGGCATTCGATTCGAGATAAGCGAATCATTAGGGGTACATCGATGTATTCATAAAAACATAGTCATTATTGATTGCGGAAGATGCATTACTTGGTACAACCTCACATTCACTTTGCATCACATATTGATCATATGGGACAATATGGCTATTACCCTCATCATTAATATCTGATTCATAAGTTTCAAGAGATTGTACTTTATTATGCATCTTTTGCTCATCAACCTCATCATATAGTTTTAATACCTCCGAGATGATTGATTCTTTGGATGGACCATCTTCTTTGTGATGATGAGACCTTAGAGAGACCATTGGAGAAATGCTAGCCATGAAAATTGTTTGTGCAAGATGGGTTCATCATCGACGTCAGTCGTATGCATCATAGTCGACAACTTGAAAGGCATTCGATGATTGTGACCTATTTCTTGAATTGGTGCTCATCCACATCGCATCATATGTCTTGGCATTGCCCTCGAGAAGAAACAACAACTCCTCTTCATCCAAAGTCGCACCATTATCCCGAGCTTGCACGAGCAACATCTTGTATCTCGAAGTATTCGCGTTACGTGGACGTTTTGGAGATGTGGGTTCCTAGCAATGTGTCCTCGCCACCACGAGTTGTAGCATTTGGTAGCTTTGCTTGTCCTTGATTTGGATTCCTTCCACGATTCTTGGCTGGTTGCACCACAACCTTCCCATCTCAGCGGTAGCTTGATTGTGTGGATTGGATGTTGTTTTGAGGTTATTGTTGGTGTGTGGGAGAGAGTTCATGTTTTGACTAACCATGAGAGCAGTTGATTGATGAAGTTTTCCATGAGTGTGTTTGAGTCGGGAGGCTTATATCTTTGGATCGGGGATGAGCTTGTAATTACCATTACCCATGGGTATGACTTGAGATGCTTTGGTGGTAATACCAACATTGGTGTAGAAAATGTAGAATCATTTGGTGAGCTTGTTTCTCACACGATTGGTTTTGAACCGATCCGAATCCTTTTTCAAACATAGCATGCCTCTCATTCTGAAGAAGGAATGCATACAATTGCTCATAGTTTGTATTCTTTAGTCCTTTGGTTAGCTTCACAGAGGTGACAAATTTGTGCCACTCGGGATTCATGTTGTTTACAAACTTTGAATTCAGCTGAATGTTTGGCATGGTCATTTTGATGTCCCTCATATCATTCACAAGCTTATGGAATCTCACATAGTACTCATAGACACTCTCATCTGGTTTCATCTTGAAATCTTGAAACTCATCATCTGATTGTGATTCTCTGTCTTCCTTGGTTAATTCGGAACACGAGAGAAGCATCTTGACATTATCCCAAAGCGCCTTGGCTTCGGTGTTGTGATTGATAAGCTTGTAGATATCCTTTGGAAGACCACAAGTATAATGTTAGAGGCCACGATATCGACATCGAATCTCTTTTCTCCTTATCATTGAGCTCATCATACGTCTTTAGTCTGTCTAATCCATAGATCATTGTTCCATCCGTAGTCAGTATCAATTAAGTCCCTTGTTGTCTCAACTGATAAGGTCATTCATCAATGGATTTGATAATGTTGACCCCATTTTCCTTTCCAAGACAGTACAATCGATTCGTTGAGCCCAAGAGTCGTAGTCGGTTACATCAAGCATAGGTGGGCAGTGTCGAACCACCGCTTGAACATCCTCGACAGATGGAGATGATTGTAGGTACGTTGGTAGACATGTTAACAGATTACACGGGATTTTAAAACTCTATGATTAAACCGGGAAATAGATTCTTTCACGGGATTTTACTAAATCAAGAGAAAACCGTATTGCAAACAAAAGTCAACCAAGTCGCTAAGAATTCTTGAACCAAGTCGGTAAGCACCAAGTCGCTAAGTAGCAACTTGCTAAGATCCCAATTTCCTGTGAACCAAGTCGCTAAGATCCAAGTCGCTGGACACAAGTCGCTACATAGTCAAGTCGCTAAAGAGCAACTCGCTAAGGTCCAAGTCGCTAACACCAAGTCGCTAAGAATACTAAGTACAAGTCGCTAACAAAATTGAAAGCAAGTCATTAACTTCACCAAGTCGCTGGCCGTAGTGGAGAATCCACTAAGTTGTATTGTTTGTCGACTTGTCTCAATAGACAAGTCGCTAGGACCAAATCGCTACCAATTAACACTACAACTCGCTACCTTTTCTTGAAGCAAGTCGCTATGATGAAACACACTACGAGAACCAAGTCGCTAGCATGAAAACTTCAAAACACACTTTTCAATCCAAAACAAGCTCAACCACGTTGATTTAAACTTACCAAATCAAAACCCAAGCACTTACAATGATTCTAAACACAAAAGTACACCCAAAATTCAAACTTTAACACTAGAGATGATCCAAATGATGCAAAAACCACTAAACTTTCTCAAACTCAAAAACCATCTAAAACCACTAGAAATCCAAGGATATGTAAGAGAGATGATCAAACCATGGCTCTTGATACCAATTGTAGGATATAGGATTTCACAAACACAATCATATGAGGCTTTTAACAAGGTTTAGAGAGAGAAAGGGAAGAGAGTTGGGAACTATGTGAACAAAGAAAAATGGTATTGAAGCTCAACCCTCTATCTTGGGAGGTAGAGGGTATTTATAATATCTTACAAATAAGCGCCACCTACGGGTGTGGATCGGGCATACGGTGGGTAAAGACCCGTCCGTCCTCCACGGTGTTTAACAAACTACTTACTAGCATAACTTGACTACGACTACGAGCTTTCTATCGAATACATATACTTGAGGTGACCGACTCTTTAATGACTGAGTTTTCTAATTCCTAACATAAAGTGTCTGGCCGAACACAAAAACCAAAGACCATTTTTGGTGAATCGGGTTGATCCATGTAACTAGGAACAAATATCCTATTGATCGTTTTATGGATGGATTCCAAAGAATAAGCATCATATTACCAATATCGAAAAACACCAAACACCTTGAGTAGCAATTGGCTTAACGGTGGTAAGATCCAAATTTGTATTTAGAGGTGTGAAGCCTAGATTGTCATCAACATAAAACATAAAACCTATATTATCTTGCTTGTATGTTACAAAAACTTCTAGTATCAACCTCATGGCCGTAACGACATATGAAGTTATTCTTGTCAATTCGACTTTCAAGTCTTTGAGACACTACGGAACTGCATTAAAGACTTAATAGGAAGCCTATTCATGATATTGATCACGAAGATCAAGGGTATGTTGTCGACATTGTTTGGGGATGGTTACAAGTAGTTTGCAGTGTAGTTGAATTTGTAAAATTATAGTATTAACATTTTTTCTTAAATAGAGTGATTGAATTACTTTTTTTTATCACATAATATTATACACGAAATATGACATGAATATGACTTTTCATAAACTTTATAGAGACACAGATGTGACTAGTAAATAAATTTTTTTTTAACACATAATACTATACACGAAATATGACATGAATAGAGACTACTCAGGGCCCTTATAGAGAAAACAGATTTGACTAGTAAATAAGCTTTTTTTTTATCACATAATATTATACACGAAATATGACATGAATATGACTTGTCAAAAACTTTATAGAGACACAGATGTGACTAGTAAATAAACTTTCTTTTGATCACATAATTCTATACACGAAATATGACATGAATAGAGACTACTCAGGGCCCTTATAGAGACAAAGATGTGACTGACATACAAGAAATATGACATTAGCTTGACTTGTCAGGAAAACAAATTTTTTATCACATAATATTATACACGAAATATGACACATGTTAATTACTTTTGTGTAACACCTGACCCGACAAGGGTAAAGATATCTGTCACGGTTTCATATCGAACTTTAAATAATATTCAATAGCGGAAGCCTTTACAAAATAATCAAAGAAAACATAAATATCTTAATAATCAAAATAAATATAAGATCTCTAGGGTAAATTCTTGCTCTCAACTCTACTCTCAAACCCGGATCGGCCATCCCACAAGCTCATCTTGAATGCTTAATACCGCCAGAAAAGAAAGTGCGGTGAGCTTACAAAGCCAGTGAGCAGGATATAACAAAAGCGAAACTAAACAAAGCAATCTGCGAAACAAATGAAACGAATAATGAAGTCGCGGCGGAGTGAGCATAATGAATCATAGAGGATTACGGAACAAAAACACACAATCCGGAAGAACAACTAGCAATCAAGAGCAACTCACATAGCATATTGATGACACAAGCGCAAACACATTAGAATATCCGGACACTTAACATATCAAGAAGATAGATTACATATAAACCAAACGAAAAGTCTAAGGACTAGCAGGCAGTTCCTAGAAGGTAAACATGGCATTCATACAAATCAATTAATCTACATTTAACACACTTTATTCAATATTGCAAGAGTGAATTAGCGGTCAAATCATGGCGATCACACATACGGATAGAAGACACAGTAGACAAACTATAACCAAGCAGACAAAGACATAACATAGCCATTAGCAATTATCAGAACATATATCATAAGCTAAACCAGTTCTCAGATCAAATCTTAATATAAGCAGATCTTATCATGGCGGGTCAAATATAAGCAGATAGATACACTAACGGATAATTAAGTTTCACAATATTAAGCGAACCGATTATACTGGGATGAACTTACAAAACAATCAAATACACACTAGCATAGTCATCTTACGGATCAACGAATTCACATAACGGTAAACTAACATATCATCGATGACAACATGCGAATCACATTTAAGCATATTAATCATATCCTAGCATGGCAAGCGGTAGTCACATAAACATGTAAAAGCATAAACATCTTCAATAAACATATAATAACTCGGTGCAAAGCAGTATTGGCAATCACGGAATCATAAATGAATTCATAAAGCAATTAATGAGATAAGGTTTAGTCATCCACCACGAGCCCGAAACATATCGGATCATAACATATCATAAGTAACCATTGTATTCGGAGGGTGACCTCGGAATACCTTATATAATATGAGGGAGACCTCGGGTAACCAATGGAGTAGCTAGCTCCCGAATTTGCGAAGCGTGACGTATTGCGCGACATCATTCACCGGAAAACATATCGGATAACGGATCGGATCTAGGATGCATCCATCGCCCCTTCCTACATATTCAAAAATATGCTTCACCATCGAGAGCGTGGCGAACATCACTCTCGCCCTAGAGTCATATCGAGGTGCATCGGCGATACGGACATGGAACCCCATGACTAGTGAAATATTTGGCTCGGTGTCAAACTAACTTAGGTCAAGCAGTTGTCATCATTGACACGGATCATAATTCATCATAAAGTCAACAGATATATATATATATGAGGTTTCATATCATAAAGTCCAAATCGAGATATTTCATGGTTCACTAAAGCGGAAGTTTCGGATAAGCAACGGATCAAACAAATCGAAAGGGTTCATATCAAATGTTCGAAATCAAAGGTTCATATCACGGTCACATATCATACGTTCATAATCGAGATTCATAATCGAGATTCATAATCGATTCATAATCGAAATTCATACTCAAACATAGCAAGGTTCAACAAGCGAAGTTCGAGACAAAGAGATTCATATAAGCAGAAGGAATCATAGCAATGGCATAGGAAATCCTAGTAAGCATAAGAGGTATGACAACGGAAAGAAATCATGAGAAACCTTTACTAAAAGGTCAAAATATCATGCGATAACACAAATGTCTTAAAGTAAGACAGAATATCCGTACCTTAAAGCAAATGAGAGAAAAGCAAGCGAGCAGGTGAATCACGAAGATATAACGTCGCGTCTCCTTCAACGAATCTACACGGATTATGATTTATTTAATACTTATTAGCATCATTAAAGTTATAACGGGTTCATCGCATTAACATTCTTAGAGTTGTAAGTATATCCTCATTTTATAAGCTTCATGCATTTGTAAGTGTGTTACCTATTGATATCATATTTTATCTTTCAGTTTCTAAAACTCATATCCGGACCAGACTTTAGCGATTTTTATAAAATACTTACTTAGCTCAAATGAAATCAAGAAAAATCCCAGGGGTTCCCATATGAGTTAAGAGACTCTACAAAAATTGGTGGGTTCTATTTCCATGCTAAATGGCCTACGGAAAATCATAAGTCCAGACCTATCCAGAAAGTGATCAGAAAATACACCTTAAAAGTTTACGCTTATTGGACCTGTTTAGACACCTTGGAAAAATCCCCCGAACTCCCAGAAATTCATTTATGTCATGAATATCACTCCTGTAAAAGGAGAGCTCCCAATTCCTTATGGTTTGAAAATGAAAAATCAAACAATACAACCAAATTTCAGACCCGTTTTCTCAGCTTTGACACTTGATTTTGTAAAATTCAAAAATACGACTTAGACAACTCCAAATTCGACCAAACCACTTGGAAAACTTAACTAAGACATAAAATAAACTTTTCCCACAAAAACCCAGATTATTGCACTTATAAAATTGGATCTATAACACACACAAATTCGACATATGATGCTGTCCAGTTTTAGGGTTTATTAAAACCACTATAATCACATGTTTAGACCATTAATTACACCTAGGGTTCCATTCCAACTAGGGTTTCAAATTTATTAGGCATGATAACATTTATATAGGTGGTTCGGTTCTTTTATAGCTCGACTTAACCATGATCCGATTCAATAATACATATTACATACATGTTCTTTAATACTTATAAGGTTCAAATCATTAGGGTTTGTGTTGTTTGGTTTCATACGGCTCGACACAAGGAAAAGAAAACACGTTATACCTTAGCTTGGTTGAAGCAAAATCTCGACACCAAGGTTGCTAGGGTTCGGCCGAGTAGGAGAAAAGAAAAGAAAGAGAGGCAAAAACTAAACTAGGGTTTCACTTTTGAGTTTATGTGTTATATTTATAGTAGTAGCATTTTCGGTTTGGGCTTGAGGAGGGGGTATGGGCTCGGCTTGGTCCAACCGAACACAAAACAAGCGCCACCTTGTGGGCTTCTTGGACTCTCGGCTTGGCAAGAAAAGCGAGCCCATCTTGGTTCCCAAATAACGAAAACAAGGCCCAAACTTTTACGCGAGACATTTACATCTTTCGTCGTACCAAAATCGATCACGTAACATATTCGTTAAGTTTTTATTATTCGTAAGTTAGTTTTAATTTTCGTTAAATGATATAAGCGTATTTTACGTATTTAATAAATGTTCGATTTCAAGGGTATTTTAGTCTCTTAACACGTTCCGTATTTTTAGGGTTTTACATTTTGCAAACACACATGATAATATTACGCTATAAATAACACATCCACGAAATTGAATGTATATACATCTCCATAATACTTACAAAAAGAAAATGGCCTTGAATTTACATAAATTCGAATGTATGTTACATTACGGTGAAATAAAGCGCGGTGTGATTATGGATCATGATATAACATATTCAGGGTTAGTTGATATGGTGGTGAATAAGTTTAAATTGAAGCAAAATGCACGAGTAAATTTAAATGTGAAAGTCCTTCCGGTGACTTTCGACTCGATGTTCTGAGCGACAACGAGGTAAACTTTTTGTTCAATGTGCTTTAGAGTCTCTTGTATGTTTCTCAATCTAAAATAATGGAAGAAACAACAAGTTTTGGTTCAACTCGGCAAGTGCGAGTTTTATAATTTTTCCATCAATGGTAGCGAAAACATCGCCCATCAAATGATTTTCAAAACAATGACTATAACTATAAAGATGAGGCAAATTTCACAAAACGGGGTCATCATTTGCTTCGATTCGAGATATGACGAGAATATGATGACTCGAGTTATAAAGATGAGGCAAATTTCAAAAACCGGGGTCATCATTTGCTTTTCCTTCAGATGACAAGCAGGAAGATGATGACTCGAGTTATAAAGATGAGGCAAGTTTTACAAAACCAGGGTCATCATTTGCTTTTCTTTCAGATAACGAAGATGATGAAAATGATTGTTTTGATGAATTAAATAAAATCCAACACCCCGGTAACCATAAATGGCCAAATTTTTTTGACCATATCCCTGAAGTTCCTGAACCACCACTTTACACGCCAAAACCTATGCCTACAAAGGATTATAACAAAAAGCTCAAGTAAAATCAATAAGGTTGTTTTAACTAGGCGGAATTAGACTTGGCATACTGGGTTGAAAGCTTTACAAGATGGTTATGAATTTGTTTGAAAAAAACTAACCCTAAAACTTACAACATAAAATGTGTCCATTATGCACAATGTGCATGGTATATTAATGTCGGGGCGTTGGCCAAATTCGGATGTTTTCAAATTACAAGCATGAATGATATTCACACGTGTCCCAGAACCCAAACATATCCTAACCATCGAAATGCAAACAAAAAAGTTATTGCTCACATTATGAAAGATAAATTAGAAGATGGTAGCCGTGATTTGAAAGGGAGAGATATACAAAAAGATATCATGGCACAATATAAAACATCTATATCTTACCAACAAGCATGGAGAGGGAAGGATTATGGGTTACAATTTTTCATAGGTTCACTATTAGAATCGTTTGAAATGCTACCGTATTACTGTCACAACTTAGGAAAAAAAAACCCAGGGACGGTCACACGTATCAAGAAAAGCAATCAAGGGGTTTTTGAAATTTTATTCATTGCCATTGGTGCATCGGTAAGTCTTGTTCAATTGTTTTTATAAGTGCATGCAAAAACCCGTTTGCTATTATAATTTTAAAAATTGTTTATCTGTGATTCTTGCGTTTATGAACCATCTTTGCCCACTACTTATGGTGGGCCGGCGCATTTAAAGGGTACTTACAAGGGTACAAATTTGCAAAATTGTTGGGATGGACGAAAACAACCAAATTGTGCCTATTGCTTGGAATATGCAGAGGGAGACTAGTGATTGTTGGTCATGGTGGATGTCGGTTACTTAGAGAGTGCATCGGCGATAACCTAATATGGTTATCATATCGATAGGCATCCCGCAATAGCCGGCGATAAGGAATGAGTTTCGGTCGGCGTTTCATGGTATTTGTTGTCGACATCTAATGATGAACCTTTCCTTGAAAAGCAAAAAAGCTAAAGGTCTATACTGGGGAATATGCAAAGCATATACTCTCGATGAGTGGCAAAGACAAATGAACATACTCCAGGCTGTACAACCTGAAGCACACAAAAAGCTAATGGAGGCTGATCCTAGACGCTGGTCTCGAGCACAATGCCCATGTAGCCGTTACAATTATTGTACATCTAACGTTGTCGAGTCGTTAATGCATGTCTTGTATTAAAGCTACCGATAATGATGTTGACCGACCGCATCAAGTATGGTTCAAAAGTGGTATTTTAAACGTCGGGAAGCTGCAGGTATTTATTGTTTAAAACATGACATATTCATTAATCATTTTGAAAAATATATGAGATAAGTTAATTCATTTATATTTACATTTTTGTGTAGCAAAAATGAAGTACGACATCAAAGATTAGGCAGCGCATAAGGTGGAGAAAAGAAAAATGAAAAGCGTCAGTTGGGTTGTACACGGAATTACTCAATTTCGATATCAAGTTTATGATGGCCAATATAACCGTGAAGTGAACTTTACGACGGTGAATGTGAATGTCGGAAATGGCAAATTTCCGGATACCTTGTGGTCGCGTTATTGTTGTTACAAGGTTTTGAACCTAACAGTTGCGTGCAATATGTACATGGACCGGGTTTAAAAGGAAAAATATCAAGCAACCAATGCGAGTCAATTCAATTTGTTGGTAATTTTAACGAATGGGAGTATCCAAGCCATATACATCCTCTTACTCCTCCAACAATGGACAACCTCGGCCAGTCGTCCAGAAAAACAGACAGTATACCATCTCAAGGAGAAGAGCCAAGGACTATACACCGGCGGTGCAAAGAAGCGGGGCATAAGCGTCGAGTGCAAAAATCATTTGTCCCGGATCCACCTAATGTGAGGGTAAACAAAAGCAAGAGGAATTTCCAACTAATGAGCAACATGACCTCGCACCTTTTATGACCAACATCACTTGGATTCGATCAAAGTTTTATAGAAACAAGCAATTCTCATGGCAACCATATGGCCGAAAACATACACTAGTCAAGCAAATGGTTAAAACTCGTACTTTTGGCAACCATATGGTGACAACACATACCCCACAAACCAATACGCTCACAAACTTACCACCACAACCCATACCCATCTCAACAATATCACGAAACACACACACATCACAAACATATGATCAACATAACACACGACAAGATTTCAACCTATCTCAAAGAAACCGAACGCAACCACTTCAAAATGATCTTCAATACCGGTCTCGAGTGTATCAACAATACACTTCCCAAGAATACAACTCTCAACATCTAGATGATCAACAAATGCAGGATTCAAATAGTTGGTTTAATCGGTTTGGTTTTTAGTAAAGTAGAAGGTTTATGTGACTAGTTAACAACTATTGGTATGTTCTGATTGAGTTGTAGCATCATGCTTTTCATTTTCAATTATCCAAGTGATGTCTGTTTTGTCTGTGTATTTGAATTTTACAAGTGATGTTTGTATTGAAGAGACAATATTTGAACATATGTTTTGTGTAAAAATAGTTTAAAGTAACGAATTTACAAGTATGTAAGGCAATAATAACATATCGTTTTTTAAGAGACAATATCTGATACATTTTGTTTTTTCTTGTGACATCTCTAATTTATTTAAGTAGAGAGAGAACTTCGCTTCAAATAACACAAACCCAAATAAGATTCAATTTTATACAGCATCATAAACACAAAAATAAGTTCATTATTGATAATTAAATTACATTTTTATAAATCTTGAATTACAATAAATCTTGAATTACAATTGCTACTACACCGATTAGAACAATTGTAGCATCACATCAAAAATTTAACAAAAAATTGTAACAAAAAATTTAAGTGAGATTACAATTGTAGTATACAGATTACAATTGCTACTACCCATGAGAACAATTGTAACAAAAAATTTAAGTGAGAGAGAAAACACATTTTTGGTCTACGACTGACAGGGGGCCCATTGTGTCGGATTTTGCTTCAATTTTGAGGCGAATAGGTTCTTTTTCGAGGTAGGTGGCGGGGTAGGCCCTGAATGTCGATTCGCTCAAATTTGAAGCAATTTTTTTTTTTTTTTCATTTCACGTTTATTTAGCAGGTGCCGACACGCGTGTCCTTGAGGACTTACACCATTTGAAGCGAACTTGTTGGCCTTTACGGATATATGAAAAGAGGTCCTCTGGGACAAGTCCCACTGCTGAGGCGCCATAGGTAATTTTCACCCAACACAAAACATGCATACTTTCCCCTGCAAACACTATGCCACAAAACTCTTGAAAAAAACATTTTTGTTTATTTTATCTTTTGTGTTATTTTCACGACCTTATCTAGAAGACCAAAATATAAAAAAGAAAACCTAGTATAAATATGGTGCAATAATACTCTTATTCCTGTCGACTTTGATTTGGTAAAAGATTTGTTTACCTCACAAATCATCTAAATGTACTCTAGCTTTTGGTTATATTAGCGGGGTATTGACTTGTCTTGCCATGTGGTCTGCGATTAAATTTTATGATGCATGTACACTCGGCCTTATTATTAATATTTTAGATATGTGAGAGAGATATGAAATAGTTTGTGTGTATTTATATAGTGGATGCGGTTATATATTTTAATAATCATTACTAATAATAAGATTTTAAGCGATTCTACATTTTAATAATAGGTTGTAAATGATTTGAAAGTTGTATTTAATTTAGTGGAAACGTTTGCATTTACTTTTAAATAATGGGATGTATTGAATTTTAGGTCTGCCTTTTATAGTAAGTGTGTAGGTTTATATTTTTAAGACTTCCTTTTTAAAAATGACCTAAATATAATGTAGTTAAGATACATGTTGTGGAGCAAAAGATCATGCATAAACTTTTACCATAGAATTGAAATTGATAAATGGAACAAAATTATTTAAGATATAAAAGCTACAATGGTAAATTTTGGAATTATTGAAAAAACTAAATTGATTACAATTCTATAAAATTAGTAATGAATAACAAAAATTTTGAGGCCCTAAAAATTCTGAGGCCCTGAGCGGTCACACACCTTGCACACCCTCAAAAACGGACGTATACATAAGGTAATCCAAAGATCCTGTGGGAGAAAGTATCGTTTTCTTTTATTATTACAAACGTTGAATTAGAGGGACTTTGAGGATATGACTACACTATGCAATTTTGATCTTTGATAAGGCCTTCATATTGATTAATAAGATTTCTTTTAATTAGAAAATAGTAACGTTTCATATTCAAGTGGTTCCCACCACTACCCATCAAACCACAATAATTCAAAAATGCTTTATCAAAAGCTCCTTTACAAAAAGTAATTTGTGGACGCTGTGCATGAATGGTACTATACCACCTGCTCTTATTCAATTACCAACTCAACTTTTAAGTCTTTCTTCCACAAAAACTTGAGTCTTGGTCTTTGAAATTCATTTTGAATCAGGATCTGTGATCTTTTTTTTTTTTTGAAATTTGTGTGTGAGTTTACCCTTAAAAATTTGTGAAAATGGTGCAAAAAGTAATTTTAGGATGCTGTGCATGAATGGTACGTACTATACCAACAGCTTTTATCCAATCACCAATGCAACCATAAGTCTTTGTTTTTGTAGTTTAATTTTGCCAAATTATTCATACATAAAACACCTACTCTACCATTTTGCATAACCTTCACATATGTTTCAGGGATGGGCCAAGTGCCACTTAAGCATGAGCTAGCCGATCATTCATTTACAACAGGAAAATGTACATAAGGTAATCCAAAGATCCTCTAGAAGAAAGTAACGTTTCATATTAAGTGGTTCCCACCACAACCCATCAAACCACAATAATTCAAAAATGCTTTATCAAAAGCTCCTTTACAAAAAGTAATTTGTGGACGCTGTGCATGAATGGTACTATACCAACTGCTCTTATTCAATCACCAACTCAACTTTAAGTCTTTCTCCCACAAACACTTGAGTCTAGATCTTTGTAGTTCATCTTGATCGTAAGTTTCTTTTCTTTGTCTGTGTGAGTTTACCATTAAAAAATCATGGCTGATCCCGTTACTTCGGCACTTGTGAGTGATGTGGTAGGGAGATTAACTTCTGCAGCTATCCAAGAGGTTGGGTTGCTTTGGGGCCTTGAAAATGATCTTTTAGCTCTCAGCAACACTTTCAGACAAGCCCAAGGTGTTCTTCATGACGCGGAGATGAGACAACCAAACGAAAAGGCTGTGGAAGAATGGCTAAGGACTCTCAAATCTGCCTCTTTGGAGGTGGAAAACGTGCTCGACGAGGCCAAAACTGAAGCTATGATACAAAGGCTGCATGGGAAAATGGGCAGGAAATACAAGGTAAGAACCTTCTTTACCTCCCGCTATAATCCGCTTATGGTCAAAACTAGGATTGCTCATAAAGTCAAGAACATACGGAAAAAGTTGGAAGACATTGATGCTAATAGATCCAAGTTCCAGTTGACTCCCAGTACCATAAGTGTAGATGCCGCGGGAGTTAGTGGTGAGATTTCAAATAGGGAAACTAGCTCACTTGTAAACTTGTCCAAGATCTACGGAAGAGATGAAGAGAAGATAATGTTGATTCATAAGATTTGTAACCAAGATATAGGCATCCGACATGACAATGATGATGTCCGGGTCTATGCTCTATGGGGCATGGGTGGCATCGGAAAAACCACACTAGCTCAATATGTTTACAACCATGAAACGGTGAAGACGCATTTCGAGTTAAAGTGTTGGGTGTATGTCTCTGCCTTGTTTGACGTCAAACAAATAATTAAAGCTATATGTGGCTCAGAAGATTCGGGGTTGGATGCAATGCAAGTATGCCTTCAAAACAAGTTACGAGGTAAGAAATTTTTTATCGTCATGGATGACGTTTGGATCGAAAATAAAGACATGGAAAAGTGGGAGGATTTATGTACAGCATTAAGTTGCGGAGCAAAAGGCAGCACCGTTATGGTAACGACACGGAAGGAAGATACTGCGCAACTGATGGCTAAGATTCCTGAGTTGCAGCATAATCTGGCAGTTTTATCAAAAGAGGAGTCATGGTCGCTATTCAAGATGCTTACATTCCCAGGCGGAGGAGAGAGGGAAAACGTAAGGGTGCTGGAGCTTGTAGGAAGGGATATTGTTGAGAAATGCAAAGGTTTACCTCTAGCGGTGAAGACTTTGGGTAGCTTAATGTCGACAAAAAAAAGGGTGAATGAGTGGCAGCTTGTAAACGACAAATTCATGTTTGAGATGCAAGAGAATGGCATCTTAACTGCTTTGAGGTTAAGCTACGATAATTTGCCTCCACATATGAAGATATGTTTCGCTTATTGTTGTGTATTTTCTAAAGGGGAGGAAATGAGTAAGGATACATTAATAGAGTTGTGGATGGCAAATGAATTTATACCATCTCAAGGAGAGGTAAGCTTGTATGTGCTTGGTGAGGAAATTTTTTATTGTTTGGTCTCGAGGTCGTTTTTCCAAGATGTCGTCATGGAAGATATACGCAGAGGTGAGAAATGCAAAATGCATGATTTAATGCACGATCTTGCGCAATATGAAATGAGACATGTTTGTGCAGTTATAGAGCCTGGTAAGGAGTTGATAACCTCAGATGAGGTGCTTCATCTCAGTTTATCATGTGAACATTCTGAGTTTTCAGAACAGGATTTGGTAAAGCTAAGATCAGTACGATCAATGCTGGTCTTTTATGATTATTATGAAAGTAACATTAGACAAATCTCCAACCATGTCTATCTAAGGGTGCTGTACTTGAACAAAATTAAAAGCTCGACGTTGCCCGAATCAATCTGCAAGCTAATACATTTGAGATACTTGAAAATATCACATACAGACATAGAAGTTCTACCAGAGTCGATTATAAATCTCCAAAACTTGCAAACATTAATTCTACAATCATGTTGGCAGGTCCATGAGTTGCCTAAATGTTTGAGGTACATGAGGAATCTTCAACGTCTAGATACCCGTTACTGCCCTTCACTCAAGCATATGCCTGTTGGAATAAAAGAACTAACCAACCTTCGAAGGCTTTCACAATTTGTTGTGGGAAAAGATGATGGGGCCCGAATAGGTGAACTGAGAAATCTAAATCGTCTTGGGTGGGATTTGAGGTTATATAGACTTGAGAATGTTGGAAGGGGGGATGCCAAAAGTGCCAATTTGAAAGACAAAACAAATCTAAAGTCTTTGAGATTAGAATGGGGTGATTATCATGAACGAGAAATATTTGATTCAGAGGAGGTTCTTGAGGGATTGGAACCAAATTCGGGTCTGCAGGAGTTGACTATATGGTATTACGTGGGAAGGGTTAATTCTCTGAGTTGGATGGTCAAATTAGTCAATTTGACTAGTATTAATTTCCATCATCTTCCGAAGTGTGAGCATCTTCCACCACTTGGGAAATTACCCAGCCTCAAGAGAATTAAATTGGTAGCAATGCTCTCTTTAAAGTGTTTCCATGATGATGACTATGTTACATCAAGGGACGGAAACATTCTCTTTCCTAATTTACAGAAGTTATATATACACTTTTGTGGGTCTTTGGTTTCTCTGCCTAGTAACTTCCCAAAACTCACGTCTTTACAAATAGATTCTTGTGACAATTTACGTTCTCTACCACATGAGATACAAAGTTTCAAGGATCTCAATCAAATTGCCATTCATTGGTGTAAAATTCTAAGCAAAAGGTGTGAAGAGGGGAAAGGAAAGGATTGGGCTAAAATTTCTCACATTCCACATCTCAACATTGAACCTCCACTACTCAGTAATATTCTCCTTTTATTATTTCTTTTAATTATACATGGTTGTTTATCTTTAAACAAATCTAATAGAAAAAAGTATTTAATTGTTGCTTTTCAAAGTGAAAGAAAATGTACTATTTTCAAATGTCAAATGTTCTTTTATGATAACAAAGATAAAGCCAAATCCATAATAAAAACTGTTAATCAGTATTTCTAAATAACGCATATAAAATTTGTTCACCAATTCTTCTATTATCAATTGTTTGATTCACTAGGTCTAATTTTTATCTAACATTTAAAATGGAGTTTGGAGGATGCTAATGTTCATTACATTTTGGTTTGTGTTTATATGTGAAGATGATGAAGTGAATGAGGACAAGGACGATAATAGTGTGAACTACAGGGACGAGGATAGTTACGGGAATGAGGACAAGGACGATAATAGTGTGAACTACAGGGACGAGGATAGTGACGAGAATGAGGACAAGGACGATGATAGCGTGAACTACAGGGATGAGGATTAGAATTGAAGTTTGATATGATATGTGAAGAAGGTGTTGCTTTATGGTTTTAAATTGTTTTTGTTAGGTGAATTTTGTGGGTATATTCACTGTAAACCCTCACGAGACAACACTCGTCGCTAGAGATCATCTAGGGTTTAAAGGCTTGTTGCTATGCTAAATGCAACCATGATTCCTGTGAAAGTGAGTTAGGATCATCTACAATTTGTTTTTTTTTTTTTTTTTTTTCCAGCCTTTTCAGCTTGTGTGCCAATGACGTTTCTTTTCTGTTTTTCAATTTGTGTATGTATGAATGATATGTATATGTAAAGTGTGCTGTTGTATAACTACTCTCTATTGTTATAAAGTTTTATCTTGTGCAAAAATGAGATTTGTCATATTAGGAAAATTAGTTATAAGGTTTTCTTAATTAGAGTTATAGTATATTGACCTTTTGATAGAATATGGAAAATGAGTTGGGATTAGTTAAGCGTGTCTGCATTTTAAATATATATGGTTAACAGTTGGCGCGTTTAAAGTCAGATCTTTGGAAGACATCTCAAATCTTGTTGATTCTATGGATGGTATTTGCATAGCTGTGGGTGATTTCAATGCAGTTAAGTCCATATCCGAAAGAGCGGGCTCCCAATTCGATACAAATGAAGTTATGTCTTTCAATAATTTCGTTGCAAATGTGGGATTTCACGACTTCAACAGGGGTGGTGGGGAAGTAATAATTAGTTAAATCAAAGTGGATCAAAGATGAAAGATGAGCAAGCTAATCCGGTTCCTTGTTACAAGTTTTGTTGTTCACTGAACCAATACTTCTGTTACAGTATAGTAGTGTGTTTCTTGGTCAATTGTCAAACCGTGTTATCTCGGACCATTTTCCCATCCTTTTGTCCAATGCTTGTGTCGATTTTGGACCTAAGCCCTATAGGGTGTTCGACTCATGGCTCAGTAAGGAATTATGCACTTTGGTTAGTAGATCATGGAATTCTTGGAAAGGTAGTGGCGTGTGGTGAATATTATTGTGTTGATTGGAGCATATTAGAGCTAGTAAGATTCGTAAAAAATGTTTTGTAAAATGGGCACTTGAGGGGGACGAAAAGAATAAAATTATAGTTATTGTCTCAAATGGTTATTGGCTTAAAGATCTCGTGTAAAAGGCCTGTTTTTCCAATGCTAGTTATTTCGTAATTTGAACCTAGCTGACTCGAACGTTTTGGGTAATCAATTCATTATGGATGAAATTTAAAAAGTGGCGTGGGACTGTGCAGGTTCAAAAGCCCAAGGACCTGGTGCTGGTGCTCTGAACTTTACATTTGTTAAGAAATTATGGGATCTTCTCAACGACGATTTTTTTAGTTAGGCTTGCAAAAGGGTGTAACCCCTCATTCATTTATCTTGTTCCGAAAAAGAAAGATACTATAGACGTACATGTAATTTTACATTTGGTGGGTCAATCTTCTTCTGGATATTATGTGCCCCTCCCTTTTGGGTACCTTTTGTAATTTTAGCAACTTATGGATGAGTTAAACATGTGTATTTTCAATGCATACAGAAACGAACTATCACTGAAAACATCATCTAACTAAACACGATGCACTTTGTCAGCTAACTCACTTAGAAATTTGAACTAGATCAGATGTAACATTTAACCCATCCATCGAAACTAATGAATGGCAGGCCAAATGGCAGTGAGATTTCTAAAAGTGGCTACATCAAAATTCAATTCATAACTTTAACCTCCTAAAGTATTTAGCAAGGGTGATCGCCCAAATACTAAGGTGTAAGACATAGGCTACACTGTCATGTGGAACTACCTTCTGTTGTAAGACATGGGAAGAAGCCATGGGTGACGATAGTTTCTAGCCTTTTCCTGCCCAGACCTTCTTCTTGCACGGAAGAACCATCAACTAATGAGTGTCCTACTACACTATAAAGGATGTTATCAGTATACTTTTCAATATAGCGCAAGGCGCATAAGATTCATTTTAAAGCTATTAATAACATCTAATATCCAACACTAATTTTGAGCTCATTGACACGTTTTGGCTCAAATGTGTGAAATAGTTGATTTTTTATACATTACTTACTAGTACACGTTTGGGCTAAAATGGGTCAAAACGGCTAAAAATTAGGTCAAAACGGGTGAAATGGGTGTAACATAAGCGACAAAGTTACTTATTATTACAAGTTTGGGCTAAAATGGGTCAAAACGTGTAAAATGTGTGCAATGACTCAAATAAACTACAAAGTTACTTATTAGTACATGTTTTGGTTAAAATGGGTCAAAGCGGGTGATACATACATATGTACACCAACCGCGCATCTGATTATGATACAAGTCACCATGTAGCGATATTAGGTATGTAAACCCGATTGATTACGCATATAAATCATGCCTCTTACTCTATACCTAACTTGATTACAATCAAGCATATGTAATAATGACAAAATGGTACAACATCCTTTACTTGTTCCCTTTGAGCGAAATGCGGCAAAAGGAAGGAAAATCCATGGACCGACCCCAAGTCTTGCAAGTCATTAATGATAGTACAAGATAAATGTCTTGATCTATTTGTAAAGACAGTTTTCTCATGTCCATTTGTATGATGGAACAACTGCTCATTTGAGAAAGTTTTGACTATCAGCTATTAGTCTATTACGTGTTTTGAAAGATAGGACCCGTTACTGTAAGTAGTACTTTTCAGTTAACTTTTAGCGTCTTTGTGCTAAAACAATGTTGGTCATCAAAAGATTTGTCAACGTCGAAATTTGATCATTGAGCGCCATATGAGAGTCGTAAGTGGATATTGAGACAAAACCTTAATGTGGAAGTGATTGAGATGAGATAAATGAAAACAATCGTTAGATGGTACCATTGTTTGAATCACGATATGATATCAAGATGACAAGACATAGTGACCAATGTCCTTAAGGTTACAATAACATTTCCTTAGTTTGTTTACAATCAACACGGCTGATCATTCGCATCCAGAATTCATGCAGTCACCAAGTCGGATTCATTTTAATAGTGATCAATTAATCAAGTACACTAGTACAAAGCTTATTTGTTCATAATGATGAGCATTATCGTACAACTTAGATGTGCCATCAAGTTGAAAACAAGTCGTCAAATTCAGTATATACTTGAATAAATATAACAAGAACCTTAATTAGGTTCAGTAACCTTGTTGGTTCTCTCACATGGCTAGATTTTTTGCTAACTAGCTCCAATTAGTGACAATGAGGTATATGGCTGTTTTATCCTTCCAGCTGAGCTGAGATTCATGCCATGCCATTGATCCATAGTCGGTTATCCCGCTTGCTCATACAAGTAACTTTAGGGGGAGTTATCTTAGCTTATTTGATGGGCTTATAATAAGCTTAAAGTTTGACAAGCAGGTAAGCTTGGCGTATGAGCTTATCTACTCGAGCTTCGAACTTAATTAAGTTGTAAATTCATGTTGATAAGCTTATAAGCCATTAAAATGAGCTCATCAAGTTATGAATGAGCTCGTAAGCTAACAAATAAACCAAGTCAAACAACCCTTTATCAGACAACCCTTAGCATTGTCCGTTCGCCATTGTCCGTTTTGCAGTGCGCTATCTTCAAACGTTTGAGCCATAACTATTTGGATGGATGTTCGCGGATAGCACCGCCTAGCCTTGAGGTACACTTGACTATATATGTTGCAAAATTTGCTTTTGTTTTACCTATGAAGTGTCAAGTTAATTTGACAACAATAATTACCTCCATCAAATAGTACCTATTGCATAGTATATAACCAATCAAACTTCAAAAACTACATCTTTTTCTAACACACAAATTTTCAATGCATGATGAAAGCATGTAAATATTGAATTTTCCTTGAGGATATATTTTAAAACCCAAACAAACATAACAAATTTGAATTCATAAATCAAATAAACATAAACACAAAGAACTATATTACACAAACACAAATTCATAGTCCATAAATTATTTAAAATAAATAAATAAAATGATACAAATAAATAAACCAACATCTTTATCCCAAAGTTAGAGGTTGCACCTAAACAAACGGAACGCCATGGTTAAATTATCAACCCTAACCTGAAAATCGATGTCGGATCGGCATAACTATTCCAAACGTAGTCGATAGTCCATGTTAACCTTCAACGCCATTTTGGACATCATTTACGCTACCATCCATCATCACACCAGATGATACCAAAAATTGTTATCTACAACAACCCCACGGGTTGACTCGGTCAACCATTTGGTACAGGGCCCACAATCCCATTATACCCGTTTGCTGCCATACCCATTAGCCCATGTCCACCGTTTAAGTAAGCTGGATAAACTGGCATCGGCAATGTCCCCCACGGGATCCTAGGTGAAACCTGGCCCAACCCATAACCATTAACTGGATAACCACCCGTAAACATGTCATAAGGATAACCGGTGTATCCTGGAATTGGTGCGTAGCTTGGAAGAACGTCGTACCTGGGACTATATGGGACCTGTTTGTTGATGACTGCTGTTGAAGTTAATATCCCTCATTCCACAAGTTTACCACACAATTAATGGAAAATTCTTTTGCATAACATCTTGACCGAACCAGCGTGGTCGGTGGGTCTGATATCGTGCATAACCACGACATCAGTTATCGACGAATTTTTCAAAGTAGAATTTGAAGTCGTCTTGGTTAGGTTAGCAGATAATCCACCTAAAAATATCTTTTTTGTTCTTATGTTCATATCGTTGCTTTTAGTACCGTTAGTTCTGAAATAACTATTCTGCCCTCGATTCTGTTCATGAAGATATTGGTTCTGTTGGCTTCTTGGTACTGCCTTTTTAACTTCAACTTTAAAAAAAAAGGTCACATATGCAGTTCAAAACATGAGCAGAAAATAAGATTGTATGTTCACCATCTCATTTTACAAATAGAAAAGCTCATAAATAAAGTCAACAAACTCAAACATCATAGGTGAGTGGCGATTTGGTCCCATATACGTATGAATGGGTCAATTTTGGTTTTTCTCTCTTACAGGTCAAACAGTAAACGAAGAAGACATTAGCTTGACATGGAGCGGCCGACGTTGCTACCATGTATTTCATTTGTATAAAACCATCAAATAAAGTTTTGAAACTTTTGGGCAAATAGTAGTCCAGCGGTCAACCCGATCCGTGTTGGCCCATTCTAAAAGTTACCCGTTTGACTTGTTGCCCCATAAAAAACTCCCTTCTTACTCAATTAGAAACAAAAAGAAAACACGTGGCCTAGAATACAGTCTCCTAACATAAGTCACGAGAAACAATAACTGCGATTTTCGATTTTGACCATGCAACATAAGAAGAATCTTAGCAGCTGAAATGTTGACCTTTTAAACAAAAAACCTGTCTTTTCATTGCTAATATCATCAAACGTGAAAAATTGCAAGGAAAACATTACACATATTATAGCGAGTGGCTTTGAAAGAAAAAGTAAGGATAAAAATTTACCCAATTTGTTCAAAATCGCTCATTTTAGCAATTTGTTGTTTTTATGGTTTCCTAAAGCAATAACTGATCGTCTCCACTAGCATGTAATTATCGCTTTATAGTTAGCAAAAATGTATCATATACTAGTCATTGTAACAGAAAATTTACACAAGGTTTTAAGAGCATCATAAGGGTTCGTATCAAAGTTTATTTCATACTAACTAACCCAACGAGCACAGTTTCACCGCCAAGTCATCGGAGGGCCACTACAACTTGGCTCATTTCGATCAATCAAACAATGTTATATATTCAAGGTGTGCAGCATAAGTGGTAACTCACCCAATAGATGATGTATCGAGCTCCTTCTTAGAGAGGGTTATAGTGATCAATGAGACATGCCTTGTCGTTTCAATACTGCAGCACCAGCAAAATCAAGTAAAGAGAAAGAGTCATCTAACGTAAAATAGGATCAGATTCTTAACAAAGTAAGAACTCAAAAAATGATCTTACGGAGTAAGCCTTCCTCTAGGGGCTCCCATGTATCAGTTATGTCTGTGGACCCAATGGAGGTTATTTGATGAAGACCGACAATTCTCCTCTGCATTACAGCAAGTACCATAACACTTGTCAGCAGAAGTACCAATACGCGGTGAAAAATCAGTACATATATAACAAAGAAACATGGACAACCTTTAGAGCATAAGGTATAGTGGTTAATATTTTTTTAGCCATTTGGGCCCCATAACATGACACCTCACTTCAACACTCCAACACCAAAATACTTCTCCCTCACAACTAACTTCAACACAACCATTTGGACCCCACCCACCCTCAATTATTTATTTATTTATTTTTTTTTTTTTTCCATTTTTACAAAGAAACTAAATTATTTTCATTCAAAATTGTAAAATATTTTTATTAAAATAAAAAACACATTTTATAAACAAAATTGTAATTTAAACTTAAAAATGACAAACAAAAAAAACTATAAGGGCTTAAAATGCAAATACATTTTCTATAAAATAAAAAAAGAAAAAAAAAAAAACAAAACCACTAAATCCTTATCTTCTTCCAATCTTCTTCCTTCCTAAAAACCTGAAGCGCCGACCACCATCTTTTTGAACACCATTTTTTCTAAAACCATCACATACAAACACACACACATTTATGCATCGAAGAAAAAGAAAAAATAAAAAAGAAAAGAAAAGAAAAACGGTACAAAGCAATAAGAGTTTGGTTTGTCGTTTGTGTGTTGGAGAAACAACTAAAACCAAAGTGGCGAGCTAAGCTGGTGTAGTGGCATAGCCTCGGCACCGCCAAATTGCTATCCACGTCGACATGGCGAGCCCAAAAAACCACCACACCGTATGCTCTTATCAGTTCCACAATGGTAACAGTCTTGTTGATAGCTCTACCCATTGCTTTAAACACAATTTCTGATGAGCCCTTTTCCTAGAAACCATTGCTTTAAACACAATTTTATGTGAGAACCACTAAAAGCTGAATCACCTTAATTACTAATAATATGCTATAGATAACAACTGCAGATAGGTAAAATGAATAGAAATATTTCAAAATTTTCCATGTCAATTCTTTTAAGTTCTGTGGCTGTTTGGGTTGCTTATTTAAACCGCTTATTCACTGTAATTAAACTGTTTTAATAAACAGTTACAAGTTGCAGTACTTAGAACAGTTTATTTCAGTAAAATATAATCAGGTAAGTCGTTTGGATTAGCAATCCTAAACTGCTTAACAGTTGTATCTAAATGGCATAAGAACATAAGCAGTTTTATTAAGCACTCCCAAGTGTAGATAAAGTTGGAAAATCATATACTTAAGAAGAGAAAACTATTTATTAACTTCTTATAAAATTGTAGATACCGAGACCCTGTACCATAACATGCGCATAAAGAATCATCGTTATAACAGTTACCTCAAGCAAAGTCATGGCATATGTGATATAGTTACGCATCCTGCCCTAGCTAGTAATTCATATCTCATTCTCCTGAATGGGTTGCTCAGCTCGTGGCTTTTCCACCCTCTGGTACCGATCCATATCCTATAAATCAAAACCAAAAAACACTAATATCAAAACCATAGCCAAACCCACAGTCGAAAATCATATAGTACAATATAAGCAATAAGAACGGAAAACTATGGACATCAGCGCAGACCAGAATGCATACAAATGCCCAAAATCAGAACATATTATTTAAATTTCTAGCATTACAACTGATGAACTAACTAAAATCCAGCAATCTCAAAAACAAATAAACCACGAATTCAGCTTCAAAAAGGGGAAAAGTAACATCTGTAATTCACACAGCAGATATAGAAAATAGCTTAAGCGTATGGCCATTGGCCATTAACATGAAGTTAAAATCGGTGTAGCAAAAGGTCACCTAAAAAGTCAACTTAACGCAACTCATACTAAGTTACTATTATTTTATCACAAGCCTCAGATAAATCAAAACCAAAACAACTGATTAATGCGGTACGCCGCCAGAACATCAACAATAACATGTAAAGTAACACGATTTCTGCATGTCAAATAACATCGCAAAAAACTAAATCTAACTTTAACATATCGCATATAACACTAAAATATAAAAACTAATTGCTTTATAACCTCGACTATTAAAATCAACTTCTAATAACTAAAACACACAATTTTTTCGAGCAAATTAACGCCTACCACAACCAATTGGTGTAAAACACAAACAATCAACAAAAAGACCTATTAATAACTTAAACCTAAGGGGGTGTTTGTTTAAGCTTATATGTAGGCTTATGAGCTTATTTGATTTCGCCTTATCTATAATAATCATAACAAGCTTATATAAGTTTGAAAATAAGCTGGAATGAAAGAAGCTCATAAGGCCACATATAAACCATAAAACATGAAATTAAAGTCAAAATCAACATCGATTAGCTGAAACTAACAAGTAATTGGTGTAAAATAATTGCAGTAAAAAAATATGAAAGTATAAATCGATGTAAGCCCTAAAAATTGAAAGAATAATTTACCGGTTTTGATTAGAAAATTATGAGCCTTGAATTTTTCGTTTTAAGCCCTAAAAGTAAAATTGTGTTTGGGTATTTATATTGAGTGAAGATGTGTTTTGGTTTTTTAATTTTATTTTAGTTATCTTGACAAAACGTTTAACTTGTGTGCAAGTGTCATCACATTATTTATTTGTCACTTTTTCAAAATTAGTTTACTTGTACTACCTCCGTTCCATATTAAGTGTCCAGTATGACTTTTTAAAGTCTTTTTTCTTCAACTTTGACCTTAAATATACTTGTTTGCGTTATATGATACTTAATGAAAATTATATAAATGAAAATACATTTAAAAACTTAATCCATTCATATATCTTGCATCAAATATTATATAACACGGAGAAAAATATTTAAAGTCAAAGTTGAAGAAAAAAGACTTAAAAAAGTCATAGTGAACACTTAATGTGGGACGGAGGAGACTAAATAACTATGTGCATGTCTCTCGGTACTAGGGGTGTCAAAGGTCAAACCGGACCGGACCGGCCAGGGCCGGACCGGGACAGCCCGAGTTCGGCCAAAAGAAGAAACGAGACCGGACCGAATTTGGTCGGTCCGGTCTCGGCCCGGCTCGGTCCGGTCGGTCCTTCGGTCGTCCCGTCCAAAGCAAGTCGTCGGTTTAGTCCGGATCGGACCAGGACCAGGACCGATTGCCCAAAAGTTAAGACCATGGACCGGACCGAATGTGGTCGGTCCGGTCTCGGTCCGGTCGGTCCTTCGGTCGGTCCGGTCCGTTCGGTTCAAATGCTCAGCCTTATCTCTCACTTAAAAGTGTAATAATAAAGTGCTTACATGTAAAAGTTAAAACCTCTTAAGTTTCTAGATTAATGTAGACTTTTTGTTTTGAGATATTTATAGATGATCCCAACTAGGATGATACGGACGAATAATACCTGAAATTGATTCGAAAGAAATATATTTCAATTGTTGAATTAGGGTAGGGGCCATGTTTTGTGATATATATGTCGATGATATTTGAATTGGTACGTTGAATTGGATGAATTCAATTGATGATAGGGATGTTTGATGAATGATTCGTTTAATATTTCAATGATTCAACAGTTGGTGGATAGGGATATTTCAAATGTTTCGATGGATAGTGATGCTGCTATTGAGAAGCGAAGAATCGTTTCAACAGATAGGTGAGATATCAATCTCAAATTGAGCGATGTCAATTTCACATAAAATTCACACACTTTTATTTTCGAGGCAAGGCTCTATTTATAATACAAGAAAGGGTAGGTGTACTAATTCTGACCTACATCATTCTTACCTAATTTACATAATAATAGAGGGGCTAGAATCACGACCGTCCCGACTAATCGATCACCGACAATGGGGAAAAACTCAAACCGACTCGATCGATAATGGTCTCAAATCGTCTCGAATCCCGATAATGTTCCCGAATCGTTCCGAATCTTGATTTTGGTGCGTTTTTCGGATCAGCATCGACTCCGACCCGTCCCGAATCCCGATTACCGAGAAAACGAAGAATGAAAACCGACCGATTACGATCGGATCGGTATCTGGAAGGGTTCGGGACGGGAGTCGGGTTTCGGTCGGGATTGCTCACCCCTAATCCCAACTCTGACATGCCATTCAATCAACAAGCTAAACGGATGATTTGACGGTATTTTATCGATGTGCGTCATTATAGTCGTAGGGTGAGCAAATGATCTTTTTAATGTATTATTAGCGTCGTAATGGTGCGCCTAAGTTACCAATTTGTTTCTTTTACATGTTCATTCGTGCATAGTAACGAAATTCATTGTGTATGTTATGTTGGTTGTGTTCGGTGTGTGATCGAGGATGTGGGGTGTCATCCGGGAGTGAGTTAAGTTATTAGGTTGAATGTGTTGGTTCAGATGGTCGTGTTCACGGGACATGTTCGTAGTGTGCTTACGAGGTGTGTTCGGTACCATTGGTACATATGATGCATTCAGCGAAAATGGACTCAGATAATCCTGCGTGGCGTCTTCAATTGTTGTGTTTACGTTGCGGTTGCGGTATGTGGTTTTTAAAGTGTGTTTGGGATTGTTTTTTTTTTTTTTTTTTTTTTTCAAACCGCTTATCTCGGTTATTAGTGATTATATATCGATTTAGTTCATCTATATGTATGTGCTTACAAGCTTGCCACCGTGTCTTTATCTCGAATCTCATAATTAATTAACCATGTTAGACCAATAGGTTACCACCATACATGTATCTCTATTAACCATCTCTAACATAAGACCTCTATCTTGATTCGATATGTATATAAAATGCATACTATTTGAAGCATCTTTGTTACAAGTTGAACACGTCTTGTTATGTTTCATACATCGCTTGGAATAGATTTTAAAATTCTAAATATGTAATGGTTAGATGAGTTTATCTGATAAAGTTGTCGCATAAATATCCTTATGTTCTAATATCGCAAGTCCAATTGCTCTAAAATGCATTTAAGTCTGCTTTGTTTAAGCTTTTATGGGTTTATAAATCTTGAATTACAATAAATCTTGAATTACAACCTACTACATCGATTAGAACAATTGTAGCATCACATCAAAATTTAACAAAAATTGTAACAAAAATTTAAGTGAGATTACAATTGTAGATACAGATTACAATTGCTACTACCATGAGAACAATTGTAACAAAAATTTAAGTGAGAGAGAACACATTTTTGGTCTACGGACCATGGGGCCCATCGGTTCGGATTTTGCTCAATTTGAGGCTGAATAGGTTCTTTCTCGAGGTAGCGATGTGGTAGGCCTAATAAATGTCGGATTCGCTCAAATTTGGCAATTTTTTTTTTTTTTTTTTCATTTCACGCTTATTTAACGGTGTCCGAACGCGGTCCTTCTGCCGACACCATTTAAGTCGAACTCATTGGCCTTTCGGATATATGAAAAGAGGTCCTCTGCAGGACAAGTCCCACCTGCAGAGGCCTCATAGGTAATTTTCACCCAACACAAAACATGCATACTTTCCCCTGCAAACACTATGCCACAAAACTCTTGAAAAAAAAACATTTTTGTTTATTTTATCTTTTGTGTTATTTTCACGACCTTATCTAGAAGACCAAAATATAAAAAAAGAAAACCTAGTATAAATATGGTGCAATAATACTCTTATTCCTGTCGACTTTGATTTGGTAAAAAGATTTGTTTACCTCACAAATCATCTAAATGTACTCTAGCTTTTGGTTATATTAGCAGGGTATTCGTAACGCGCATGCACTCCGCGACTAAATTTTATACACTACGGCACTTACCATTGCTAATATTTTAGATATGTGAGAGAGATATTTAAATAATGTATTTATATATGGATGGTTATATATTTTAATAATCATTACTAATAATAAGATTTTTAAGCACATACATTTTAATAATAAATAGAAATGATTTGAAACAGATTTAATTTAGTGGAAACGTTTGATTTACTTTTAAATAATGGGATGATTAATTTGCGCTTTTATATAGTGTACAGAGTTTATATTTTTAAGACTTCCTTTTAAAACGACCCAAATATAATGTAGTTAAGATACATGTTGTGGAGCAAAGATCATGCATAAACTTTTACCATAGAATTGAAATTGATAAATGGAACAAAATTATTTAAGATATAAAAGCTACAATGGTAAATTTTGGAATTATTGAAAACTAAATTGATTACAATTCTATAAAATTAGTAATGAATAACAAAAATTTTGCGCCTTAAAATTCGGCGCTCGAATGGCCACACACCTCGCACCCTCAAAACGGACGATACATAAGGTAATCCAAAGATCCTGTGGGAGAAAGTATCGTTTTTATTATTACAAACGTTGAATTAGAGGGACTTTGAGGATATGACTACACTATGCAATTTTGATCTTTGATAAGGCCTTCATATTGATTAATAAGATTTCTTTAATTAGAAAATAGTAACGTTTCATATTCGTGGTTCCACCACTACCCATCAAACCACAATAATAAAAAATGCTTATCAAAAGCTCCTTTACAAAAGTAATTTGTGGACGCTGTGCATGAATGGTACTATACCACCTGCTCTTATTCAATTACCAACTCAACTTTTAAGTCTTTCTTCCACAAAAACTTGAGTCTTGGTCTTTGAAATTCATTTTGAATCAGGATCTGTGATCTTTTTTTTTTGAAATTTGTGTGTGAGTTTACCTTAAAATTTGTGAAAATGGTGCAAAAGTAATTTTAGGATGCTGTGCATGAATGGTACGTACTATACCAACAGCTTTTATCCAATCACCAATGCAACCATAAGTCTTTGTTTTTGTAGTTTAATTTTGCCAAATTATTCATACATAAAACACCTACTCTACCATTTTGCATAACCTTCACATATGTTTCAGGGATGGGCCAAGTGCCACTTAAGCATGAGCTAGCCGATCATTCATTTACAACAGGAAAATGTACATAAGGTAATCCAAAGATCCTCTAGAAGAAAGTAACGTTTCATATTATGGTTCCACCACAACCCATCAAACCACAATAATTCAAAATGCTTTATCAAAAGCTCCTTTACAAAAGTAATTTGTGGACGCTGTGCATGAATGGTACTATACCAACTGCTCTTATTCAATCACCAACTCAACTTTAAGTCTTTCTCCCACAAACACTTGAGTCTAGATCTTTGTAGTTCATCTTGATCGTAAGTTTTTTTCTTTGTCTGTGTGAGTTTACCATTAAAAATCATGGCTGATCCCGTTACTTCGGCACTTGTGAGTGATGTGGTAGGGAGATTAACTTCTGCATCCAAGAGGTTGGGTTGCTTTGGGGCCTTGAAAATGATCTTTTAGCTCTCAGCAACACTTTCAGACAAGCCCAAGGTGTTCTTCATGACGCGGAGATGAGACAACCAAACGAAAAGGCTGTGGAAGAATGGCTGGACTCTCAAATCTGCCTCTTTGAGGTGGAAAACGCTCGACGAGGCCAAAACTGAAGCTATGATACAAAGGCTGCATGGGAAAATGGGCAGGAAATATCAAGTCTAAACAGACTTAAAGCGCTCGAGCACAAATGCAATTAAGATCGAGGAATATAGGGAATTCTGGGTCGTTAAGTCCCACGGAGGATGAATTGGTGTTAAAACACTTAATCGGATGGTAGAATGATCACTAAGGATAGCGATCGATAGGGTTTCGATGGAAAATTATACTAAAGAAAAGATTAACAAATAATAGCGACTTAAATGCAAATTAAAAAGATATAAAAGATAAAATCTATTAAATAAACGCTATCACTATTTTTAAAGGCGATGAACGTTTAAAACCTAAAACTTAAAACTTACGTTTAAAATAAAATTACGTCTACGTATAAAATAAAAAGTGAGTTTTAAAGAAATAAAAAGCCTAAAAATATAAAAATTATACTTTTGGAATCCTAATAATAAAAGAAAATTATTAGAAAAATAAAATTATTTTTACAACTATTTATTTATTTATTATTAATTAAAATCTATTTATTAAGTATTTAAATTGCACTAAAATACAAGAAAATACAAAATTAACCTAGAAAAATGAAATTAAAACTTGGAAAAATCTAAAATATGATAAAACTTATTTTAAAACTAAAATTATATTTTTTAGACTTATTATGTATTTATTATTAATTTAAAACTATTTAAAACTAATAAAAATGCTAAAAAATACTTTTTAAACTAAGAAAATTATGGAAAATTACTTTTTATTACTTTTATATTTATCTTAACCTAAGAAAATTGAAAATCATTTTTTGGACTTTTATAATTTTTAGTATTAAAAGCTATTTAAAATACCTAAAAGCTGTTTTTAATTACTAAAAATAGCAAGCAGTTATGAAAAATAATGAAAATTTCAGGAAAAATCTATTTTAATATCTTGAATCTATGAAAATAGAAAAACATAGGCTTGTGTAGAGAAATAAGCTATCGCTATGTAAACCGCTTATTAATAAGCACTTAGAAACGACCAAATGATAACCAAAAGCTACCAAACCTACGGAAGCTATATTAAGCTAAAATAACCCTATTTCAATCAAAACAACAAGCTTGAACTTCGTATACAAGTTTAACATGATTTGATGTTTGAGCTTTTGATCAAAGCAGTGGTATACTACTTTAAGCTATTGCACAGTACACAAATTAAGCTAAAAGTGAAAAGAAATGATTAGAACTTGGAAAAGACCTGGTTGACTACCTATAAACCAAAACTCAGACAATTATAAGCTCTTATGAGCTTGTGAGATGCTTTTGAAAAAGAGTCCAAATAACTGCTTAAGCAGTTAACTCAGAAATGGACAAAGCTACAAGCTTAATGCAGACCTGTCAAACAAGCTTCATGGTGAAATCTTAAGCTTGGATATTCAAGATGGCTTGGTTGGCTATCCATAGAACCAAGTATTGCAAGCTAAGGCCAAATGACAAGCTATCTGTGAGCTTATGAAAATGACTGGCTAAACTGTGCACAGGGCACTTTGTTGAAATGGTGTGAAAAATAAGCTAATCAAAAAGCTATTAAATAAGCTACAAATGGAAAATAAGAACTTGCAACCTTGAGACAGCTTGGTTGGCTTCTCAAAAAGCTAAAAATCACAGGTTAATATTAACTAGTAAGCTATCTAAGGGCTCATGAACTTGGTTATCAAAACTGTGCACAGGGCAAGTTTGACTTTTTTAGAAAACTTAAGGTTTGACTTAACTGAATTTTAACTTGATTCTATGAACTGATGATGATATATTAAGGTGAAATAAAGTTATCACAAGCTTAATCTATTGATTTTGAGCATAAAACAAGAACTTGCTTTGCCAAATATCCAACGATGGGTGATTTGATTCCAAAAGAAAGATTTTGACTTTTCAATAAATAAGGTATGGTTTTCTTGACTTGTATGAGTTATTTAGACCTTATGAAACATGAAACAAGCACAAACAAAGGTGCGCACAATCTCTAGTACACATAAGCAGATTCAACCAAACACCCTTTTATGTGGCGATTTGGTGTTTTACAAAGAGTTTCACCGATTCGGATCATGAACATGATTTCAAACCTTATATAATCATTTTATAAGACCGATGAAACATAAAACACTAGCCATAACAACATTAAACTAAAATTACTAAATAAGCTAAATTAAGCTGTTAAAATAAGCTTTAAAGTAACTACCAATTTAGAAGAACAAGCCACCGATTTTAATTATTAAATATGCTTAACCACACTTAATCAACAGGGTAAACACAAAGATTTAAGCTTATAACCGACTTTTAAAGTTAAAAGCCAAAATGGATAAAATTGCTTACAAATGGATTGAGGTCATGGCGAGAATTAAGACCAAATAACCAATCCTATAGCTTACCAATAAGCACTATACCCAAGGCAATCCAAAAGCTACCTTGCTCCAAAACTTCTTGAACACACTCACCATGGATTTTTATTTTTAAGCTATTTATTTGTTATTTTGTGAATTTCGACTTACGCTAACAAAATGCTTTTATAGTATCTAAAAGCTTGTATAAGCTTTATATGGAGCTTATGTGTGATTCTCGGTCAAACTAACATCTTCTAACAACATTTCATTATATTGAGATTTTGGTTTAATTAAGTAAAAATTGCATAATATGAGATAAGAACTCAAAAGCGAAATTGATGATATCAAAAGTTTTAGGTTACACAGAAACATGAAATACAAGATTTAAAGCTTTAAAATGCACCGATATTAAAGTTTAAGCTAAAAACGACAATGAAAATTAAAATTATACTAGATATCTAATTACATTGGTTCCCCTTCTATTTATTGACTTCAAATATCTTCCTTGTCGACCTCTGAAGATATCCCACCAAATCCTGACCCTTGAAATTAGCCAGATAATCATATTTGCCAAATGTCACTTTTGGCGCCAAAAATGTCTTCGAGCAGGTTTTTCCATTAAATGGCTTTGGATTGGTGTGGAGGTGGAAGGGAAGAGGTGGAAAGGTGTTTGGGGTGAGCTGGATTGGAAATCAAGTGGTAAATACCACTGGTTTTGAGCAAAACTGCTTTGGAGGAGATGGATGAACAGTGTAGGCGGTTTCTTTTGAATTTAAATATTGGACCGGGTACTGTTTTTGGGCTTGGGGTTGGGCTAGTGTAATAATAGGGTCCGTTTGGTATAGAAACTAACAAGGACTAACTTTGCAATTTAGCCAAAGTTAAGGGCTGATCTTGAACATGTTCCCAAGTTGTAATAAGGACTAAACCTGCCAAGTGATAATAGAACAAGGACCATAGTTGAAAATTTCCATTTTTACAAATCCAGGGACCAAAATTGCCAAATTAGAAACTATAAGGACCAATATTGTAATTTTCTCAAAAGTTTATCATAAGGACCATTTTGTCATTTATAAATAGAACAAGGTTAAAACTTGATAATTTTCACTTTTAATTTAACCAAGGACTATTTTGACAATTTTCAAAGTTCGTGGACTAAAGTTGTCAATTTGTGATTTTAAACTTGGAAGGGTTTATTTTGACAACTTTTGAATCTCAAGGACCTAAAATGATATTTTGCAAGTTTTTTAATTACCGGGGATGATTTTGACAACTTTTGTAACTTGGGGACTAAAGCGCCAATTATGCAAACTTGATCGTTTTCATCGATTTTGATGTTTTGCATTTAAAACATATAAAACACTTGTTTGTGATATTTTTATCATTTTGAAGCATTTCGAGTGTTTTCGGATGTTTTGGCATTCTAACAATACAAAAATGATGAGTATTTAGACACTCATCAATCCCCACACTAAGATATTGCTAGTCCCTAGCAATGATTTGAGAAAACATAATGGATTTTAATCTCTTTACCAAAAGCCATTACTACGGAGTAGCCAAATGTTTCAGTTCAAGTAAGAACTTTGGTACAATGATAACCAAATGATTTTGAGCAAATCATAAGTCGTCAACGGATTTGATTTTGTCTTTACCGAAGCCGTACCCTTACGGACTAGCCAACTCTTAGATAAATTATCAATATTATCTTTGGTGAGTCGATTACCAATTATGGATTTTCAAGCGCCTTTACCACAAGCCATAATCTTGCGGGCTAGCCAACTTTTCACTAGTTTAAAGATATGGTGAGTTGAACACCATACAATTTTAGGCAAATTGCAAGCCATAAACGGATTTGATATATCTTTACCAAGAGCCGTTTGCTCTGGATTAGCCAATCCTTATGTGGGTTAGACATGGTGGACTGATTACCATCACGAGTAAGTGAAAACACTTACTCCAAAAAAATTTTGGCCAAAACGGGAATTGGGTGAAATAATTACATGAAATTCGTGAGAATTCCCCCACACTAAGAAATGAATATTGCCCTCAATATTCAAAGTACCGCGGTTATGCGAAACAAAGAACATAAAAGGAAATACTACGGCCATTATTTTGTTTTTTTTTTTTTATATATTTTTTTTTTTTTTTTTTTTTTTTTTTTTATAGAAAGATTGAGAATATACAACGATGTGGGTAGACTCCCCACACTAGGGTGATAGAAAGGGATAAGAAAAGCGAAACATGGGTGAAAACCCATATTGTGTGTGCTAAAATTTTTGATTCCCGAGTCATTAGCTTGACTCGATCCCGCATTCATTGGTTCATGGGGAATGTTTGTAGATCCGGACAACCACGGGGAATGTCCTCTCCAAAGTAATGCTTTAATCGATGACCATTTACTTTAAAGTTGGGACCATCGGTGAGATAACTCAACGGTGCCATAAGGATAAACCTTAGTGATAGTAAATGGACGGACCGGTAGGACTTGAGCTTTCGAGAAAATCTTCAATCTAGAGTTAAAAGAAGGACTCGATCACCAACGTTGAAAACGCGGTTCTTGATTTTAGAGTCATGAATCTTCTTTGTCTTTTGTTTGTAGATCAAAGAGTTCTCATAAGCTTGATCACGAAGTTCATTTAGTTCATTCATTTGAACTTTTACGTGATCACCGGTACCGTCGTATATCGAAGTTTGCATGTTTTAAGGCCCGTAAGCCTTGTGCTCTAGTTCAATCGGAAGATGACATGCTTTTCCGTACACTAGCTTGTATGGAGTACACCCAATTGGTGTTTTGTAAGTCGCACGAAAAGCCAGTCGTCATCAGTTTATCGACCGGGATGCACGATTTTCACCTCTTGTCCTTTCAAGTATTCTTTTAATACCACGATTTGAAACTTCCACCGCCCACTTGTTTGGGGTGGTATGCGATAGATAGGCGGTGGGTAACACCATACTTTTGCATGACTCTTTCAAATTGGTCATTACAAAAATGTGTACCACGATCACCGATTATTGCACGAGGGTTCCAATCGGCAAGAGAGCTTTCAAAATTTCACAACAACTCGGGCATCATTGGTGGGTAAAGCTTTTGCTTCAACCCATTTTGACAAGTAGTCGACAGCTACGAGTATGTACTTGTTACCACGAGAAGATGGAAATGGCCCCATAAAATCAATACCCCATATGTCAAATATCTCACAAACTTGAATGGCATTTTGTGGCATTTCATTCCTTTGAGATATATTTCCATGACGCTGACAAGCGTCACAAGTTTTGACGAAATCATGGGCATCTTTATAGATTGTGGGCCAATAGAACCCGGAATCAAACACCTTTTTCGCGGTGTAGTTTGGACTATGATGGCCCCCGGTGGGTCCAGCATGACAAGCTTTGAGAATGTCAAGAGCTTCTTGTCCATAAACACACCGTCGGATGACTTGATCCGCACAGATTTTGAATAAGAAAGGGTCGTCCCAGAAATAGTGTTTAACATCCTTGAAGAATTTATTCTTCTGCTGGGTCGACATCCCTTTCACAATGAAGTTACCCGCATGGTAATTTGCAAAGTCAGCAAACCATGGGGTAGAAGAGTTTCCACGAAAAGAAACCGCATTGAGTGTCTCGAGAGAAATGTTTCATTAATATCCTTTTCTCGAAAACATCTTGGTGAGGGTTTTCTAATGCAGACAGATGATCGTGACCAAGTTCTCGGCTCCTTTTTATCACGTATGATGATATCAAATTCTTGGAGGAGGAGAACCCAACGAAGCAATCTCGGCTTTGCATCTTGTTTTGCAAAGAGATATTTTAGAGCCGAGTGATCCGTATACACTACACATTTGGTCAAGATTAAGTACGGCGAAACTTTTCAAATGCATACACCACGACTAATAGCTCTTTTACGTGGTGGTGTAATGAGTTTGAGCTTGATCATAGTCTTACTTGCGTAGTGAATTGGTGAAAATGCTTGTTTCTTCGTTGCCCTAAGACTGCGCCGATAGCAAAATCACTTGCATCGCACATTAGCTCAAAAGGTAAATCGATCGGGAGCAACGAGAATGGGTGCTTGATGAAGCTTTTTCTTCAATGTTTCAAAAGCTACGATGCACTCGGGTGAGAAGATAAAAGGAGCATCCTTTTCAAGAAGATGGGTCATTGGCGGGCGATTTTGGAAAAATCTTGAATGAATCTCGATAGAAACCGGCATGACCTAAAAACTCCTAATACCTTTGACGGTAGTGGGATGAGGTAATTTAGCAATAACATCGACTTTTGCTCTATCAACCTCAATCCGTTCTTTGAAATCTTATGGCCAAGGACTATGCCTTCTTTGACCATAAAGTGACTTTTCTCCCGGTTTAGACAAAGATTGGTGTCTTCACACCTTTGAAGCATTTTATCTAAATGGAGAGACATGATTGAAACGAATCCCCAATGACCGAGAAGTCATCCATAAACACCTCCATTGTTTCCCGATCATGTCGTGGAAAATGGCCATCATACATCGTTGGAGCGTGCGGGAGCATTACATAAACCAAAAGGCATACGTCTATAGGCAAAAGTTCCGTATGGGCGGTGAATGTGGTTTTATCTTGATCCTTTGGATCAATGGGAATCTGAAAGTACCAGAAACCATCAAGGAAACAATAGTATTCATTCCCCGCTAATCTCTCAAGCATTTGGTCCATAAAGGGTGAGGAAAATGGTCTTTACGAGTGGCGTCATTCAACTTACGATAGTCAATGCAAACACGCCATCCCGTAACCAATCGAGTTGGAATTAACTCGTTATCTTCATTTGTGATATGATTATGCCACCCTTTTGAACACAATGAATTGGGCTAACCCAAGGACTCTCGAGATTGGGTAAATCAATCTCGCATCAAGAAGTTTGATAACCTCTTGTTTGATAACATCATGGATTTTGGATTTACTCTTCTCGATGTTGAGCTGCGGCTTAAAGTCATCCTCCATCAAGATTTTGTGAGTCTGAGAACTCGGGGTTTATACCTTTGATGTCGGAGAGTTTCCAAGCAATTGCTTGCTTGTGTGACTTCAAGATTTTAATGAGAGCGACTTTTTCATCTTTACTCAAATCTCTAGCAATAATGGTGGTAATTTATCATCACCTTCAAGAAATGCATACTCGAGATGAGGTGGTAAGTCCTTAAGCTCAACCTCGGAAATTCTTCGTTTTCTCAAGCGACTTGACTTCCTTGTTATGAAGTTTGATGGAAGGAGAGGATGAGAAATGTCATGATTTAACAATTTCTCAAGAAGAAAATCTCCTCAGATTAATCTCATTTTGATTAATCTCATCGAGAATTGAATCACTAGAGTGAGGGTGGATGATGGATCATCATTAAACAACTTCTCAATGAGAAGTATGTCTCCTCAATGTCAATTGGGCGTGGTCAATTTCCCCATGGCAGAATCCTTTGGACAAGTATGCTTCAATCTCTTCTAAGATGAAGTCACTTTCCTCAAATGGGGTGATAGAAGGAGTAGAATTGGCGATGATAGGTTGATATGAATGAGTGAGATTATCACTCGAAGAATTATGATCATAACCAAGAACTTCTTGCGAGTACTCTTGAAGCAACATCAATGATATCTATTCGGTTAACCGATTCGTAATCATAATTTGCGAGTACCTCGAAGTCGATCAAGGTTAAAAGTGCGACTTCATTTCCAACACGTAATGTGATTTCTTGCTCAAATACATCTATGAGAGCACGGCCCGTTCTCGTGAATCCTCGACCAACAATGAGAGGAACCCGATGATCGGCATCAAAATCAACAACCACGAAGTCGGTGGAAAATGGAACTTTCCTACTTTCACAAATCGTCTTCGGCAATGCCAAGAGGACGGGATATTGTACGATCGCAAGCTCGAGAGTCATGCATGTAGGAGTGAGTTCTAGGAGAAAGTTTCTTCCACACCGAATATGGCATAAGATTAATGCTTGCACCAAGATACGCTAGGGCAAAGCATTCAACCATTCTGAGGAATACACAAGGTAAGAGAAATTTCCGGGATCTCCAAGCTTTTCGAAGCTTCTTGAGAATAAGCCGCAGAGCGAGTTCTCGTTAAGAGGAGTCTTAGCCATTTCAAACGACTTTTCCTTATTGCTTAACATGTGTTTGAGAGTAGATGCAAACTTGGGCATCGAGCATGATAGCATCCATAAAGCTTATGTCAAAATGTAACTCTTGGAAAATTTGGAAAAATTTGTCCATTTGATGACTAGCTTTTCACGGAGCTTTTGCTCATTCAAACGTGATGGATATGGAATAGAAGATTTGGATTTGATATTTTCAATGGGAGCTACGGTGGTTCAAAACAACTCTGGATTAGACTTGGGTTTCGGACAACGAGGATGGACTACAGAAGGTGGGACTTGTCTTGTATTACTTGGATTTGAATAATGCACTTTGTCCGTTGTTTCCTTGGTAACTTGACTCATTGCCACGGGAGGAGGGGCATTGGAGTCGTGGGTCCATTGTGAGTCGAGGTTCACTTTCCACTACCTTTGGAGAGAAGAAGAAGAGGTAGTAGGAATAGCGGGTCCATTGTATGAAACACCACTTACGGTCGTGATCGCCTTAGCATCGCCCCCGGGTTAGCGATCGTGTTGCTCGGTAAAGTACACGAGCTCGGTCGATCATTTAAAGACTTCTTTAGATCGTGATCGACCGACCAACAATCTGTTCATCTCATCTTGGGATTTCATAAAGCGCTTGATAACTCATCGGATGATGGTCCCGGAGGAGTAATGATGGGAGGTGGATTAGGAGGAAATTTTGAGGTCGAATGTTTTGATTATGACCTTGTTGTTGAAAATTCCTTGATTAGGATTCACATTCCCATGAAATTGATTCCACGATTGAAATTGTTTTGATGAAGGTTCCTTGTTGTTGGAAACCTTGATTGGGTCCGGATAGAAATTACCTTGGTTTTGATAACCTTGGTTCATTCTAGGTTGATTCGATTCGGTTAGGATTACGGTTAAAACCGGTGGTGCACGATAATTGCTAGCACGGTAGCTTGGATCATTTCGAGGACGGTATTGATTACCTCCTTGATTTGAAGTACCGGCTATAGCATTTGCTTCAAACGGACTACCATCGGTGGCGATCAGGTTGTAGTATGCATGAGGACCACCACAAGTGACACAAACTTCAACTTTCTTCACTTCACCATGTGTTGGTGTTTGAGTGAAGGTGACTTTCTTTGGTTAGCAAGAACCAAAGCACGAGCAACATCTGTGAGTTTATCAATCTTAGCATCGGTGCTAGATGTACTCGCGGAGATGAAGTAGAAGGTCCGACATTAGGCGATATGTCTTAGCTCGAAAGGACGGACACGGGACTTGTTTTCAATTATTTGTAAGGCTTCTTTGGTGGTTTTGCTAAGGAAATTACCTCCGCGGAGGCATTTAGAGAGTCTTGGTCGGTGGTCTCGGACCATTATAGAAAGTATCCATTTGCATTAACTCGGTAAAACCATGATGTGGACACTTGCGGAGCAATTCTTTATAACGATCCCATGCCTCCCGAATGATTCATCAAATCTACGAGAAAATTTCATTATCTCATTCTTAAGACTTGTGGTTCGAGATGGAGGATAGAACTCGTTAACAAACTTGGTAACTAGATCTTCCCATGTCTCGATAGAACGAGGGGTTGTTTCTCAAGCCAATTCGGGCTTGTCCTACAGAAAATGGGAAGAAGAAGCTTGATAGCCGGATGGGACATTCTTGTACTTGATGGTAGATGCTATCTTGTTAAACCATCGAATGTGTGCATGAGGATCATCCCTCTCAAAACCATAGAATTGGCTTTGGGTTACTAGATTAAGTAACCCGGTCTTGAGTTCGAAGGTATCGACCACAATGGTTGGGACAACAATGGCATCTCCGTAACCCTCGATGGGTGCTTGGAGAAGCTCATTCATAGGTTTGTCTTCGCCATTTCGACGGTGGTGGTGGTGGTAGGCGTTCCTCGATCCACGGTGAAGGAGCTGAACGTCCTCTACGTTCTGAGGAATGTTTCCAAGTTCGGAAAGTGGACTTGTAGAGCGGAAGAGCAGTCAAGATGCACTATGTATAAAAACCAATTTTCAAAACAAATGAGGCAAAACACAAGTGAACTTATCCAATAATCACGGATGAAATGGCTTCTTTGAAAAAGGTACACCAAATCACAAGTGACACAAAGGCAAGTTTTAAATCGATGTTCGGGAACTTATTAATGGTCGCACCCCAGGTTAGGTAGTCTGCATTGCCTTGATTTGCGGTGGTTGATTTTATGTATTCAATTAAGTACCACCGAAAAGACGTAGGTATGATTTGTCTTGATAGGGTTTAAAACTTTTGGGAAATATTTTTGGTATCGTCCGTTTAACCAAATCGTATTTCTTTAAGAATCACCTTAAAAGAAACACAAACTAGAAAACGTTACGATTGTTTTGTTGTTTTATATTGTTTTGGGTTTTAACACTTTAGGAAAAGCGTTAATGAACTTTTGGTTTAACTTACGTAAAACTTTTACAAAGCGTGGTATATGTGCAAGTACAGGTGCGATAATGCTAGAAACACGCTTCTGACCTCCAAGCGTGGCCGAAATTTGATCGGTGCTAAGCGGTCAAGTCTAAACAGACTTAAAGCGCTCGAGCACAAATGCAATTAAGATCGAGGAATATAGGGAATTCTGGGTCGTTAAGTCCCACGGAGGATGAATTGGTGTTAAAACACTTAATCGGATGGTAGAATGATCACTAAGGATAGCGATCGGTGGGGTTTTCGATGGAAAATTATACTAAAAGAAAAGATTAACAAATAATAGCGACTTAAATGCAAATTAAAAGATATAAAAGATAAAATCTATTAAATAAACGCTATCACTATTTTTAAAGGCGATGAACGTTTAAAACCTAAAACTTAAAACTTACGTTTAAAATAAAATTACGTCACGTATAAAATAAAAGTGAGTTTTAAAGAAATAAAAGCCTAAAAATATAAAAATTATACTTTTGGAATCCTAATAATAAAAGAAAATTATTAGAAAAATAAAATTATTTTACAACTATTTATTTATTTATTATTAATTAAAATCTATTTATTAAGTATTTAAATTGCACTAAAATACAAGAAAATACAAAATTAACCTAGAAAAATGAAATTAAAACTTGGAAAAATCTAAAATATGATAAAACTTATTTTAAAACTAAAATTATATTTTTAGACTTATTATGTATTTATTATTAATTTAAAACTATTTAAAACTAATAAAATGCTAAAAATACTTTTTAAACTAAGAAAATTATGGAAAATTACTTTTATTACTTTTATATTTATCTTAACCTAAGAAAATTGAAAAATCATTTTTTGGACTTTTATAATTTTTAGTATTAAAAGCTATTTAAAAATACCTAAAAACTGTTTTTAATTACTAAAAATAGCAAACAGTTATGAAAAATAATGAAAATTTCAGGAAAAATCTATTTTAATATACTGAATCTATGAAAAATAGAAAAACATAGGCTTGTGTAGAGAAATAAGCTACTGCTATGTAAACTGCTTATTAATAAGCACTTAGAACAGCCAAATGATAACCAAAAGCTACCAAACCTACACAGAAGCTATATTAAGCTAAAATAACCCTATTTCAATCAAAAACAACAAGCTTGAACTTCTGTATACAAGTTTAACACAGATTTGATGTTTGAGCTTTTTGATCAAAACAGAAATTGGTATACTACTTTAAGCTATTGCACAGTACACAAATTAAGCTAAAAGTGAAAAGAAATGATTAGAACTTGGAAAAGACCTGGTTGACTACCTATAAACCAAAACTCAGACAATTATAAGCTCTTATGAGCTTGTGAGATGCTTTTGAAAAAGAGTCCAAATAACTGCTTAAGCAGTTAACTCAGAAATGGACAAAGCTACAAGCTTAATGCAGACACATCAAACAAGCTTCATGGTGAAATCTTAAGCTTGGATATTCAAGATGGCTTGGTTGGCTATCCATAGAACCAAGTATTGCAAGCTAAGGCCAAATGACAAGCTATCGTGAGCTTATGAAAATGATCGGCTAAAGCGTACACAGGCACTTTGTTGAAATGGTGTGAAAAATAAGCTAATCAAAAGCTATTAAATAAGCTACAAATGGAAAATAAGAACTTGCAACCTTGAGACAGCTTGGTTGGCTTCTCAAAAAGCTAAAAATCACAGGTTAATATTAACTAGTAAGCTATCTAAGGGCTCATGAACTTGGTTATCAAAACTGTGCACAGGGCAAGTTTGACTTTTTTAGAAAACTTAAGGTTTGACTTAACTGAATTTTAACTTGATTCTATGAACTGATGATGATATATTAAGGTGAAATAAAGTTATCACAAGCTTAATCTATTGATTTTGAGCATAAAACAAGAACTTGCTTTGCCAAATATCCAACGATGGACCGATTTGATTCCAAAAGAAAGATTTTGACTTTTCAATAAATAAGGTATGGTTTTCTTGACTTGTATGAGTTATTTAGACCTTATGAAACATGAAACAAGCACAAACAAAGGTGCGCACAATCTCTAGTACACATAAAGATTCAACCAAACACCCTTTTATGTAACTGATTTGGTGTTTTACAAAGAGTTTCACTGATTCAGATCATGAACATGATTTCAAACCTTATATAATCATTTTATAAGACTGATGAAACATAAAACACTAGCCATAACAACATTAAACTAAGAATTACTAAATAAGCTAAATTAACTGTTAAAATAAGCTTTAAAGTAACTACCAATTTAGAAGAACAAGCCACTGATTTTAATTATTAAATATGCTTAACCACACTTAATCAACAGGTAAACACAAAGATTTAAGCTTATAACTGACTTTTAAAGTTAAAAGCCAAAATGGATAAAAATTGCTTACAAATGGATTGAGGTCACTGGCGAGAATTAAGACCAAATAACCAATCCTATAGCTTACCAATAAGCACTATACCCAAGGCAATCCAAAAGCTACCTTGCTCAAAGCCTTCTTGAACACACTCACCATGGATTTTTATTTTTAAGCTATTTATTTGTTATTTTGTGAATTTCGACTTCGCTAACAAAATGCTTTTTATAGTATCTAAAAGCTTGTATAAGCTTTATATGGAGCTTATGTGTGATTCTCGGTCAAACTAACATCTTTAACAACATTTCATTATATTGAGATTTTGGTTTAATTCGTAAAATTGCATAATATGAGATAAGAACTCAAACCGAAATTGATGATATCAAAAGTTTTAGGTTACACAGAAACATGAAATACAAGATTTAAAGCTTTAAAATGCACTGATATTAAAGTTTAAGCTAAAAACGACAATGAAAATTAAAATTATACTAGATATCTAATTACATTGGTTCCCCTTCTATTTATTGACTTCAAATATCTTCCTTGTCGACCTCTGAAGATATCCCACCAAATCCTGACCCTTGAAATTAGCCAGATAATCATATTTGCCAAATGTCACTTTTGGCGCCAAAAATGTCTTCGAGCAGGTTTTTCCATTAAATGGCTTTGGATTGGTGTGGAGGTGGAAGGGAAGAGGTGGAAAGGTGTTTGGGGTGAGCTGGATTGGAAATCAAGTGGTAAATACCACTGGTTTTGAGCAAAACTGCTTTGGAGGAGATGGATGAACAGTGTAGGCGGTTTCTTTTGAATTTAAATATTGGACCTGTCTTGTTTTTGGGCTTGGGGTTGGGCTAGTGTAATAATAGGTCCGTTTGGTATAGAAACTAACAAGGACTAACTTTGCAATTTAGCCAAAGTTAAGGGCTGATCTTGAACATGTTCCCAAGTTGTAATAAGGACTAAACCTGCCAAGTGATAATAGAACAAGGACCATAGTTGAAAATTTCCATTTTTACAAATCCAGGGACCAAAATTGCCAAATTAGAAACTATAAGGACCAATATTGTAATTTTCTCAAAAGTTTATCATAAGGACCATTTTTGTCATTTATAAATAGAACAAGGTTAAAACTTGATAATTTTCACTTTTTAATTTAACCAAGGACTATTTTTGACAATTTTCAAAGTTCAGGGACTAAAGTTGTCAATTTGTGATTTTTAAACTTGGAAGGGTTTATTTTGACAACTTTTGAATCTCAAGGACCTAAAATGATATTTTGCAAGTTTTTTTTAATTACCAGGGACTGATTTTGACAACTTTTGTAACTTGGGGGACTAAAGCGCCAATTATGCAAACTTGATCGTTTTCATCGATTTTGATGTTTTGCATTTAAAACATATAAAACACTTGTTTGTGATATTTTTATCATTTTGAAGCATTTCGAGTGTTTTCGGATGTTTTGGCATTCTAACAAGACAAAATGATGAGTATTTAGACACTCATCGGAACCTTATGTTTCTTCGCGGGGATTCCATTTTGTTTCGGTCTGATTGTGTGCTCATTGTTGTTTATCTTATTAACATATTGCCCTCTTCTGTCTTAAACGGTAAAAGTCCCTATGAGTTGGTTCATAAGAAAAAAACATGAATTATCCCACTTGAGATGTTTTGGATGTCTGTGTTTTAAAACTGTTCTAAATAATCATGATAAACTCACTTCTAGGTCAAATAAATGTGTTCTTATTGGCTATTCTTTTTCTAAAAATCTTACAAACTCTTTTATCTTGATAACAGAAGTGTCATCTTTTCTAGAGATGTGAGGTTTCATGAGACCATTTTCCTTTTAAAATGAAATCTAAAATAGTCAATGATTCAGTTGATGATTTAACCACAAAGGATGCTGACCACTTGACATTTTTTGACTACAAAATGTCTCAAAGTCCCAATGATAAAATGGGAGCTGCACGAGTTGTGGATGGCAGTCACTCATCCTCTAGAACATATATTAGAACAAATACTATGTATTTTGAGGATGAACCTTCTACCCAAGTTTGTGAAACAAGCTTGTCTGAGGGCAACGTTACTAGAAGCCAAACATTTTTTCTTATGAGTTTGATCAGCATTGTGATACAGACAGAGGGTAGCCTAGTGCTAGAAAGTCTAGTAGACCTTCTAAGCTTTTGGCTAGATTTAATGACTATGTGGTTGAAAGTGAAGTTAAATATGGTATAGAAAAACATGTGAATTATGCTAGATTGAATTACGCTAAGCTAAGATCAACCGCTTGGAGAACGCGGACCCTTTCTTTCTCGGTCGTCTGTCTTAATAAGTTAAGCGGATTCCGATTCATGTGGTCGTTCTTTGCTGCATTGGTGTTTTCACTCCCCACTCTCCACCATGAACTAAAGAAGGGTGACGAAACTTCTTTGCATCCCATAGTGCTGTTGCACTAAGCGACTGCCGTTCTAGAGTCGTAAAACGAAGTGATTAGCATACCAGAGTGACGCAAGGCTCTAAGCTCGTACCTACGAGCTGGTGAAAACCACCTCGACCGGATCAGAGTAAACAACAATGTCGAATCAGGCCGCCCCTTGCCTTAAAAGAATTCACACGCGGCCACCAGCTTTCCCAAAATAAGGGGGATCTGTGGTGAAATCCCCAAATCAAAATTTCAGTGAACTATTGAAGCTATCAGTGTGATTGATCAGACAAGTACCAAGGCTTTCGATAGACTTCTTTTATTTCCTAATGAATTATTCTTTCGCCGCTACTTTGAATAAATCTGTTGAGCCTACTACTTATCATGAAGTTGTTAAAGATATTAAATGGGTTCAGGCTATGGATAATGAAATTGAAGCTTTAAATAGAAACAATACTTTCACTATTACTGAGTTACCTTTTGGCAGAACTCCAATTGGTTGTAAATGGATTTTTAAAATCAAATATAAAGCTAATGGTGAGATTAATAAGTACAAGGTTATATTAGTGGCAAAGGGTTTTAGTCAAAGAAAATGTATTGTTTTTATGAAACTTTTAGTCATGTTGTTAAGATGGTTCTTGTTAGATGTCTTATGTGCATTGATGTGTCTAATGATTGGCCTTTGTATGAACTTGATGTGAATAATGCTTTTCTCGTATGGTGATTTGGAAGAGAAGTCTATATGAATTTGCCTTTGGGTTTTGATAGTGATAGTCGACTAAGGTGTAAACCGAACAAATCATTGTATGGCTTAAAGCAAGCCCCAGGCGGTGGAATGCTAAACTTATATACGCCTTGGTTTAGCATGGCTTTGAACAAAGCAAACATGATTATTCTTTGTACATCAAGTGGTGTTTTTATTGCTCTGTTGGTATATGTGGATGATATTGTGGTGACTAGTAACAATAAGGTTGTGATTGATGAGTTTAAGTCTTATCTCAGTAGTAAGTTCATAATGAAGATCTTGGTATCCTAAGTATTTTTTGGGTATTGAGGTTTTGAAAAATGATAGTGGTATTTGTATGTCTCAAAGGAAGTATTGTCTGGGATTGCTGCATGAATTTGATTTACTTGCAGCAAAACCAGTAACTACTTCTTTGCCTGAGATTTATGTTGTGTCTGTTGAAGAAACGGAATCGGATAAATTTCTAAAAAATATTGGTGAATATCAATTTTTTTTAGGAAAACTCATATATCTGACTCATACTAGACGAGATATTTCATATGATGTGCATTGCCTTAGCCAGCATATGCATTCACCTTTATAGTCACATTTGAAAGTTGCCTTAAGAGTTTTAAGGTATCTTAAAAATTCACTTGGTACTCGAATACAAGTGTTTAAAGAAAATTATTTAAAACTAAGATGTTTTATTGATTCAGATTGGGCTAAGTGTCTTAAAAACTGAACTGTTTCAGGCCTCTATGTATTTTTGGTAAACTCTAGTTTCTTGGAAAAGTAAGAAGTAGGCCACTGTATATAAATCCTCAGCAGAAGCTGAGTATAGATGTATGGCTAGTGCTACATGTGAGGTTATTTGGATTTCAAATGTTTTGCACAGTTTTCAAGTTAATAAGCTTATATCCTATTAGTCTTTATAGTGACATTATTTCAACAATTCAAATTGCTGCAAATCCTGTATTTCATGAAAGAACAAAACATTTTGAAATTGATGTTCATGTGGTTAGAGAAAAGGTGTCTCACTGGTATTATCAAAGCGAGAAAGTTTCTAAAGTCGATCAAACCGACGATATCTTAACTAAAGCTCTTGGGACCGCTCAACATAAAAAGCTGTGTAGTCAAATGAGTTTGATTGATATGTTTGCTAAGTGATTTGCAGGTTTGAGTTTGCATTGTTTCCCAGGGTCAGTTTAAGAGAGGGTGTTAGCTAGCTTGGTCAAACTGAAGGTCAACATTATAACTTTTGTCAAGTTCAGGGTCTAAAGCTGGTCATTCTAAAGATGTATCAAGTTGTAGATGAGTTTAGCTAGTGTATGGAACTTGAAGGGCTTATTTGGAACTTGTGGCTATATATTCTCTCATCCGGATATAGGGTTTTATAACACATATCTCACCTTCACACAATTATTATTTTTTCTTAGTCTGGTTTGATATTGATATCTGTTAGTTAGTTTTGGTATTTTGTATATCACCCAATCTCTTTATTTGGGTGATCTGAGTGTGAGTGATTCTGTAAGTGAGGATTGTTGTTTGGTGTCCTTTTGAAGGAGATTAACCCTTGTCTTTTGTATTGTTTGGTAAGCACCGTTTGAGACTTATCTGTTATAGCATTTGATTAATAAAAATACATCAAGGGGTGGTTGGCTCGGTGTAATTGGCAGTTGTAGTGTGTTCTTTACCATTTTACATTCTATTACTAATGCTCAGGTTGTTTGTGTGTTTTTTTGCGAGTATGTCAAGAGTTTAACGAAAATATCTCGCATTGCGGTTGCATAATTTTTTTAGGATATATTAAAAATAAGGGCAAATGATAAAAAAAAATGTATTATACTTGACACCATTTGCTCTTATGGGTAGCGAACAATTTTTTTTTTGCTTTTGTGGGTACTATACTTTCAAATTCATCCTCTTAAGGGTATTTTGCAAATTTTTGAACATTTTTGCCCCTCTTTAATAGAAAAGTTTTTTTCCCGAAGGGCAAAAAGGTCACATAGTACCCTAAAGAGAATGAATTTGAAAGTATAGTACCCACAAAAGCAAAAAATTTTGTTCGCTACCAACAAGAGCAAATGATAGTATATATATATATATATATATATATATATATATATATATATATATATATATATATATATATATATATATATATATATATATATATATATATATATATATATATATATATATAGGAATATATACAATTTATAGCAATATATATATAATGTGGGTCCCGATTCTTTTGTGGTCCCGATTCTTTCTGTGGGTCCCAGATTCATTCTTAGTGTATTTTTATGATGGATTGAATTTAATTGGCTACAATAATTGTAGCCAAGCTATCCCCATATATATTCTTTTTTTTTGTCATTTGCCCCTAAAAAAACGCTTTTCTCATCCTTCTTGCCTTTATGCACTACTATTGTCATATTTTGTTACAAATAGTAGTCTATCTTTAGAATTGTGCTATATTTGCTATGAAGTCGTGCTTTTTTAACCCGTCAAAGTAACGACCATATACAAACCGCATCAACTGATCACGTCGATTTCAAACACACCGCAGCGAAGCGCGGGTTTAAAACATCGTTTCTTTACATGAGGTGATCAAATTTTGACATGGTTATACCCTTAAATAAACTGTTGTAGGTTCAAGTTTCGCCATAGATGAAAGTGAGATTGTTGTATTTGTGTGAGATTGTATATAGTTCTAAGTAAATCTACCTTTTCAAAGGAAAAGAAATGTTTTTGGGATGTTTTAGTGAAAACAAAAATACCGTGGTTAAAAAAAGTACATTTAAATAAAACATTTAGGTTATGTTTGGCGTGAGCTTAGGGCTTAAGCTTATAAAATAAGCTAGCCTATAAAATAAGTTTTGTTTGTCACACATGCTTATGAAAGCTTTTATAAGTCACAAGAATAAGCCTAAGCTCATTGAAACGGACTTATGAGAGCTTATAGTTGGTCAAATTATTTAAAAGCTCTTCAAAATATAACGGATTATCACGCATAAGCTTAAATTATATATGAATTTTAATTGGATTTATTTTATGCGATTTTACATTAATAAGCTTCATCTCCAACTAAATCACCAAACAAGTTTATAAAAATATAAGCTCGAGCTTCCAGCTTATAATATAAGCCTCAACTTAGCTTTAGCTCGAACTCCGGCCCGGTCTATTTCGCCAAACATACCATTATTTTTTCCGAGTAAACTGAACGTGAACATGAAAAAATTCATCCATTCTAGATAGTTGTAAAATATATACTCACCCTAGAAAAACTTACCAATTGAGGGATGTTTGGTTAAACAAGAAAATGATTATGGTTGTCGTAATTAGAATGGGTTTAAACCTATCACCCTTGGTGGGTTTAAAATAGCATACATTTTAGGGTTTGTTACCCATCTACAAGTATCAAACCCATAAACCAGACAAGTACAATAGAATTGATTGCCATTCCTTGATACTCATACCCTCAAACCAAACACCCTCTGAATAACCACTAAAGGGTGGCCTAGCTGCAAAAGAGATTGTAATTATCACGCTAAGATGTGTGAGGTCTCAAGTTTAATTAGTGCTAGGTGCAAACAAGCGTGGCCATGCCAACCTCACGAAAGGGATGACTTTACCGGTTTGAGTCTTTGTGGGGTGGCGGTGGGTTTAAATCCGGTGGATTATACGGCCAAATGGTCGGAAATCATGGTTAACAAAAAAAAAAAAAAAAAAAAAAAAAAAAAAAAAACTGAATATACTTTTAAAATGTGTATATAGTAAACAAATGCTAGTCTATGGTTCACACACACAAAAGTTATAAGTTTTGTATAGACTATGAAACAAAGATTACTAGACATACAAAATCTTGTTATAACCTCTCTATAACGCTTTAGTTTAGATCTATAATTTACTAGCCTGTTACGTTAATAAATGTTCTTTTCCAAGCTGATGATAACCGGCCAGGTTCTTGAAAATGTTTCTTAGTTCAAGAACATCTTGGATATGACCCTGTCATGATGGGATACGTGTAGATGTCGGACCAACAAAAGCAACAAACTTATTACAAAGGAGTAGTAATAACTAGTAATATTAACAGACATTAAAAAAGATAGTTTCATAAAAGTGATGATCACTTCTTGTGGAGACGATTAGATTATTTTCCTGGCATAACTGAGAACAAAGTTCTCGGACTTTTTTCAAATATGAGTCCTGGCATGAGCTAATTATCGGCTTTTAAGACATGGTCAAGAACTAATTAGTTTATGCGTAGGTAATTTACACTTCGGTTTCCCTTTTAGCACATTGACTACAGCAGACAAACACATAGGAGCCAGGGAAATTAAAATCTATGCATAGTGATATATAATAAGATGCTTTAGCTTTTGTAATGGCTTCAATACAGATCTAAAGGGGCCACCTTGTGCTGCAGATGAATGATGCAACTTTTTCAGACAGCCCAGCAGCAAAAGTGCCATCATTGCTCAAACTATCCCAGGATGCCCAGAAAAATCATCTCCAAAATTACATAAACCTAAAAAATATCGCTAAAACCAATTTAAGTTGAAAGAACATTGCTCTTTTTTTTTGAAAGGCAACATTTCATTAAGACCCTCGAACAAGAACCGAAATACAGTACATGGCGCCCCCCTCTATTAAACAAGCTAATTAAAAGAGGACGGGACCGAGAAGAAATAAACATAACAACAAAAGCTACTAAATAGAAAAACTAAAATTTACCTAAAAGAAAACTAAAGCAGCAAAACAAAAAAGGACCCTTGAGAGAACTGAAGATGTAGCAGCAAAGACAAAATAGGCACAGTCAAAAGGAATGCACCATGCAGACTCACTTAACAATTTGCAGCGCCTTACCAAATCAAAAAGGACCCTTGAGAGAACTGAACAATCGAACCTCCAGTGCTGAAACACCCTCACTAGCGATAAAACATAACTAACTGTTACTGTAGGCGTATACTCCGAGGATCTCGTAGCCATTGTTGCCAATCTATCCCTTTATGCTTCTTTGACCTTCTCACTATCCATTCGAAACTTTTAAGTTGAATGTCTTGTAACATCTTATTAACACTTGATACTTTATTGCCGAACACGCGAGTGTTTCTCTCCTTCCAAATGAAGTAACCGGAAGTCCATATTACCGCTTGCCAAATATACGTTAAGGGGGTAGGAACATTAATATTTCCGCTATGAGATAAAATCTCATCAATAGTAAAAGCATTAACGCTCCCCACCTTCCACCAACTAAATATTTTGGTCCACACGCTCATTGCTAAATCACAAATGACTAAGAAATGAGCACATGTCTCCACACTATCATTACAAGATGCACAAAGTACCGAATCCAAATCAATGCCTCGTCTATCTAGCTCCACTCGAACTGGAAGTCTACCTTTGCGCGCTCTCCAAACAAAAATGTTGACCTTCTTAGGCACCAACTTGTTCCAAATCGTGTCATGACCACCACTTTCCACTTGAAGAATCTTCTCCTCGATCAAACTCGTTAGCGTTTTGACTTTGAATTCGCCTTCTTCATCAAGCGCCCACCTCCATCTATCCCTACAAGTATTAGACACCACAACATCTCGCAATACCTCGATTAAATCATTAAATTCCCTACATACCCTGCCATTAATAGTTCTATTCCGATCCCACACCCAACTCCACCCGTTATTTACCCACGAACCCTTATCATATATGCTACCCTCTTTTCTTCTATCCAAGTGATACAATCTAGGAAATCTATCACAAAGTCTCCTATTATCCACCCATCTATCCACCCAAAATCTAATATCCCTCCCATCGCCTAACACACCCAAACATGAAGAAGTAAAGTCTATCCCCACCCCGTCAATCTCCATACCAATCTTTACTATATCATTCCATACCCCCCATCCCCCCGTCGACACCCCCTTACCCCCCTAGGAGACCCCCACAAGCCCCATGAATACTTTTAATCACCTTAGCCCAAAGCCCCCTACTTTCCATCTTAAATCTCCACCACCATTTACCCAATAACGCCAAGTTTTTAGCCCTAAGAGATCCCACGCGTTTAAACCCCGTCCCCAAAAGAAGCAAGAATCGAATTCCATTTAACCCAAGAAATTTTGTACCCTCCCAACCCCACCCCTAAAGAAATTTTTCTAATGCACTCAAGAATCTTTAAAACACTCATAAGCACACGGAACATCGAAAATAATACAATGGCAAGCCACCGAGAACCGATTTTACCAACGTTAAACGGCCCCAAACGACATCGTTTTGCTTTCCAATCGCCAAACGATTTTTGAATTTTTCCACCATGGGTTTCCACGCCACCCTTCTCATGTTTTCGCCTATAGGTAAACCCAAATAGGTGAAAGGAATTCACCTATATCACAACCCATCCAATTAGCCATAGACCCCAATTCCACTTCATTAACCCCATGTCAGATAATTTACTTTTGTTATAATTCACCAAGAATCCCGATACCTCTTCAAAACATTTAAGAATGCACATAAGAGATCTAGCATTCTCTATTCCACTCCCGAAAAGATGGTATCATCGCATATTGTAGATGAGAAATCGTGACTTGAGAAGAACCAACCCTAACACCTCTAAAGATGCCTTTTCCACCGCCTCATTCACAATAGCGTTTAAACCTTCTACCGCCATTATAAAAAGAAATGGTGCTAAAGGATCACCGCCTAACACCCTTTCGACTCGAATTCTTCGAAGGAGAGCCATTGACGAGTATCGACATTGAAGATGATTTAAGACACGTTTCCACCCATTTACACCATCTATTCCCGAACCCCATCTTTTCCATAATTTTCATCAAGAAACTCCAGTTAATACTATCGTAAGCCTTCTCGAAATCCACTTTGAAAATTAGACTCTTCTCCTTCGCTTGCTTTAAATATGTCATTGTCTCATTTGCTATTATCACCACGTCTAAGATGTATCTACCTTTTATAAACGCATTTTGAACCTCTCCTACCACATACCCCACCACTTTTTAACCCTTTCAAAATCTTAGATATAATTTTATAGTAACAATCGATAAGACTAATGGGACGGTGAGTCGCCCAAACCGATATGATCATTTACTTTAGGAATTATAGTGATAAAGAAGGGTTACAACCCTTGAAATCTCCATAAATTCCCAAAACCACGTGATCGCCCTACCAAATCGGGCTTGATGATGTCCCAAGCTTTCCTTATAAATTTGAAGTTGAAACCATCGGGACCCGGGGCTTTATCCCCGCGCCCCTAATCGCCTCCCATATTTCTTTTTCATCAAACACTCTTTCAAGGTTTTGTGCATCCTCCATAGATATTTAATCAACTCTATTACAACAGAATCTCGGCCTCGACCTCGTTCCATCGGAGAACAAAGTTTTGTAGTGATTAGCCATCTCCGCTTTGATTATCTTAGGGTCTTCGCACCAAACTCCATTCACCGTGAGCCCTCTTATGTTACATTTGTTGTTTCTCCGCTTCATGTACGAATGAAAGAACTTTGTGTTTTCATCGCCTTCTACATCCCACTTGACCCGAGATTTTTGCCTGATCATACTCCCATATTCCCTCTCTGTAACCTCCCATTGCTTTCTCGCTTCCAACCATGCACTTCTTTCACTTTTGTTTAACGACCTCCTCTCCGCTTCTAACTCCCACCTCATAGCTTCATTTTTAAGAACTTCTATTTTCTCAAGGTGTCCCCAAACCTTCTTTTACTCCATATTCGAGATCGCTTTCACATTCTTTAGTTTATCCCGAAATCTACAACGGTTGAATAGATCTTACATCTTTCTTCCAAGCCTCCTCGATAACCTGGCTAAAATCTGTTTCCTCCATCCAAACATTAAATACACGAAAGGTTTTGGACCAAAGTCCAACACCACGTCTTTAAGCACGATCGGACAGTGGTCCGATAATTTGCGATCCAAAGCCACGACCGATAGATTCCTCCACAAGTTGCTGAAACCGTCATTCATTAAAAATCTATCTAGCTTACTAAATTTCAACCCGTCATCGCTTATCCTTGTAAATTTCCTTCCTCCCATTGGAACTTCAACCAACCTCATTTTTTTTAGAGTGAATTACATAAATCGTCCTTGTGGTTTGGTCAAAATAACGGAATTTGTCCCTATACTTTTTTTTCAGTGCGTTTCGTCCCTGTGGTTTACAAATCTTGGATTTTGTCCCTCGTCCAAAAATGTCCGTTAAGTGTTTTGCGCTGTTAGTCCTTCGTTAGTGCAGTCCGTTAAGTGTTTTGCACCGTTAGTCCTTATTTTTAAAATGTAGTTTTCCCAATTAGCCCTCCGTTAATAATAGTTATCGCCCGCTTTTACGCTTTTGTCCGCTTTTGTCCGCTTTCATTCGTTTTATCCGTTTTCCCTCGTTTTTCGTTTTCGTCCATTTTTACGTTTTATCCCTTTTCACTGCTTTTATATGCTTTCGTCTGCTTTTATGCTTTTGTCTGTTTTTATCCCTTTTTTGCTTTTTATCCGTTTCGACCGCTTTTTACATTTTCATTCGTTTTCGCCGCTTTTTACGTTTTGTCCTTTTTCCGTTTTACCGTTGTTTTACGTTTTGTCTTTTTCTTACATTTTGTCCTTTTTTTATCCGTTTTTGTCCGTTTTTCTTACATTCTTCTTAAGTTTTTGTCCGTTTTTCTTATGTTTTGTCTGTTGTTCTTACGTTTTGTCCGTTTTTCGTACGTTTTTATCGGTTTTTCGTATGTATTTGTCGGTTTCAAAAAAAAAATTTGAATAAAAAATTAAAAAAAAAAATTGAATAAATTTTTTTTTTCAAATATGTTTTTTTTAAATAGGTCCGTTTTTTTTCAAAATATTTGAAAAAAAATATTTTTGTTCAAATTTTTTTTTTGAAATTTTTTGTTCATTTTTTTTTTTAAATTTGATATTTTTTTCAATTTTTCTTGAAATATTTTTTACAATTTTTTTTGGAAAATTTTTTCCAATTTTTTTTTTGGAAAAAATTTAAATATGTTGAAATAGTACAAAACGAAAGAAAACGGACAAAATGAAAGAAAAGATTTAAAACGAAAAACGGACAAAACGTAAAACCTGGCGAAACGAATGAAATGTAAAAACGGTCGAATTGGATAAAAAAAGAAAAACGGATAAAACGGACAAAAGCGTAAATAAAACGGACAAAAGCATAAAAAAGAGATAAAGCATATAAAAGGATAAAACGATAAAACGTAAAAAACGGATTTAAAACGAAAAACGGGGAAACGGATAAAACGAATGAAAACGGATAAAACCGACAAAACGTAAAAATCGGGCGATAACTATTATTAACGGAGGACTAATGGGAAAACTACATTTTAAAAAATAAGGACTAACGGTGCAAAACACTTAACGGACTGCACTAACGAAGGACTAACAACGCAAAACACTTAACGGACATTTTTGGACGAGGACAAAACCGTAAGATTTGTAAACCGAGGGACGAAACGACCGAAAAAAATATAGGACAAAATCCGTTATTTGACCAAACCACAAGGACGATTTATGTTATTCACTCTATTTTTATGAAGCCGTTAAAATCATTTGCCTCCTTCACATTCACTTGAGAGTTTAGCCTTTCGTGAAAGAACATTGCTCTAAATAAGGTCTGATATCCACACTTGTTTTATGTTCCTACAATCCTACTTCCTAAACTGGCCCATCATAAAATGCAAAATGTTAAGTTACTACCCTATGGCCAATAAAAGGGTACACTAAAAGAAACCTAGAGCAATCTTTAGTGGTGATTAGAAGTAATAATTTCACACTCATTTACTATTATTGCTCAAACCATCCCAGCAGCAAAAGTGCCATCATTGCTCAAACTATCCCATGGATGCCCAGAAAAATCATCTCCACAACATAAACCTGAAAAATATCGCGAAAACCAATTTAAGTTGAAAGAACATTGATCTAAATAAGGTCTGATAATATCCACACTTGTTTTATGTTCCTACAATCCTACTTCCTAAACTGGCCCATCGTAAAAAAGCAAAATGTTAAGTTACTACCCTATGGCCAATAAAAGGGTACACAAAGAAACCTAGAGCAATCTTTAGTGGTGACAATTTCATACATTTACTATTAAATAGGTTTATTTGGGTCATATTTAAATAAAAATAAATAAATTAATAAATAAAAATAAAAAATAGAGAACAGGTTGAAATGGGTGGAAAGTCGCCCAAACTATAGTTTATTGACTACATCCTACTAAATCACTTATACAAAAAACTATGAGCATATTTTATTAATACAGTCTATGGAATCGAATTAATTCGTTAAACATAAATAAAAGTTTTATAATGAACAAGTATTCTATCTGGGCAAATCTAATCCCACCCTGTCTGTTTCGGCAAACTAAGAACTTACTACGTATCTGTTTGACCCAAACTTGAGTTGACCTATTACCTAATCTGCCCATAACACCAACTCTGTGAGAGATGAGTTGCGTTTGCTAAAAATTTGGTGGGTGGCCTACAAGGACGGTATACTTTGTGTATTCTCAAAACACAAGGTGCACTTAGCTCCCTTGTGTCAAGATCTGAGAACTGAACCTTCCTATACATGCAACTATATGTTGCACCTAAAAATTAGGCAGATCTCAAATAAGCATCTTCCAATGATAAGAAACAGATATGAGCTACCAACCGAAGATCCTTCATATTATCACATCAGCATTCATAACATGTATCAACACAATTACAGTTACCTTTTCTCTGGAGCAACTAGCCAACTAGACACGTGACATAATATGCATGTTGACGTAAGTCTAGGTGCAAGTTTCGTAATATATAGATGGATCCCGTGTCTTGTACAACCTAACGTAACATTAGCATATTCGACAAGAAGTGTTTTGGTTTTTCATTCTAGTAAGGAGTGGCCTACACTTTATCATCATTAGAAAACGTTTAACTTGTGTGTGTGTGATCACATTATTTATTTGTCTTGATTTTCTTTTCTTTTTCTAGATTAGATTACTTTTAAAATCAAATAGTTATTTGCATATGTGTCCTTCAAAAATGTACTTGCATATAAAAGTTAAGAGCTTGTTTGGTATGAGTCATGGAATCACACTAGTAACGGTTTAGGTGTGAGTTAGAATAATAATGAGTTTATGATTCCAAATTTATTGTTTAGTTTTAATAAATGGGAATAAATATCATAATTTTTTATTTATTATTATTTTTTTTTTTTTTTATTTTGTTTTGTTAAAGTCACCTCATATGGGTGAAATGGAGTATAGGTAATAAAGAGGTTTGAGTCCAACATTTGAAAGTCATAAACCTCAACCAAACATATATAATCACAATCATTTTGATTCTTCCATTTCCATTCCCCCATACAAACATACCCTAAAACTTTTAAGTTTCTAGTTAATGTAGACTTGTTTTGATATACCGTTTTCCTTACATACAATAATGAAAGTTTGATGTACTCGTATCAGTTACATGGTTATATCCTCAATATAAAATGTTATGGGCTCAAGTACCGTCAGTAATAACGAATTAGATGATTTACTTATTTTAATTATTGGTGTGAGATATTGGCTTTGACTTTTTCGTTAAGTTTTTATTTTAAGCCTTAAAATTGTGTATTGTTTAAGTTTTAGGGTATTTATATTAAGTGAAGATGTATTTTGGTTTTCATTTAGTAAGGCGTGGCCAACACTTTAGTATTAGAATGTTTAAAACATTTAACTTGTGCATGTGTCTAATCAAATAGTAATCCTCCGTCTCAAATTTATTGTCACATTTCATTTTCAAGTTTTTCTAAATTAATTATCCACTTTCTCAAAAATAGATAAAGCATCTAGATCGAGATTATCATAGTACACTCACTTGAATTTATTATTACAAACATTAGAGAGGCTATAAATTAATTAATTAAGGGTAAAAACGTTCATCTTTAAAAAGTAAGAACGATAAAGTCGTAATGATATTATTTTTATAAGTACGTGTTTTGTCATTGGACAATTAGTTTGATATGGAGAAAGTACTATTTATTTGTCTTGATTTTGTTCACTTTTCTAGGTTAATTTTAATAAGTTATTATTATTTTATTTTTTGCATTAATGTGTCAATTAAAAGTGTTATTATACTACATTACATTTATAATAAAGAAAATAATTAAAAACAAAATGTCGTGAACAGTGAAATGTTAGGGAGTGAATAGTGATTTGTGAGTGTGAACGGTTCGTTATGATAGTATGCGGCAGAATAAAAGTGGAATACTGGAAGCTAAATTTAAATTTTGGTAAAAGTTGTTGAAAAGACTCAAGTCTTTTAGGCTTGTCGCAGTGGAGCTTTTGAAATCGGTTGGGCAACGCAATTTATGAGCTTCGACCGATGTCCAGGTCGGTTGTGTCCAATGTGGAGTTCGGTCTCCACATCGGTCGAGCTAGGAAAAAACAGAATATCGAGTGCTTGGACAACCGATCTTATTCACTCCATTTTCTCACTTTCATTTGTATAAATTCAAAAATAGAACGTTGGTAAACATTTAAAAAAAAAAAAATAAAAAAATAAAATTAAAAAAAAAAACTTTTTTTAAAACCAAATCTACCCATCTATAAATACCCACTTCACCTCAAACACAATTCACCACTCAACATTTCTCATCTATATTCAATAAACCATTCTAACGAAATACCCACGAAACACAAATTTTAATATGTCGTCATTCGAGCATTTATTCGGTTCTTCTTCGTCTTCCGACGAGGAAGAAGTTTTTAGTGAGTTTGTGGAGTTTGCGGATTTTGCTTGGAAGGCTTACAAAGCATCACAGCCAAAAACCCGACGAAGGTACATACGTAGGGATCATGAGGGTGCTCATAATCGTTTAGTGGCGGCATACTTCTCCGAAAACCCGCAGTTCGACGAAAGAACATTCTCTCGGCGGTTCCGTATGAGCCGAGAGCTATTCACAGAAATTGTTCGAGAGATAACCGATCACTCTACTTATTTTCGACAAACTGCTGATGCTAGAGGCGTACCTGGTATTAGCCCGTTGGTCAAGTGTACTGCTGCCATTCGTCAATTGGGATACGCGGCCGTTCCTGATTCTCTAGACGAGACTCTGGCAATTGCTGCATCCACAGCCCGTGAATGTCTTCGTAAGTTTTGCGAGGTTATCATGGAGTTATATGGCCGTGAGTATTTGCGAAGGCCCACGATTCGACCTTGAAAGAATATATGCTCATCACGAGCATAAGCATGGCTTTCCGGGATGATGGGAAGCATTGATTGTACAAGTTGGGAGTGGGAGAATTGCCGAATAGTGAGAGAGCTCAACATTGTAGGGGTGATCACGGGCCACATCCATTCATTTTGTTGGGCGGTCGCTTCCGGATTTATGGATTTGACATGCGCTCTTTGGTGTCTCCGGAATGAATAACGACGTAAACGTTTACGTCGCTCAATTGCTTTCAATGATATCAAACCGGGAGAGCAGCAGACCTTGAGTTTGAGGCTAACGATGTGGCTTATAAAAGGGATATTATCTCACCGATGGGATATATCCACAATGGACCGTTCTCATGAAGTCTATTTCAAATCCTCCCACTACCGATCGTAAAAGATGTTTGTACAAGAGGAGGCACGGCCGCAAGGAAAGATGTGGAACAGGCTTTTGGTGTGTTGAAGAAAAGTGGAAAATGCTTAAAGTTCCCGCCGAGGGTTTTTAGAAATGATATCCAAGATATTATGTATACATGTATCATATTACATAATATGATCATCCGACACAAGCAAGCGGGCGATATGTCCTACATGGTTTGAAAATGAGGACACCAAGATCATGATCCCTTAAGAACGCATGCGAGATCAATGGTGGTTACTCGGAGCTAATGGACTCAACAACTCATCAAAACTTAAAATCGATTTGGTCGAACACATTTGAGAAATCGTCGACACCATGTCGAAGCGATGAATCAAGTCGATAGTGACGATGGCGAAGACGAAGACGATGAAGAGTTTTGTAATGTTTTAACGTTATTTGAATTTCGTGGTTTGCTTGCGTGGTCTTTGTATACATCCCTAAACTTTTTTGGAACAATTACATCCTCCGTTAGTAAAGTTGGCACAAATACATCCCTCCGTTAGTAAAGTCGGTTAATGAGGACTAACGGTGCAAATATATCTCCGTTATATTTACGTAAATCGTCCTTGTGGCAAGGAACAAATTGCAACCAAAGTCCTTAAATTTATTTACAAATTAGTCCCATGTGGTCAGCGTTGGTCAACGCCACGTGTCACACATAAGTGGTGCCACGTGTCAATCGGGCGGGTCGGGTCGAGAACGGTCGGTCGGGTTGCCACGTGGACCAATGAGGTGGTGCCGCGTGGCGTTAGAAAATAAATCCTAACTTTACCTCCGCTGGGATCGAACCTCGGAGGTTGAGTGGGAGACAAGGTGATACCCATCCGAGATGGGCATACCTTCATTTATATTAGTCCATTTGGTTCTATTTAACCCATCTTAGTAGGTCTTTATAAATAAAAAGGTCAAATAAATTTGACCTGTCATTTTAAAGGGTTCGGGCGGTTCAAAAATTGAGGAAAATACCGTCGGACTCGTTTTTCATGTTCTTTCCAATGGTATGCTCGAGAATTTTTCGATTTCAAACGAACCTCGAAAAATGCAAAAACGTCATCGAAAAATGCGAAAACATCCTTTTCCGAGGTTCAAAGGAAGTCAAAAAAATTCTCCGAGCATACCATTGGAAAGAGCACGAAAAAACGAGTCCGACGGTATACTCGGGGAATTTTTTCGACTAGGTTTGGATCTCCAAAAATGCGAAAACAAAGAAAAAACGATGATTTTCGGGTGATCGCCTTTTAGGGTGTTCGACTCATGGCTCAGTAAGGAATTATGCACTTTGGTTAGTAGATCATGGAATTCTTGGAAAGGTAGCGGCGTGTGGTGAATATTATTGTGTTGATTGGAGCATATTAGAGCTAGTAAGATTCGTAAAAAATGTTTTGTAAAATGGGCACTTGAGGGGGACGAAAAGAATAAAATTATAGTTATTGTCTCAAATGGTTATTGGCTTAAAGATCTATCTCGAGCTCAAATGTATCATGCATGACCCTTTTTTATAGGTTCATTGAGCCACGTGTAAAGGCCTGCTTTTTCCAATGCTAGTTATTTAAGTAATTTGAACCTAGTGGACTCGAACGTTTTGGGTAATGAATTCATTATGGATGAAATTAAAAGTGGCGTGGATCTGTCAGGGTTCAAAAGCCCAAGGACACAGTGTGGTGCTCGAACTTTACATTTTTAAGAAATTATGGGATCTTCTCAACACGATTTTTTTAGTTAGGCTTGCAAAAGGTGTAACCCTCGCTCATTTATCTTGTTCCCAAAAAGAAATATACTATAGGCGTACATGTAATTTTACATTTGGTGGGTCAATCTTCTTACGGATATTATGCCCCTCCTTTTGAGTACCTTTTGTAATTTTAGCAACTTATGGATGAGTTAAACATGTGTATTTTCAATGCATACAGAACGAACTATCACCGAAAACATCATCCAACTAAACACGATGCACTTTGTCGCCTAACTCAATTAGAGAATTTGAACTAGATCGATGTAACATTTAACCCATCCATCCGAAACTAATGAATGGCAGGCCAAATGGCGGTGAGATTTCTAAAAGTGGCTACATCAAAATTCAGTTTATAACTTTAACCTCCTAAAGTATTTAGCAAGGGTGATCGCCAAATACTAAGATGTAAGACATAGGCTACGCTGTCATGTGGAACTACCTTCTGTTGTTAATTAAGACATGGGTGACGATAGGTTCTAGCCTTTTCCTGCCCAGACCTTCTTCTTGCACGGAAGAACCATCAACTAATGAGTGTCCTACTACACTATAAAGGATGTTATCAGTATTCTTTTCAATATAGCGCACAAGACGCATAAGATTCATTTTAAAGCTATTAATAACATCTAATATCCAACACTAATTTTGAGCTCATTGACACGTTTTGGCTCAAATGTGTGAAATAGTTGATTTTTTTTATACATTACTTAATATTACACGTTAGGGCTAAAATGGGTCAAAACGGCTAAAATGGGTCAAAACGGGTGAAATGGGTGTAACATAAACGACAAAGTTACTTATTATTTCAAGTTTGGGCTAAAATGGGTCAAAACGTGTAAAATGTGTGCAATGACTCAAATAAACTACAAAGTTACTTATTAGTACCATGTTTTGGTTAAAATGGGTAAAAACGGGTGATGCATACATATGTACACCAACTTCACATACAGTTATGATACAAGTCACCATGTAACGTATATTAGGTATGTGTAAACCCGATCGATTACACATATAAATCATGCCTCTTACTCTATACCTAACTTGATTACAATCAAACATATGTAATAATGACAACATGGTACAACATCCATTACTTGTTCCCTTTGAGCGAAATGCGGCAAAAGGAAGGAAAATCCATGGACCGACCGCATGTCTTGCAAGTCATTAATGATAGTACAAGATAAATGTCTTGATCTATTTTTAAAGACAATTTTCTTATGTCCATTTGTATGATGGAACAACGGCTCATTTGAGAGAGTTTTGACTATCAGTTATTACGTGTTTTGTAAGATAGGACCCGTTACTGTAAGTAGTACTTTTCAGTTAACTTTTAGCGTCTTTATGCTAAAACAATGTTGGTCATCAAAAGATTTGACCACGTCAAAACTTGATCATTGAGCGCCATATGAGAGTCGTAAGTGGATATTGAGACAAAACCTTAATGAGGAAGTGATTGAGATGAGATAAATGAAAACAATCGTTAGATGGTACCATTGTTTGAATCAGCGAATGATATCAAGATGACAAGACATAGTCAAGAACATTTCTTTAGTTTGTTTACAATCAACACGGCTGATCATTCACATCCAGAATTCATGCAGTCACCAAGTCGGATTCATTTTAATATCGTTCAATTAATCAAGTACACTAGTACAAAGCTTAATTGTTCATAATGATGAGCATTCTCGTACAACTTAGATGTGTCATCAAATTCAGTATATACTAGAATAAATATAACAAGAACCTTAATTAGGTCCATTAACCTTGTTGGTTTTCTCACCTGGCTAGATTTTTTGCTAACTAGCTCGAATTAGTGACGAGATATATGCTGTTTTACCTTCCCAGCTGAACCGAGATTCATGCCATGCCATTGATCCATAGTCGGTTATCCTGCTTGCTCGTACAAGTAACTTTAGGGGGAGTTTATCTTAGCTTATTTGATGGGCTTATAAGCTTAAAGTTTCACGAGCAGGTAAGCTTGGCGTATGAGCTTATCTCGAGCTTCTGAACTTAATTAAGTTGTAAAGTCATGTTGATAAGCTTATAAGCCATTAAACATGAGCTCATCAAACTCGTAAGCCCAATAAATAAACCAAGTCAAACAACCCCTTAGCATTGTCCGTTCGCCATTGTCCGTTTTTGCAACTGCGCTATCATCAAACGTTTGAGCCATAACTATTTGGATGGACGTCCGCGGATAGCACTTCGCTTTTGTTTTACCTGTGAAGTGTCAAGTTAATTTGACAACAATAATTACCATCAAATAGTTCCTATGTCGTAGTCATATAGGCACTTTATAAAAGGATATTATAATATATTATAAGAGTGGAAATTGGATGCCACAATTAGAAAATGCATTAGTACTTGATTATTTGTGAATGTGGCTTCCTATTGGTCTATCACATGAGATTAATGTTCTTAATATCTCAAACAGTACACCGTACATGGTTTGGCACAATCCTATTGGACAAATGTAGTTGCAAGATTTACTCTTCACATTTAACACATGCTAATGACACTGTGATACAGTTTTCAACCATGATTATTGACCAAATGTTGGCCCAATGTTTGACAATTGAAGATCTACCATCCATGTGTACACCAATATTGTACTAAGTGATACAACTGTCAACTAAAACTGTACTACTTAGATCATTTCATCAGTAACAAACACACAAAATTTGTTTACACGGATAAAACATAGACACTCCATTAATCATCAAAGTTCCAGAGCCTCCGCTTCACCAACATCAAACCATACATCTGATCAAAACACCATAATCGAAACACCCTTCAACCTTTACATAAACACCAAATCTCATCGAAAACCCTTCTTCTTATTATTATTACATTCTTCATCATCACATCTTCTTAATTCTCAGATCAGGTATACACCTAATTACATCACAATTCATTTGTTATTGTTTGTTTCATATACCGTTGATTAAGTTTTGATTGATGGATAATTGGTCATATAATTGAGATATGCCGGAATTAAGGAGTGATGATGATGGTGATGATATGACGACGTTGTTTGGAACAGTTTCTGTAAAGTCGAATGTTGCTTTTTGGTCGAGACAAAGAGATGATGCTACTTTTAATCAGCTTCAGAAGGTAGTTTGTTAATTTTATTGTTATATCTTATAGATGATGTGATATTGATGTTTACGCTTATTGTTTTCTAGATTGTTGTGATTAGTAGATGTTATGTGTCAGCTAGATGTTTAAGTTTTGTATGCGTAAGTAGTTGTGATGTTGTGGTTAGTAGATGTTATGTGTCGGTTCAATGCTAAGTATCGTATACGTAAGTTGGATGCTATCATTTTGTTGTATATATGTGAATTCGTATTCGTTACAGTTACGAGTTAAGGTGTTGTGATTAGTCGATGTTTTATGAATCAGTTAAATGTTAGGTTACGTATATGTAAGCAGGATGTTGTGATTTTGTTGTTTATGTCTGAATTTGTATTCGTTACGTTATTAATTACTCTGTTGTGATTAGTAGATCTTATGTGCCAGTTAAATGTTAACTTTCGTATATGTATGTAGGATTTTGTGAGTTTGTTTTTACATGTGAATTGGTATTCATTACGTTAGTAGTTACGGTTTTGTGATTAGTAGATGTTATGTATCAGAAAAAAAATTGATGTTAAATACTTGAAATGAAGATAATTGGATTGAAATGTGAAAAAGGTAAAGGATAGTGGAGAATGGATATAAGAATGTTAGGGGTTTATAATTGCATATCAAATTTGACTTATTTGACTTTATACGTCATGGTGTAATTATTTTTGAAACACTTGATAATGTTGTTTAACCATGTTCTTACACAATGGGAGGATTCGAGTAATGCGATTGGGTTATGGAAGAACAATGTGCATTTTGATTTCCATGGTAGAATCCATGTTTTGATAACTACTCCTTCAGTTTTGACAAAAATTCGATTGATGACCTTCTGATTTCAGAATGGCAAGTATTGGAAAATAGTAGATTCGAGTATCAGTTGTTTAAAGTATAATACCATATATCTTTATCATGTTTGTCACCTAATGAAAACAAGTATCCGCCATGGCCATGGTTCTACCACTTTTTACCCATCGGTCCTATCTTTTCGGCTAAATAAGAAAGTGAATTGAACCCTTTGCCTTTGTTACAACAGTGTTGTGATCATACCATTTGAAATGTAGTCGTTCACATAAGATTGGAGAATTAGATATGGTGGTCTTTAATGCAAATCCGTTTCGGAATATCCTAGGAAAGATATTTACTGCCAAAAATGGTTCCTGCGACTATCATTAGAACTTAGAAGTAAACAAAACTATATTTTCATATGCAAACTTATTCATTACATTAGTAGTTAAGGTTAAGCGACCAGGTTTTTACATCGTAGGTTTTTACATCGTTGCAGTTTTTCGAATTGGTGCCATTAACTTTTCAAAATTATAATGTTTGTGTGTTTGTTTTTTGAATGTTGCTGTAGGTGTGTACATTACTGACAGAGTCAGGGGACAACAGTTATGAATCGGGTAACGCCTCCATGAAAGCCACGGATTGACAGGTTAGAAAATAATATCACTACATTCCTTCTTCAATTGCACACCTGTAGTTGAGATTTTCGTTAAAGAAAGTAGCGCACCTGTATAGGGAAATCAAAATCGCAGGTTAAAGAAAGTAGCGCACCTGTATAGGGAAATCAAAATCGCAGGTTAAAGAAAGTAGCGCACCTGCTAAACATTTGATTTAAAGAAGCCGAGAAAGAACTAAATTATATGCTTTTATTAGATTCTGATTTATTTTATTTTATTTTATTTTTATTTTTTGAGGAGAAAAAATGATTCTTATTAAATGTTAATATTTTTTGTTCCGGAAGTTTTTGGTTTTAAATTCGTATCAATATTTCCTCACATCTACGCAGTTTAACGAAACTGAAGGTGAAGGTTCTGTGGATGTAGTGGGGATTGGTTTTATTTCAGGTAACTTTATGATAAGCTTTTTAAGTGCTTTTGTCTCTTTCATTTGACGGGGGTGTTTGAGATTGCTTATTACGTGATAATCAGTTTGAATGTTTATATGGAGGGATAGTGGTTTTATGATTATATGCTTATGTGCCAGTCAAAAAACCGGTTTTCAATAATTATGTTTGCTTATATGTTATAAAAAAAAAAAAAAAAAAAAAAAAAAAAAATCTGGAAGTTCTGAGTTCTAAATTAGGAATAAAGTTAAATAGTTTGATTTTCACGATTTTTGTTTTCTACACCACCTTCGACTATATATACACCATCTTCGACTATATAGTTACCATCTCTGTTTTGTACAGGTGTGTTTGTGACTGAAAGTAGTTGGGGGCTTACAATATGAGAAATGGTCAATTGGTAAGAATCACAATGAGGTTGCTGAGCCGCACAGCCTGAAGGCTACATATTTTAACGATTCACATGTACGATCTGACGTAAGGCCGTTTGAACATCAGGTACAGGCGGATTAATTTGTGATATATTCATGTATAGTAAATTTGAAATGTAACTGTCATTTATAAATCTTTGGTCTTGGATGAGGTTTGCGCGTCTACATAATAAGAATCATAAAAGTGTCAAACCGAAATTGAAATGTTGTGACTGTCGTGTATGGAAAAAATTTGAAAACCTGCTGCGAAACCAACTTACGTTATTCACTCAAGTACCGTGGCGAAGAAGAGTTGAGCTTACTTAGTATGATTATGTTATGGTATTGTAGTTTGGAAAGTGACTGTACTGAAACTATGTTTGGGTATACAAGTCTGATACAGTAAAACTTTTCGTTGATGTTTTTTTTTTTTGTTTTTTTTCTACAGAAGTAGCAGAAAATACACGAGTTTACCGAGGTCCCAAAAGACAAAAAGATGTTTAGGAGGTGTAACGACGGGTTACCTATGTTATTTCACAGTAAGCGACACTATCTATTCGTAATTGTAACCAACATATTATATAACGACTGTTTGGCAATAGGTTGGATCATAGCAGCTCAATAGGCATCATATGTGAAATTAAGGTTTTGGCCAAAATGGTTTTCATACTTATGAGTTAAGTCGTATTCTGCAATGGCAACTAATGTTTCTGTTATACGTATGTTTTTAAGTAAGATTGTAACACTATTTTGGCCAGGTAAGATTGTAACAATGTAATAGAAAATGGTTTTCACACCATCTATTCATAATTGTACAAGTGTCATTTTCAAGTTTGTTTAAGAAGATTCTGTTATACACAATAACATTTACCAGACACAAACGGTAAAAAAAATAAAGGCAAAATTTTTTCTCAAATATATACATATTAGCAACAACAACAAATTTGTTTGACAACAATTGCACCTACATATGTACTATCACAAATGTTCTATGCACCGATAAAGATCCTCACAATGAACGCTGCAAGAGCCTCTTTATTACATATATACCCAATCAAACTTCGAAATTACTTATTTTTTTCAAAACACAAATTTTCAATACATGGTGAAAGCATGTAAATATTGAAGTTTCCTTGAGGATATATTTAAAACCCAAACAAACATAACAAAATTGAATTCATAAATCAAATAAACATAAACACAAAGAACTATATTACACAAACAAAATCCATAGTCCATAAATTATTTAAAAAAAAAAAAAAAAAAAAAAAAAAAAAACTAGAAAATGATACAAACAAATAAACCAACATCTTTATCCCAAAGTTAGAGGTTGCACCTAAACAAACATAACGCCATGGTTAAATTATCAACCCTAACTCGAAAATCGTGTCATCATCAAGATAACTGTCCAAACATAGTCGGTATCACGTTAACCTTCAACGCCATTTTGGGCATCATTTCTGCTACCATCCATCGTCACACCAGATGAAGCCAAAGAATTGTTATCTACAACAAGCCCACCGAGTTGACTCGGCATCCCACTTGGTACGGGCCCCACAATCCCATTGTAACCAGTTGACTCGGCATCCCACTTGGTACCGGGGCCACAAGCCCATGTCCACCGTTTAAGTAAGCTGGATAAACTGGCATCGGCATTGGGCCCTACGGTATACTAGGTGAAACCTGGCCCAACCCATAACCATTAACTGGATAACCACCCGTAAACATGCCATAAGGATAACCAGTGTATCCTGGAATTGGTGAGTAGCTTGGAAGAACGTCGTACCTGGGACTATATGGGACTTGTTGATGACTGCTGTTAAAGTTATTATCCCTCATTCCGCTAGTGGTCCCACCTATACTAATCTCTTTAGGAACCGCCCGTTTAACTTCCACAAGTTTACCACACAATTCATGGAAATTCTTTTGCATAACATCTTCGACCAAATCCTCGGTTTCGAAAGTGATGAATCCAAACCCGCGTGGTCGGTGGGTCACATTGTCGTGCATAACCACGACATCAGTTATGCGATCAATTTTCAAAGTAGAATTTGAAGTCGTCTTCAGTTAGGTTAGCAGATAATCCACCTCACGAATATCTTTTAGTTCTTATGTTCATATCGTTGCTTTTAGTACCGTTAGTTCTGAAATAACTATTCTGCCCTCGATTCTGTTCATGAAGATATTTGTTCTGTTGGCTTCTTGGTACTGCCTTTTTAACTTCAACCTATAAAAAAAAGGTCACATATGCAGTTCAAAACATGAGCAGAAAATAAGATTGTATGTTCGCCATCTCATTTTACAAATAGTGAAGCTCATAAATAAAGTCAACAAATTCAAACATCATAGGTGAGTAGCGATTTGGTCCCATATATGTATGAATGGGTCAATTTTGGTTCTTTTTTTCTCTCTAACGGGTTAAACAGTAAAGAAAGAGAAGACATTAGCTTGACATGGAACGGGCCGAAGTTGCTACAATGTATTTCATTTGTATAAAACCTTCAAATAAAGTTTTGAAACAATTGGGCAAAAAGTAGTCCAGCGGTCAACCCGATCCGTGTTGGCCCATTCTAAAAGTTACCCGTTTGACTTGTTGCCCCATAAAACACTCCCATTTCTTTACTCAATCTGAAACAAAAACAAAGCCGCGATTTTCGATGTTGACCATGCAACATAAGAAGATTCTTAGCAGCTGAAACCTTGACCTTTTAAACAAACAAACCTGTGTTTTTTGTTGTTAAATATCATCAACCCGATCCTGTTGGCCCATTCTAAGAGTTACCCGTTTGACTTGTTGCCCCATAGAAGACTCCCCGTTTCTTACTAAATTTGAAACCAAAAAAACTAGTGGCCTAGAATACTGTCTCCTAATATAAGTACGAGAAACAATAACAACGATTTTTGATTTTGACCATGCAACATAAGAAGATTCTTAGCAGCTGAAATGTTGACCCTTAGAACAAACAAACCTGTCTTTTTCGTTTTTAAATATCATCAAACGTGAAATTTTTTTTAAGGAAAGCATTACAAATTGTAAGCCAGTGACTTTGAAAGAAAAAGCAAGGATAAAAGATTTACCCAATTTGTTCAAAATCGCTCATTTTAGCAATATGTTGTTTAAAATACGACTTCAACAGGGGTGGTGGGGAAGTAATAATTAGTTAAATCAAAGTGGATCAAAGATGAAAGATGAGCAAGCTAATCCGGTTCCTTGTTACAAGTTTTGTTGTTCACTGAACCAACACTTCTGTTACAGCATAGTAGTGTGTTTCTTGGTCAATTGTCAGACCGTGTTATCTCGGACCATTTTCCCATCCTTTTGTCCAATGCTTGTGTCAATTTCGGACCTAAGCCTTTTAGGGTGTTCGACTCATGGCTCACTAAGGAATTCTGCACTTTGGTTAGTAGATCATGGAATTCTTGGAACGGTAGTGGCATGTGGTGAATATTATTGTGTTAATTGGAGCATATTAGAGCTAGTAAGATTCGTAAAAAATGTTTTGTAAAATGGGCACTTGAGGGGGACGAAAAGAATAAAATTATAGTTATTGTCTCAAATGGTTATTGGCTTAAAGATCTATCTGAGCTCAAAGGTATCATGCATGACCCTTTTTTGGTAGGTTCATTGAGCCTCGTGTAAAAGGCCTGCTTTTCCAATGCTAGTTATTTCATAATTTGAACCTAGCAGACTCGAACGTTTTGGGTAATGAATTTATTATGGATGAAATTTAAAAAGTGGTGTGGGACTGTGCAGGTTCAAAACCCAAGGACATGGTGCTGGTGCTCTGAACTTTACATTTGTTAAGAAATTATGGGATCTTCTCAACGACGTTTTTTTTTAGTTAGGCTTGCAAAAGAAAGATACTATAGACGACATGTAATTCTACATTTGGTGGGTCAATCTTCTTCTGGGTATTATGTGCCCTCCTTTGAGTACCTTTTGTAATTTTAGCAACTTATGGATGAGTTAAACATGTATTTTCAATGCATACGAAACGAACTATCACTGAAAACATCATCCAACTAAACACGATGCACTTTGTCAGCTAACTCACTTAGAGAATTTGAACTAGATCAGATGTAACATTTTAACCCATCCATCCGAAACTAATGAATGGCAGGCCAAATGGCAGTGAGATTTCTAAAAGTGGCTACATCAAAATTCAATTTACAACTTTAACCTCCTAAAGTATTTAGCAAGGGTGATCGCCCAAATACTAAGCTGTAAGACATAGGCTACATCGTCATGTGGAACTACCTTCTCTTGTAAGACAAGGAAGAAGCCATGGTGACGATAGCTTCTAGCCTTTTCCTGCCCGAGCTTCTTCTTGCACGGAAGAACCATCAACTAATGAGTGTCCTACTACACTATAAAGGATGTTATCGGTATACTTTTCAATATAGCGTAAGACGATAAGATTCATTTTAAAGCTATTAATAACATCTAATATCCAACACTAATTTTGAGCTCATTGACAAGTTTTGGCTCAAATGTGTGAAATAGTTGATTTTTTTTATACATTACTTACTAGTCACATTTGGGCTAAAATGGGTCAAAACGGGTGTAACATAAACGACAAAGTTACTTATTATTACAAGTTTGGGCTAAAATGGGTCAAAACGTGTAAAATGTGTGCAATGACTCAAATAAACTACAAAGTTACTTATTAGTACATGTTTTGGTTAAAATGGTCAAACGGGTGATACATACATATGTACACCAACTTCAGATACAATTATGATACAAGTCACCATGTAACGATATTAGGTATGTGTAAACCCGATCGACACGCATATAAATCATGCCTCTTACTCTATACCTAACTTGATTACAATCAAACATATGTAATAATGACAACATGGTACAACATCCATTACTTGTTCCTTTGAGCGAAATGCGGCAAAAGGAAGGAAAATCCATGGACCGACCCTATGTCTTGCAAGTCATTAATGATAGTACAAGATAAATGTCACGATCTATTTGTAAAGACAGTTTTCTTATGTCCATTTGTATGATGGAACAACCGCTCATTTGAGAAAGTTTTGACTATCGGCTATTACGTGTTTTGAAAGATAGGACCCGTCATCGTAAGTAGTACTTTTCGCTTAACTTTAGCTTCTTTATGCTAAAACAATGTTGGTCATCAAAGATTTCACCACGCCAAAACTTGATCATGAGCGCCATATGAGAGTCGTAAGTGGATATTGAGACAAAACCTTAATGTGGAAGTGATTGAGATGAGATAAATGAAAACAATCGTTAGATGGTACCATTGTTTGAATCGAAGCGAATGATATCAAAATGACAAGACATAGTGACCAATGTCCTTAACGTTACAAGAACATTTCCTTAGTTTGCTTACAATCAACACTACCGATCATTCGTGATCCAAAATTCATGCAATCACCAAGTCGGATTCATTTTAATAGCGATCAATTAATCAAGTACACTAGTACAAAGCTTAATTGTTCATAAAGATGAGCATTCTCGTACAACTTAGATGTGTCATCAAGTTGAAAACAAGTCATCAAATTCGGTATATACTTGAATAAATATAACAAGAACCTTAATTAGGTTCATTAACCTTGTTGGTTTTCTCACCGCTAGATTTTTGCTAATTAGTGATAATGAAATATATCTTTGTTTCACCTTCCGGTGGTGAGATTCATGCCATGCCATTGATCCATAGTCGGTTATCCTAGGTACAAGGCGAGGTTGGTGGCTCGTGGTTTCACACAGAGGGCAGGTATTGACTACAATGAAGTATTTTCTCCGGTAGTTCGACATACATCTATCCGGGTTATACTTGCATTGACTGCATGTAAAGATTATGAGCTAGAGCATCTTGATGTAAAGACGGCATTTTTACATGGTAATCTTGAAGAAGTGATCTACATGAGGCAACCAGGGATATGAACAAGGCAACAAGGTATGTTTGTTAAAGAAACCTTTATGGATCAAGCAACACCGGCAATGGTACAGGAGGTTTGATGAGTATATCTTGAGCAACGGGTTTAAGCGTAGCGATTACAACATTGCGTGTAGACATGTGAGTTATGCATCGGTGAGTATATCTATCTATTGTTATATGTAGATGATATGTCGATTGCTTGTAAAAGCAAGTCGAGATCGGGTCTATCAAGTTTTGCTTAAAAAGGAGTTTGACATGAAAGAGCTCGGGAAGCAAAAAGATTCTTGGTATGGAGATCATCGGATCGAGTCGCAAGATTCGAGGTGTCACAATCCGGGTATGTTTCTAAGATTTTAAATAATTTTAGAGTTAACAATGGGAAATCGGTTAAGATGCCATTCGGTGGGCACTTGTCGTCGTTGAAGAATTGCCGGTTAGGGATTATGATGTTGAAAGGATGAGTAGGGTGCCATATGCAAATGCGGTTGGGAGCTTAATGTACTTGATGGTGTGACGAGGCCGCATAAGCAGATCGCGGTAAGTGTAGTTAGCGATATTTGGCGAATCCGTAAAAAGCATCGGGAAGCGGTGAAGTGGATTTTGAAATATTTGCGGGCAATCGCAAACGTGGGTTTGGTGTATGGGACAAATCTTGGCAACCATGTGGACGTAATGTGTTTTGTTGATTCGAGACTACGCTAAGGATCCGGATAAAGGTAGGTCTATCACTTGTTACGCGTTTTAGTACAAGGATGTGTTGTAGTTGGAAGGCAACGCCACAACACGTGGTGGCTCTTTCAACTACTGAAAGCGGAGTATATGGGTCTTACGAGGTGTGAAGGAAGCTATTCGCTAAGGGACTCTTGGAAGAGTTGGGTGGAGCTTAACAATGTGGCGCTTAATTGTGATAATCGTGGCACGATTCACTTATCGCGAATCATGTTTTTCATGAAAGGACTAAGCACATCAATGTGCATTATCACTTTATCGAGAAGTCTTCGAAGCAAAGACGGTTGAAGTTACGAAGGTGGGCATCGAACACAATGTCATTGATGCCTTGAAGGTGGTACATGGACTCAAGTTACAACACCGCTGGAGTTCATTGAGTGTTGATGTTAGCTAATATAAAGCCTAAGGTGGAAATTGTTATGTAATTAGTCTTTATCTTAGCTACAAGAGTCAAGCTTCTAGAATATCAATATTGTGTCAATAACGATACCTGCGTCAATAACGTGTAATGCGTACACGTCGTTGGGTCGGTTTGATATCTCAAGCCAAACACGCTCAGACTTTTTTGTCACAACCGATATCGGTGCAGAGATTAGAGTCGGTTTTCTTCCCCTCATCGCTATAAAAGGAGGTGCAGGGGAAGGGTTATGTACGATTCTTTCAATAACTAATCAAACAACCGATTAGGAAAACTTACTTGTGCATGTTATTTATCTTTGTTGTCAGAACTACGGTGTTGTCATCTTCTTGGTCGGGTTATCCGTATAGTAACTGTGTTGTAGTTGTCGAATACTACAAAAATGATCTTACGGAACTCAAAAAAATTTGATGAAGACCAACAATTCTCCTCTGCAATACAGAAAGTACCATAACACTTGTCAGCAGAAGTACCAATAAGCGGTGGACAATCGATACATACATAACAAAGAAACATGGACAACCTTTATCAGTTCCACAATGGTAATGGTCTTGTTGATATCTCTACCCATTGCTTTAAACACGATCTCCGATGAGACTTCTTCCTAGAAACCAGATAAGTAAGTAAAAAGTGAGAAGCAATACAAGCCAAATCACCTCAAACATTAAAAGATAAATATGCTAAAGTGCTAGACTGACAACTGCAAACAGGTAATATTCTATTCCTAAAATTCCAATTGAGCACATATAAGTTCTGCCCAATAGACTAAGGGGTGTTTGGCGTTGATAATATGGTTACATAAACTGTTGTATATAATTAGTTTCAAGTTGCTTATTCAGAACAAATTAATTTGCTTGCATAATATCAGATAAGCAGTTTGTTAAGCAGTCCCAAACACCCACAAGCTTCTTATCCTTGTATCAAAACGCAATAAGCGATCCCAACCTCCAGAACGATTATTGAGTTCACCATACATACAGAAAGACAAAGTCGATTTCATAACAGTTCATATAATCCAGATGCTGAGAGACCCTGTACCATAACATGCGCAGAAGGATAATCATCTAAAAGTACCTCAAGCAAAGTCATGGCATATGTGATATAGTTACGCATCCTGCCCTGGCTAGTAATTCGTATCTCGTTCTCTTGAATTGGTTGCTCAGCGCGTGGCTTTTCCACCCTCTGGTACCGATCCATATCCTATAAATCAAAACCAAAAATCATTGATATCGAAACACTTACCAATATCACTGTCGAATTCATAAGGAAAATCATAAAGATACACTATACGCAACAAAACGGAAAACTACAGTGCAGATCAGAATGCATATGAATAACCAATATTAGATCATTAGTTTACAGCTTCGTAGCACTACAACTGATGAACCAACTAAAGTCAAGCCATCTCTAAAACAACAAAACCACAAATTCAACAACTAGCAAAACGGATATTAATAGCTTAACATAAAGCCACAAACATAGAAATTAAGTTCAATGTAGCAAAAGGTAGACCAATGAATCAGCTTAACACAACTTAAACATATATCACTTAACCTACTTTTACCAAGTTAGCAATCTAGGTTTTATATTATCAGAGTGGCCAAATGGCCTAGTGGTAAGTCACCCCTGATGTCCTCACAAGAGGATACGGTTCAAACCTCGCTACGTACACATTTGAGGGTGGCCAAAGAAAGGGTCGGAAAAGATCAAAGAGATCCCAGTTGGGCCGTGACATTTGGGTCAAAGACTCACCCGTTTTACCTGTTTTCTATATCATCACAATTGATGAAATAACTATAATGATTCATCCCATTATATATCAAAATGCGACTTGACAACCGAGTCACCTCGTTTTATCTGATATTCAACTCATACAAGTTTAACAACTAAACGATAATAAAATCATCATCAAATCGCATTAAACCTCAACAATTCAGAAAACATAACTTGATAACATAAACATATTGCAATAAACACAATATTTTGGAGGTGTTTGTTTAAGCTTGTGAGCTTATTTGATTTCGCCTTAGATTTCATAAGCTCATTTTTCGCGGCTTATTTTGAAACCTATGGGCTTATAGCCTTATAGAGGCAAGCCCATGGGCCAAAATAAGGAGAGAAAACTGGGGTTATGAAACATAAGGCGAAATTACATAAGCTGATCATAAGCTTAAAACAAAACAATCATGTTAAGGTCGAAGAATAAATTAATTAAGTGCTAACATATAGTACTAAATCAATTAACTAAAACGGAGAGATTAATAAGCTAAATTTAATGGGATAAAAGATGGTAATTAAGATCGATAGATGTAAAATTACTGGTTGTTTTAATTGGAGGAGGACTGCTATGAGATTTTGGCTTTCAATTTTTGGGTATGTTGAGTGAAGTGAAAGGTTTGAAGGTCGGGATGATCGGGATTTTAAGACGATGTTATTTTTTAATAGCTTTTTGAAATATCATACAAATCTACAAATTATTACTTCCTCCGTCTCATATTGAGTGTCCGCTTACATCATGCACAAAATTTTAAAAAATTCCACTAACTACACTCTCCACCAATCAAATATCATTTTTATCCACTAAAGTATATCTCATTTGTTGAAATAGAATATGAACACTTAATTTGGTACATCCAAAGATTTTATTGTGGACACTTAATATGAGACGGAGGGAGTATATCTTTTTTATATAATAAAACAAAATTTTTAGCAGAACTTTTCATTTCAAAAAAATCAATTCATATCTTATTTGGTAATATTTGTTTAATTATTGTTTATTTATTTTAAATATGTTTTCTTAAAAAACCTAAATAATTCCATATTTGGCAAAATTATTTGTAAATTCGTTTTACTAAAAAAAATTGTGCTAAAAAATACATGTGTCAAAAATTAAAAGATAAAAAGTTATGAGAAGGCTGAGTAATTTAAAAACATTGAAGGGTCTACTATGTAATTTGAAATTAAAAAAAAAAAAAAAAAAAAAAAAACACAATTACCGATTCTCTCCCAAAGCCTAAGTCAAATCCATCAGTGTTTCTAACCCTAAATCAATGGAGAACGAAAGTCGAATATCACAATTCAACAGTCACTTTACACCTCAAATTAGTTGGAAGAATAAGATATGGTCCTTAATTTTGGTAAGATTTGTCTAATTTTCTACTTCTACTTCAATAATATCAATGTTTTCGATTAATTAGTTGCTTTTCTGCCCATAATTAATTATGTTAATTGTGTATTTTATAGTGGATTTATATTGAATTTGTGTATTGTTGTTGTTTATAGGAATGAAAAGATTCAGAGATAAGGATATGTTTTTGTTAATTGTGATCTAATAGTGAATGAATGTGTTTGCTCTATTATTCTCGAGTTTGGAACATACAACATATGAGTGAATTCATGACGTAGGTCGTAGGATTTAAGTAGAAAAAAAGGTTGGATATCAGATTGTGTGTTGCTAAATATATATTTATTGGATTACATGATGTTAAGTTGAAAACTTGTCTCATTGATACTTCCAGATAGTTGATTTGGCAACATTGACCGGGGCATGTATAGTTGCTCTTCGGCCCAAAACTGCATGTAGAGATTCTTAAAAATCATTAGTCCGTTTTATTTTGATAATAATCATACAACAAGTTCCTTAAAAATACAAGTGTCATCTCACTGAGTGATGAGTTGACAAAGGAAGTGGTTGCAGCCTCAGAAGTTGATGGAGAACACCATTGGAGAATGCCAATGGAGGTTACAAGTTACTGGGAATGTATGAAATCAGGTATCGCTGATATGGAAAATAGAGGTGGCCGTTAAGGTGGTTCTGTTATTGCAATTCTTTTCTTGAAACAAGTAACGCCGTGTAATCTTTTACCTACGTGTTTTCTACTTTTATAACAGAAAAAATGATTATACTAATAGTTGTGTTTGGTTCCATTTTGTTGATGATAAAGTACAATGATTGCATATTCACATGGCGGGCGGAACGACAAGAAGAAAACTGCAATTGGGTTCGCGGTTCCTGCTTTGATTGAGTGAGTGGTATCCAACTAATCATCATGATATTCTTATATGGTGTCATAATGTGAACACAATGCTAAACATAGGCTCGATCCTTTGCTTTTTAGTTAATCAATCTAACATCTTGGAGAGTGTCTAAAACGTAAGAGTGGAGGGATTCTTTTAAGTGAATCAGTGTGTTTTGTCTAATTCTGGTTTTCTAGTCAATAATAGAGTTAGTTGCAGGCGAGGTACTCACAATCTGCGAAAAGATATTGATGAGTGTCTAAATACTCATATTTTTGTACCATTTAGAATGCCAAAAGCATCTGAAAACACTCAGAAATGCATCAAAATGATGAAAATATCACAAATAAGTGTTTTATGTGTTTTAAATGCAAAAATATCAAAATCGGATGAAAACGTATCAAGTTTGCATAATTGGCGCTTTAGTCCTCAAGTTTCAAAAGTTGTCAAATTTAGTCCCTGGTAAATCAAAATAAAGTAAAATATCATTTAAGGTCCATGGGATTCAAAGTTGTCAAAACAAACCCTTCAAAGTTTAAAATTGCAAAATGACAACTTTGGTCCTCAAGTTTGAAAATTGTCAAAATAGTCCTTGGAAATATAAAATGGAATTTTATGCAAATGTGGTCCTTGTACTATTCATAAATGACAAGTTTGGTCCTTGTAATATCTTTGGAAAAGTGACGAGTTTGGTCCTCAAAAGCAGAAAATTACAACAATGGTCCTTGTATATAACTAAAACCAAATGGCCTCTTTTGTATTCAGAACCCAACCAAACCAAAAGACCCTGTCAAACACCGTGACCCCCATTTATGAACCCCCCTTTATTAATATCAAAAGTCAAATAAAGTCAAACCATGCAAACCACTTACCCACTGCTCATCTCCTCATCTACTTTGCATTCCAAAACCGAGGTGGTTTTTCCACCTTTTCACCTTTACACCTCACATTCCCAGGTGTATACCAACCCCCCTCCACCTCCACATCCTCCCAAGCTTCATTAATTGTAAAAACCTGCTCAAGACTATTTTGGCGCCAAAACTCCACTTGTACGATTCTGATGATATTGACCAATCCAATGGCTGGAAATGAGTGGGATATGTTCAGAGATGTCGACAAGCTCCAAAAAGATCTTTATAAAGGAGGAAGAAGCAATGTAAAAAGATATCAAGTATAATTTTAATTTGCTTATGTCGTTTTTTATATTTTAAGTTTTCCAGTGTATTTCAAAGCTTTCAAATACTTTGTAAAGTTATTTTCAGTGTATTAAGAACTTATTTTCAGTTTCAATTTCAGTTTGTGTTTATGAATTCAGTTTATGCAATATTTTGTTAAAATCTCATATAAGCTTAAAGTCAATTGTAGTGGATTATAAGGACTCATAAGCTCACTTAAGCTCCTTATAAAGCTTTTCTAAGCTTTTAGAAAACTTAAAATCGAGTTTAGTATCAAATAGAAAAAATACCAAAAATACCAAATAAATTAGTGGAAATTCAAAAATCAATGAATATGGTGAAGGAAGTGAAGCAGGATGATCTATGAATTGCTCTTGGGTTAAGCTTTGTGAAAGCTATAGGAGTGATTTTAATCAATGGTTCATAGTCTTTGGTTGGAAAGCAATTTGTAAGCCATTTCCTTAAAATTTGCATTTCCTAGTATTAGCATTTAATCCTTGTTAATTCCAGTTCAAACCTGTCTTATTATAGTTAATTAAAGATAATTAATAGATTTCTTGGTTTAAAAGTTTGTTTTAGTACAATAAGCTTCAAAACAGTCTCATAAAAGGTTGTTTGGTTTTGAGTTGTTAACTGTATTAGAGTTTGTTTAAGCTATTGGTTTTACTTGTTTCATGTCACATGAGTATCTAATAACTCATTTCAGTCATAAAATATAGTCCTTATTTGTTTAAAAGTCAAAATTATGTTTAATCTCATATTAATAGTTATCTAGAGTGTGAAATTCATCATATTAGCTTAAAACTTGGTACTCTAGCTTAAATCATTCTTATTACAGCTTAATATATCATAATCATTAAGTAGAATCAAGCCAAAGTTCATCATAGTCAACTTATCTCATTTCTTTAAAAAGTCAAATTTCTCAATAGCAGTTTTTGAATAAAATAGATTAATTTATATAGGTTTCAACTTTGAGTTTCATGTTTTGAGCTTTTGGAATAGTAAAATACAACTGCTCAGCTTTATCCTAGTATTTTTTATATTTTCTCATTAGCTTATTTAATAGCTTATTTCTTAGCTTATTTTGACAACCTTTAAAATCTCCCTGTGCACGTTTCATAAGCTCATATCACAAGCTTATAACTTGCTTATTAGAAAAGCTTAGCTTATGCAACTTGTTGATTCTAAAAGCCCATCGGCTAGCTTGAGTGCCAAATGCTTGTTTTTCCATTTGTAGCTTATTTGATAAGCACGCTTATGGCTTTTGTTTGTCCCATTCCATTCAAGACAATGACCGATCATGGTTTTTCGGTTTCTTCATAAGCTTCTCAAGCTTATTAGTGAAAGCAAACTTTGTAATTTAGCTTTTGGAAAGCTTAATTGGTATACTAGTTAGTTCCAGTGTTTATTTACATTTTCTAGCTTATTACAGTGCTTAAAATTTAGCTTAAAAGTGCCTAGAAAACCACAAAGTGCCCTGTGTCTCAGTTTATGCTTATTTGGATTTTGATAAGTGCTTATTTCTAATCATTGTGCTTATTCAGTTTTAATATTAGCTTATAATCAAGTTCCTAACTATTTCCAGTTTACTTTTGCTTAATTAATAGCTTATTAGCCATTTGGCTTAAGCTTGTGCTTATTTCCATTTTTTTTTGCTCATCGTTAAGATAAATAAGCTCACCGAGCTTATTAGTGGTTTTAGAAAAGTTGTAGTTTTAACATTTGCTTATTTCATTAGCTTAGTAAGTTTGTAAAGAAAAATAAAAAAATAAATAGTTTGCAAAAAGTCATTCTTTGGGATTCGAACCTCGCCACCCACTCACCACACACACACCATACCAGCGCGCCTTGGGTCTTTGGTAGTTTAACTTTGCACAATTTAATATATTCCCCGTTTTGTCCATTTAAGCTTATTCGTATTATTTAGCTTATTTCCAGCTTATTCAAATACGTTGTTACATCCTTTTTATTTTTCTTAGCTTTGTATTAGTATAAAGTATTTTACAAAAAAGTTTCAGATTTTTCTGAATAGTTTTAGTATTTTTAAACATTTAATTAGTCTAAAATAGTATTTAATTCATAATAAAAAATATAAAAGTCAAAAAAATATAAATCTTTTTTCTAAAATTTTCTTTTGTCATATAGGAAGTAAGAAAATTATTTTTACACTCGTAGGACTTTTAGTTCACAAATTTTACGTTTTTTCTTGCGCACTCGCGTAATTTTTACATGTAACGCACGTTTTCATTCTAGGTCACGTTTTTAGATAATTTAAGTTTACGTTTTAATTAAAATAGTTTATTTAAGTTATTTTGTTTTATAAATCAAGAAAAACATCATTGTAAAAATAGTGATAGCGTTTATTTAATACATTTTAGCTTTTTAATTTTCTTTAATTTGCATTTAAGCCCTGTAATTTACAAAACTTTTCTTTAGGTATAAATAACTCAAAATCCTTCGATCACTATCCTTAGTGATTATTCGACATCTGAATTTGTTCAAACACCATTCATCCTCCGTGGGACTTAACGACCAGGAATCCACTATATTCTCGGATCTTAATTGCATTTGGTTCTAGATTGTTTGGACTTTTATTACGGTTGACCATTCACAAGTGGTTAGCTTGTGTGATAAAACTTATTGTTTGGGAGTCAATCAAATTTTGGCGCATTGCCGGGAGGTTGTAAGCATGTTTTAAAGCTTTTCGGACCGTACTTGCACATATACCACCTTTTGTAAAAGTTTTTGTAAAGTTAATCAAAATCAAAAGTTCATTAACACTTTTCCTAAAGTGTTAACAACACCAAAAAATATATAAAACAACAAAACAATCGTAATGTTTTCTAGCTTGTGTTTCCTTTAAGGTGATTCTTAAAGAGATACGATTTGGTTAAGCGAGACGATTCCAAAAATATTGTCTAAAAGTTTTTAAACCCTTAGCACAAATCTATACCTCGTCTTTTCGGTGGTACTTAATTAATACATAAAAATCAACCACGCAAATCAAGGCAAGACACCTACCAACCGGGGTGTGAACATTAATAAGTTCCCGAACAAAAGATTTAAAACTTGCCTTTGTGTCCTTGTGATTTGGTGTACCTTTTTCAAAGAAGCCATTTCATTTGTGATTATTGGTTTAAGTTCACTTGTCGTTTTGCCTCGCATTTGTTTTGGCGATTTTTATACTTAGTGCATGCGCTCGTTCTTCCAGTTCTACAAGTCCACTTTACGAGCTTGCAAATATTCCTCGTAGATGTAGAGGGCGTTCGCTCCTTGACCGTGGTGAGGGCGTCTACCACCACCCCCCCGTCGTAATGGCGGAAGATAAGCCTATGAATGAGCTTCTCCAAGCACCCATCGAGGGTTACGGAGATGCTACTATTGTCGCCGACCATCGTGGTGATACCTTTGAGCTCAAAACCGGGTTGCTTAATCTTGTAACCCAAAGCCAATTTTATGGTTTTGAGCGGGATGATCTCATGCACATATTCGATGGTTTAACAAGATTGCATCTACCATCAAATACAAGAATGTCCCACATGAAGCAATTAAGCTTCTTCTGTTCCCATTTTCTCTAGAGGACAAAACGGAATTGGCTTGAAACAACCCCTCGTTCCATTGAGACATGGGAAGATTTAGTCACCAAGTTTGTTAACGAATTCTATCCTCCATCCCGAACTACAAGTCTTAAGAATGAGATAATGAAATTTTCTCAAAGATTTGATGAATCATTCGGGAGGCATGGGATCGTTACAAAGAATTGCTCAAGTGTCGCATCATGGTTTTACCGAGTTAATGCAAATGGATACTTTCTATAATGGTGCGAGACAAGTCGACCAAGACTCTCTAAATGCCTCATGGAGGTAATTTATTGAGCAAGACCACAAAAGAAGCCTTGCAAATCATTGAAAACAAGTCCCAGTCCGCCCTTTCCGAACAAAGACATATCGGACTCGGTCTAATGTTGGACCTTCTACTTCATCTCCCGTGAGTACATCTAGCACCGATGCTAAGATTGACAAACTCACGATATTGTTCGAGCTTTGGTTCTTGCTAACAAAGAAAGTAACTTTCACACAAACACCATCACATGGTGAAGTGAAGAAAGTTGAAGTTTGTGTTACTTGTGGTGGTCCTCATGCATACTACAAGCTGATCGCCACCGATGGTAGTCCGTTTGAAGCCAATGCTATAGCCGGTACTACACATCGGGAGGTAATCAATACCGTCCTCAAAATGAACCAAACTACCGTGCTAATACTTATCGAGGCACCACCGGTTTAACCGAATCCTAACATACAAAACCGAATCGAACCAACCTAGAATGAACCAAGGTTATCAAAACCAAGGTAATTTCTATCCGGACCCAATCAAGGTTTCCAACATCAAGGAAACCTTAATCAAAACAATTTCAATCGAGGGAATCAATTTCAAGGAATTTTCAACAAACAAGGTCATAATCAAAACATCCGACCTCGAATTTCCCTCCACATCCTCCAAGTACCATCATCGATGAGTTATTGAAGTAATTCATGAAATCCCAAGATGAAATGAGCAGGTTGTTAGTCGGTCGGATCACGATCTTAAGAAGTCTTTAAATGATCAACCCTCGGGCTCGGAAAACTTCCGAGCAACACGATCGCTAACCCGGGGCGATGCAAAGGCGATCACAAGCGAAGTGGTGTTTCATACAATGGACCCGCTATTCCTACTACCTCTTCTTCTCTCTCCCGAAGGTAGTGGAAAGTGAACCCGAGGCAACAAAGGACAAGGAACTTCCTACTAATAACGGAGGTACCAACAATGTCCATCCTCGAGTTGTCCGAAACCCAAATCCAATCCAGAGTTGTTTTGAACCTCCGGTAGCTCCGTTGAAAACCCCAAATCCAAATCTTCTATTCCTTACCCATCACGTTTGAATGAGCAAAAGCTCATGAAAAAGCCGGTCATCAAATGGACAAATTTTTCAAATTTTCCAAGAACTACATTTGACATAAGCTTTGCGGATGCTATCATCTTGATGCCCAAGTTTGCATCAACTCTCAAACACATGTTAAGCAACAAGGAAAAATTTGTTTGTAATGGCAAAACTCCTCGAGCGAGCGCTTTCGTGATTATCTTGAAGAAGCTTCGAGAAAAGCTTGGAGATCTGGAAAATTTCTCTTTACCTTGTGTATTTCGGGAATGGTTGAATGCTTTGCCTTAGCCGATCTTGGTGCAAGCATCAATCGATGCCTTATTCGATATGGAAGAAACTTTCTCTCCGGACCTTACTCCTACATGCATGACTCTCGAGCTTGCGGATCGTACAATATCCGTCCTCTTGGCATTGCCGAGGATGTATTTGTAAGTAGGAAAGTTCCATTTTCCGGTGACTTTGTGGTTGTTGATTTCGATGCCGATCATCGGGTTCCTCTCATTGTTGGACGAGGATTCACGAGAGCGGGCGTGCTCTCATTGATGTATTTGAGCAAGAAATCACATTACGTGTTGGTAATGAAGTCATCACCTTTAACCTTGATCAAACTTGAGGTACTCCGCAAACTATGATTACGAGTCGGTTAACCGAATAGATATAATTGATGTTGCTTCGAAGAGTACTCTCAAGAAGTTCTTGGTTATGATCATAATTCTTGGTGATAATCTCACTCATTCATCTCAACCCATCATTGCCAATTCTACTCCTTCTCTCACTCCGTTTGAGGAAAGTGACTTCATCTTGGAAGAGATTGAAGCATACTTGTCTAGTGATTACATTCCATGGGAAATTGATCACGCTCCCATCGACATTGAGGGGACATACTTCTCATTGAGAAGTTGCTTAATGATGATCCATCTCCAAACCTCCCATCGAGCTTCATAACAAGGAAGTCAAGTCGGTTGAGAAAAGCGAAGAATTTCTGAAGTCGAACTTAAGGACTTACCACCTCATCTCGAGTATGCATTTCTTGAGGGTGATAATAAATTACAGTCATTATTGCTAGAGATTTGAGTAAAGATGAAAAGACTACTCTCATAAAGGTCTTGAAGTCACACAAGCAAGCAATTGCTTGGAAACTCTCCGACATTAAGGGTATCAACCACGAGTTTTGTACTCACAAAATCTTGATGGAGGATGACTTCAAACCAGTAGTTCAACATCGAGAAGAGTAAATCCAAAAATCCATGATGTTATCAAGCAGAGGTTATCAAACTTCTTGATGCGAGATTAATTTACCCGATCTCGAGATAGTCCTTGGGTTATCCCAATTCATTGTGTTCCTAAAAGGGTGGCATAACTGTTGTCACAAATGAAGATAACGAGTTAATTCCAACTCATTTGGTAACGGATGGCGTGTTTGCATTGACTATCGTAAGTTGAATAGCGCCACCGTAAAGACCATTTTCTCTACCCTTCATGGACCAAATGCTTGAGAGATTAGCAGGGAATGAGTACTATTGTTTCCTTGATGGTTTCTCGGGTTATTTTCAAATTCCCATTGATCCACGGGATCAAGAGAAGACCACATTCACCGCCCATACGGAACTTTTGCCTACGAGACGTATGTCTTTTGGTTTATGTAATGCTCACGCACGTTCCAACGATGTATGATGGCCATTTTCCACGACATGATCGGGAAACAATGGAGGTGTTTATGGATGACTTCTCGGTCATTTGGGATTCGTTTCAAACATGTCTCTCCCATTTAGATAAAATGCTCAAGCGGTGTGAAGACACCAATCTTTGTCTAAATTGGGAGAAGAGCCACTTATGGTCAAAGAAGGCATAGTCCTTGGCCATAAGATTTCAAAAATGGGATTGAGGTCGATAGAGCAAAAGTCGATGTTATTGCTAAATTACCTCATCCTACTACCGTCAAAGGTATTAGGAGTTTTTAGGTCATGCCGGTTTTATCGCATGATTCATACAAGATTTTTCTAAAATCGCCCGACCTATGACCCATCTTCTTGAAAAATATGCTCCTTTTATCTTCTCACCGAGTGCATCAAAGCTTTTGAAACATTAAAGAAAAAGCTTCTTGAAGCACCCATTCTCGTTGCTCCGTGGGACTTGCCTTTTGAGCTCATGTGCGATGCAAGTGATTTTGCTATCGGTGCGGTCCTAGGGCAACGTAGATCTAAGCATTTTCACCTATCCACTACGCAAGTAAAACTATGATGAAGCTCAAACCCATTACACTACCACGAGAAAAAGAGCTACTAGCCGTGGTGTATGCGTTTGAGAAGTTTCGCCATACTTAATCTTGACCAAATGTGTGGTGTATACGGATCACTCGGATCTCAAATATCTCTTTGCAAAACAAGATGCAAAGCCGAGATTGCTCCGTTGGGTTCTCCTTACGCAAGAATTTGATATCATTATCGTGATAAAAAGGAGCCGAGAACACGGCTGCGATCATCTCGTCTGTCTAGAAAACCCTCACCAAGATGTTTTCGAGAAAAAGGAAATAAATGAAACATTTCCTCTCGAGACGCTCAATGCGGTTTCTTTTCGTGGAAACTCTACAACCCATGGTTTCTTGACTTCACAAATTACCATGCGGGTAACTTCATAGTGAAAGGGATGTCGACCCAACGGAAGAACAAATTCTTCAAGGATGTTAAACATTACTTACGGGACGACCCTACTTATTCAAAATGTGCGGATCAAGTCATCCGACGGTGTGTTTATGGACGAGAAGCTATTGACATTCTCAAACCTTGCCATCTTGGACCAACGGGGCCATCATAGTCCAAACTACACCGCCAAAAAGTGTTTGATTCGGGTTTTATTGGCCCACTATTTACAAGGATGCCCATGAATTTGTCAAAACTTGTGGCGCTTGTCAGCGTCACGGAAATATCTCTCAAAGAAATGAAATGCCGCAAAATGCCATTCAAGTTTGTGAGATCTTTGACATCCGGGGTATTGACTTTATGGGGCCATTTCCATCATCTCGAGGAAACAAATACATACTTGTGGTCATTGACTATTTGTCAAAATGGGTTGAGCGAAAGCTTTTCCTACCAATGATGCCCGAGTTGTTGTGAAATTTTTAAAATATCTTTTTGCTAGGTTTGGAACTCCGCTAGCTATAATTAGTGATCGTGGTACGCATTTCGCAATGATCAATTTGATCGTGTCATGCAAATGTATGGTGTAACCCACCGTCTCTCTCGCATACCACCCCAAACAAGTGGGCAAGTTGAAGTTTCCAACCGTGGTATTAAAAGAATTTTGGAAAGGACGGTGGCGAAAACCGTGCATCACGGTCGGATAAACCGGATGACGCTCTGGGCCTTCCGTGCGACTTACAAAACACCCATCGGTGTACTCCATACAAGCTTGTGTACGGAAGGCATGTCATCGCCGATTGAGCTCGAGCACAAGGCATACTGGGCCTTGAAATATGCAAACTTAGATATTCAGACAGCTGGTGATCACAAAAAAGTTCAAATGAATGAACTAAATAAACTCCGTGATCAAGAATACGAGAACTCGTTGATCTACAAACAAAAGACAAAGAAGATTCATGATCTAAAATCAAGAACCGCGTTTTCAACGTTGGTGATAGAGTCCTTCTTTTCAATTCAAGATTGAAGATATTCTCGGGAAAGCTCAAGTCCGTTGGTGCGGTCCATTTACTATTGCTAAGGTTTATCCTTATGGTACCATTGAGTTATCTCACCGATGGTCCAAATTTTAAAGTAAATGGTCATCGATTAAAGCATTATTTTGGAGAGGACATTCCACCCGTGGTTGTCCGGATCTACAAACTTTCCCCATGAACCAATGAATGCGGGGATCGAGTCAAGCTAGCGACTCGGTAATCAAAAACGATGCACACACAACATGGGGTTTCACCCGTGAGTATCACTCAGTGTGGGGAGTTGCCCCATTGTTGTATATAAGTACTCTAAAAAAAAAAAAAAAAAAAAAAAAAAAAAAGTGTATATATCAAAATAAAATAATGGCGTAATATTTCCCTTTTATATTCTATGTTTCGGCATAACATGGGTACTTTGAATATTGAGGGCAATATTCATTTCTAAGTGTGGGGAATTCTCACGAATTTTATCATGTAATTATTCCACCCAATTCCCCGTTTTGGCCAAATTTTTTTTTGGAATAAGTGTTTTCACTTACTCGACAAATGGTAATCGATCCGCCATGTCTAACCCACATAAGGATTGGCTAATCCAGAGCAAATGGCTCTTGGTAAAGATATCTCAAATCCGTTTATGGCTTGCAATTTGCATAAAATTGTATGGTGTTCAACTCACCATATCTTTAACTAGTGAAAAGTTGGCTAGCCCGCAAGTTTATGGCTTGTGGTAAAGGCGATTGGAAAACCATAATTGGTAATCAGCTCACCAAAGATAATATTGATAATTTATCTAAGAGTTGGCTAGTCCGAAGCAAGCGGCTCGGTAAAGACAAATCAAATCCGTTCTGACTTATGATTTGCTCAAAATCATTTGGTTATCATTGTACCAAAGTTCTTACTTGAACTAAAACAATTGGCTACTCCGAAGTAATGGCTTTTGGTAAAGAGATGAAATCCATTAATTTTCTCAAAACATTGCTAGGGACTAGCAATATCTTAGTGTGGGGATTGATGAGTGTCTAAATACTCATCATTTTGTACTATTTAGAATGCCAAAAGCATCCGAAAACACTTTCGAAATGCATCAAAATGATGAAAATATCACAAATAAGTGTTTTATGTGTTTTAAATGCAAAAATATCAAAATCAGATGAAAAACGTATCAAGTTTGCATAATTGGCAGTTTTAGTCCCTCAAGTTTCAAAAGTTGTCAAATTTAGTCCCTGGTAAATCAAAATAAAGTAAAATATCATTTAAGGTCCATGGGATTCAAAAGTTGTCAAAACAAACCCTTCAAAGTTTAAAAATTGCAAAATGACAACTTTGGTCCCTCAAGTTTGAAAATTGTCAAAAATAGTCCTTGGAAATATAAAAATGGAATTTTATGCAAATGTGGTCCTTGTACTATTCATAAATGACAAGTTTGGTCCTTGTAATATCTTTGGAAAAGTGACAGGTTTGGTCCCTCAAAAACAGAAAATTACAACAATGGTCCTTGTATATAACTAAAACCAAATGGCCCTCTTTTGTATTCTGAACCCCAACCAAACCAAAAGACCCTTGTCAAACACCTGTGACCCCCCATTTATGAACCCCAGCCTTATTAATATCAAAAAGTCAAATAAAGTCAAACCCGCCCAAACCACTTACCACTGTTCATCTCCCTCATCTCGCCTGCATTCCAGAAACCAGAGGTGGTTTTTCCACCTTTACACCTCACATTCCCAGCTGTATACCAACCCCCTCCACCTCCACATCCTCCCAAGCTTCATTAATTGTAAAAACCTGCTCAAGACTATTTTGGCGCCAAAACTCCACTTGTACGATTCTGATGATATTGACCAATCCAATGGCTGGAAATGAGTGGGATATGTTCAGAGATGTCGACAAGCTCCAAAAAGATCTTTATAAAGGAGGAAGAAGCAATGTAAAAAGATATCAAGTATAATTTTAATTTGCTTATGTCGTTTTTTATATTTTAAGTTTTCCAGTGTATTTCAAAGCTTTCAAATACTTTGTAAAGTTATTTTCAGTGTATTAAGAACTTATTTTCAGTTTGTGTTTATGAATTCAGTTTATGCAATATTTTGTTAAAAATCTCATATAAGCTTAAAGTCAATTGTAGTGGATTATAAGGACTCATAAGCTCACTTAAGCTCCTTATAAAGCTTTTCTAAGCTTTTGGAAAACTTAAAATCGGTTTAGTATCAAATAGAAAAAATACCAAAATACCAAATAAATTAGTGGAAATTCAAAAATCAATGAATATGGTGAAGGAAGCTGAAGCAGGATGATCTATGAATTGCTCTTGGGTTAGAAGCTTTGTGGAAAGCTATTAGGAGTGATTTTAATCACTGGTTCATAGTCTTTGGTTGGAAAGCAATTTGTAAGCCATTTCCTTAAAATTTGCATTTCCTAGTATTAGCATTTAATCCTTGTTAATTCCAGTTCAAACCTGTCTTATTATAGTTAATTAAAGATAATTAATAGATTTCTTGGTTTAAAAGTTTGTTTTAGTACAATAAGCTTCACAACAGTCTCATAAAAGGTTGTTTGGTTTTGAGTTGTTAACTGTATTAGAGTTTGTTCAAGCTATTGGTTTTACTTGTTTCATGTCACATGAGTATCTAATAACTCATTTCAGTCATAAAATATAGTCCTTATTTGTTTAAAAGTCAAAATTATGTTTAATCTCATATTAATAATTAACTGTTAGGATCTAGAGTGTGAAATTCATCATATTAGCTTAAAACTTGGTACTCTAGCTTAAATCATTCTTATTACAGCTTAATATATCATAATCATTAAGTAGAATCAAGCCAAAGTTCATCATAGTCAACTTATCTCATTTCTTTAAAAAGTCAAATTTCTCAATAGCAGTTTTTGAATAAAATAGATTAATTTCGTAGGTTTCAACTTTGAGTTTCATGTTTTGAGCTTTTGGAATAGTAAAATACAACCGCCGCCTTTATCCTAGTATTTTTATATTTTCTCATTAGCTTACTTAATAGCTTATTTCTTAGCTTATTTTGACAACTGTTTTAAAATCTCCCGTGTGCGCTTCATAAGCTCATATCACAAGCTTATAACTTGCTTATTAGAAAAGCTTAGCTTATGCAACTTGTTGATTCTAGAAGCCCATCCGCTAGCTTGAAGTGCCGGTGCTTGTTTTTCCATTGTAGCTTATTTGATAAGCTCTGCTTATGGCTTTTGTTTGTCCCATTCCATTCAAGACAATGACCGGGTCATGGTTTTTCGGTTTCTTCATAAGCTTCTTACAAGCTTATTAGTGAAAGCAAACTTTGTAATTTAGCTTTTGGAAAGCTTAATTGGTATACTAGTTAGTTCCGGTGTTTATTTACATTTTCTAGCTTATTACGATTGCTTAAAATTTAGCTTAAAGGTGCCTAGAAAACCACAAAGTGCCCTGTGTCTCAGTTTATGCTTATTTGGATTTTGATAAGTGCTTATTTCTAATCATTGTGCTTATTCAGTTTTAATATTAGCTTATAATCAAGTTCCTAACTATTTCCAGTTTACTTTTGCTTAATTAATAGCTTATTAGCCATTTGGCTTAAGCTTGTGCTTATTTCCATTTTTTTTTGCTCACTGTTAAGATAAATAAGCTCTCACTGAGCTTATTAGTGGTTTTTAGAAAAAATTGTAGTTTTAACATTTGCTTATTTCAGTGTGCTTAGTAAGTTTGTAAAAGAAAAATAAAAAAAAATAAATAGTTTGCAAAAGTCATTCTTTGGGATTCAACCACAGCCACCCACCTCCACACACACACCATACCAAGCGCCTTGGGTCTTTGGTGGTTTAACTTTGCACAATTTAATATATACCCGCTTTGTCCATTTAAGCTTATTAGTATTATTTAGCTTATTTCCAGCTTATTCAAATAAGTTGTTACATCCTTTTTATTTTTCTTAGCTTTGTATTAGTATAAAGTATTTTACAAAAAAGTTTCATATTTTTCTGAATAGTTTTAGTATTTTTAAACATTTAATTAGTCTAAAATAGTATTTAATTCATAATAAAAAATATAAAAGTCAAAAAAATATAAATCTTTTTTCTAAAATTTTCTTTTGTCATATAGGAAGTAAGAAAATTATGTTTACACTCGTGAGGACTTTTAGTTCACAAATTTTACGCTTTTTCTTTGCACTCGCGTAATTTTTACATATAACGACGTTTTTCATTCTAGGTCACGTTTTTAGATAATTTAAGTTTACGTTTTAATTAAAATAGTTTATTTAAGTTATTTTGTTTTATAAATCAAGAAAAACATCATTGTAAAAATAGTGATAGCGTTTATTTAATACATGTTAGCTTTTTAATTTTCTTTAATTTGCATTTAAGCCCCTGTAATTTACAAAACTTTTTCTTTAGGTATAAATAACTCAAAAATCCTTACTGATCACTATCCTTAGTGATTATTCGACATCTGAATTTGTTCAAACACCATTCATCCTCCGTGGGACTTAAGGACCCGGGAATCCACTATATTCTCCAGATCTTAATTGCATTTGGTTCTGATCGCTTGGACTTTTATTACGGTTGACCATTCACAAGTGGTTAGCTTGTGTGATAAAACCTGACTGTTTAGGAGTCAATCAGATATTGTGAAATGTAAATATCTTGACTTTTAAGACGCTTGAAGGAAAATCTCAAATGAATAATTAGGTAAGGTCATTGACATGTATATGTGTGAATTTTTTCATATGGCGAGGCTAACTTACTATGATAAGAATGAAGCGAATCTTAAATCTAATCATGGTGAAGAATTAAAAAGATGTAACTCCGAGTTGAGAACAAACTTAGAGAGGTACATCCTTACGCTGAAGTATTATTTATGATTAATGCATTCCTGCACTTTTAAATTGCTAACTTTTATATTTCTACCTTGACAAAAAAGTATCTCCAAAATCAGTGTGAAGCTGAGCTAAAGGCATTAGCTCTCAACATGAAGAGGACTTTAGACATCATGAAGAGGAGCTAACCCTTCATAAGGAAATGTACGTATTATTATTGGTCTTTCTTATCATTAAGGGTTAATAGCATTTTTTTCTTTCTTTTAAAAGACAGTTTATTTTGTCACAAGATGATAGACATAAGACTTAACTGCAGTTGCAATGGAAAGTAGCGAGTGATCAGCCCCAACAGGCTAAGAAGTGACCTCAGAAAAACTAATTTCGAGGCCGTTACTTTTTCATATGTTTCACTAAACATTATAATGATTTTTTTTCTTTTTTTTTTATTTCTATTCTCCAGGATTTCATAGAACCATTTTGATGATATGCATTTTTTCATGCCTAAGGAGATGCTTGATAATAAAAGTGTTACCGAGTACATCAAGGATGGTAGTTCCTGTTACAGTGTTCCCTACCTTATGCACAAAACCAACTAATTGAAAGTCTAACACATGAAACCTTGGGCAAGGAACATTGATAAGCCAAATACTGAACTAATGTCCATCAGGTATTAGTTTTTAAGGGTTTATAAATTTTATATATTCCTCATCAATTTGAGCGTACATTTAATAATATCATTACTTTTATACTTTTTCTTCACATTCTAATGAAACTTCCATGACCTTATGTAACGGTTTCACTTCATAATTTGGGCCTATCACTTTAAAGACGTGGGATAATTGTATGGAATTTAGATTATGGGTCCTCATCTTTCTCATGTTTACGGGATACGCAGCACTCGCATTATGGTCTGTAGTCTGTAGCATTATCTTGAGGATGTGAAGATTATGAAGACTATAGAGTGGTTCCTCTACACGGAAGGGTATGTTATGCATATTTTTTGGTATGATTTATAGTTTTTAATTAGATTGTGTACATAGTTTACATTGGATTGTGTAAATGTACATGAATAACTTAGTTGAGCTTTTATGGCTAAGGTAACTGTTGTGATCAATTAATCTCATGAATATATTTATACATATTTTTTTTGTAAGAGTTATATGGATGCAAGATATGTAAGAGTTTGGTAAGAGAAAAAGTACTTAATCTGTTAAATCATTAGCTTAATGGATTTGGAAACTGATAGCTATGTTCGTTTAATTCACAAGTTGTATCAAATGGGGTGTTTCGACTAGCTTATTTCCTCATCTTTTAATAAGTTTTATTTTTGTCATATGACCTTGAGTTCTAGACCAATATATTTGGCCAAGGAATATACAATAAAGAGAACAAGACGAATTATCATGGCTTTAAAAGAGAACAAGAGTAAATTATATTGTTTCTATATTAATATGTTAATCCATGCCTTTTATCACAAGAAAATGATATTGTTAGGAGGTCATGTTCAGATGACACATTGTCGTATCTAAAATATTTGGTAAGGAAATTAAGTGTGATTGACTATTACTTATACTGTGTTTGTAATTGTTGAAGCAAATTCCCGCTATCCGGTTTGGCTGGGGAGTTCGACTTCAATCAACGATGCCGGAGGAAATAGGTGTTCCTTCCTGCACAATAAGCAACACACGTTAGCCTCGCCCTGGACGGTGTCCAGGACCAAGCTCCGGCGTGAAAGTAAGCTGGAGGATAAAGATGGTAATGAATGCAGTGGTTGATGTGTGTGTGTATTTATATCGAAACATTAAATGTGTTGGGGTATTTATACTACCCCAACTATGTACCTTCTTCACTGTAGATACACTATTCGTGCAGACCTATATTAAGCCTATAGCCACCCTAGTTGATAGGCCACGTGGTGAGAATCCCTCAAAAACTGGATACTGTCGTTTGACGTCCGGACGGTTTAGACAATGCCGTCCGCCGGTGATGTTGCCGAAACAGATGCCCTCCGGACATATCGCTAACATGTCCCCCAAGATTGGATTACGGGTGAAAACCGGTGGTGCAATACTTGAGGGTATATAACGTTCCTAAAAGATGCTTTTGAAGTGCCTCATGAGTGGGCCTTAATAGCATTTGTGGTTTTGGGGCCGCTCGATGGGCTTTGTTGTCTAATAGGCTTTCATCCGTGTATTCCGTCTTCCGAGATTGGCGTGGGCGGGCAAGATTGAGCCACGCCTCATTTCTTGTTGATGGGACACTTGATGACTGCTAGGTTTCTTTCCCGCCTATATAAATGCTTTTACCATGCTTATTTTCTCACACATCTTTACGACTTTTTACATTGCTCTCGCCTCCGGAATATCTTCTTCGAGTTTATTAAGGTTCGTCTCGCTCTTCCCTGTAATTATTTGTATATCCCTTCGGCATCCTTTTAGTAATGGCGAACAAGTGATCAAGAACGAGTAACCCTATCTCGACGAGGCTATCCAACCGGTAGTTCAAGTTCGATATGCATATTTATACATCTAAGCCGACACAATCCGAGCTAGACAATATAATCATAGAATATGGTATTCCCGTGACCTTCGCCCCCGCCTTCCTCCCGATAGTATGACAATGGACCAAATCCAATGGATACAATTGGCATATATCCTCAACAGTTGGATACCGGAGGTGTTAGGATTCCCTTTCGACCTTTACGCTAAACGTGATTAGACATTTTAGGGTTCATTTTCACAGTTGGTTCCTTGGTTTGAACCGAGTGACCACTTATTGAGATTAGGTGTTATAGTCGGGCATTCGTCCCAGGGTCTCCTTGTTAAGGCATTTAACCGTTTGTGCAGCGAGGCCTTTGGTTTCTTCGAGAGTAGAACGGGTAAAAAGGCTTATAAATGTTTTAAGGAAGTCTTGTCCGGCCTTAAGCCTTTGGAAGGAAAAAATTTTCTTGATTGACCGTAGGGCGATTCCGATGCCATGGCCTCGGAGGCACAAAGACTCCAAGATAACGGATCCTTACCGGATGGTTTTTCCGAGCCGGATGTTGAAGAAGGTGGCGGTACCCTCATTTTCCTAAGGAAACCCACCATAAGTCTCATTATGGATGTGCCATCTGTCTCGATCTTCAAGAATCCGGGTTCGAGCCTCTTCTAAAGGATGCTGGGGTCATGGTAATTATTTGTCTTGTGCCATAGGTTTTGCCGTGTTTATTATCTTGTTTTTGTCTTTTAACAATCGCTTTTCTTGCGCTTGTCAATATGTCCGAATATCTTGAGCTCCCGAATGGGACGATCTGTGGTGAGTAAAGGGCCGCTGTTGACCTAAATCGGGAGGTACCAAAAGAACCACGGATCCCTTCCCAGTGGGTGCACCTGCCCCTAAGGACCTCCTAGCCATTAGAAAGAGGAAGCCGATCCGGATGTGGTGGCGGCTAGGGAAAAAAGGAGAGGAAGCCTGGGAGAAAAAAAGGGAGGCGGCGAGAGGAAAGGTGGCGAGGGCACATCCAAAGCCCAAAATTAGAAAAAGAAGAAAAGAAGGATGGGCTTTGTTGAGCGTTTTCTTGGGCTCTCCCGTGGTAAATGCGGATCCTATAAACCAAGCCGATCCGAACGAACAAGAGGTAATCTAAACCTCACCGTGGCGGGGACCATTTTTGCAGGGGGTGGGGGTGTAGCGTGGCTCGGGAGGATGGGTGAAAATGAAGGCGGAGGCGGTGATCAAGTGCAACAGACGCCATTATCTCAAGACGAAGGAGGGCCGATTCCTCCGGTGAACTCTCCTCTTCGCAACTCCGAAGGTAAGCGTTTGAAACATACGCGGACCTCTTTTACTTTATCACTTCTAATTGCTAACTTTATTTTTTTTCGTCCTCCTGGTCAATCTGCCCCTCGTGCCCCCGGTCCCGACCACATCGACAGGGTTTTGTTGGATTAAGGTATGCTTTGATCCTACCTTCGTCCATGTCTTACTTATTAAAGTTTTTCTCCTCACTATCTCTTTTTGCTTTTCGTTGTAGATGAGGCTACCAATGTTTTCCTCCCAGGTGGGGTCTCCGTGATGACGTGGGATAAATACATATCGCCTTGCCTAGAGATGATTGACAACGTTGCCACTCCCTTTGAGAGAGGCTTTGGAGCATGTAAACAATATTGACCTCATTCGCGGCGATTGAAGATTTTGGGAAAAGTGTGATAGCCAGGCGAATCGCAAGGAGGTTCAGGATCTCTAACGGTTACTATTATTTGAGCGAAACTCACAAAGGGTGCTGGGGCTTGCGGAGGAACTCCTTGCCGCCACAGTGAGAACGAAAGGTTGACGGAGGGTTGAGGAAACTAGAGTCCAATCTGAAAGCCAAAGGTCTTAGGTAGAGAAGGATTTGGAGGAAGAGGTTGACAGGTAACTCGAGACCGAGATGAGTGGTCGGAGACTTAGGTGCTCGGCCGAAAAATAAGGAAATTGGAAAGTGAATTGGTGCCAAGACCAATCTCTAGCCGCTCTGCATGTGGAAAACGGCAAATTGGTGGCCGAGGTCGCTCAAAGCGAGGTGGTTAAGCGAGAACGTTGTCCGGATGCTATTGCCTTGGTACATTCGTCGGTTGTTTGGGAGCGTCAGTACAAAAAGAGTATGGCTAAAGTGTACAACTTGACCTACCAAGCGGGGTTTGTGACCGGGGCCAAGGTGAGCAGACCGAGGAAGAGACGGAGGTCGCTTTGTAAAAGATCAGGAAGGTCAGCAGGATGCTCGAACTTGTGGAGAGTCTGAATATGACAAACTCTTTGGTCGAGTATCCCTTTATTCGGAAGCTTGCCGACTCTTGCCGCTTGCCCTGGGGATCTAATGAACACAGGCCGGAGGTTCTGTCGAAGGACACGCTTGGGACCATCCGAGGCTCCTCCCACCACCAAGACTCCGGTAAATGCTGCGGAGGAGAATGCTTAAGTCCGGACATTCTTAGGACTTGTATTTTGTGAACAATTATTCGTACAATTTCGTTGTAATAATTAACAATGTTTGTTTACCGTTAACTAGTTTTGTGAATGAATCTCTTTTTTGCTCGACATGTATTCCTTTTGCCTTTTCTTTCTCTCTTTTGGTTTAGTAATGTCCTCCTTAGGTTATTCTAAGGGCATCCGGCCGCGTAGGCCGTGCATCCGGTTTCCGGGCATCCTCGTAAAGTTTGAGGGCATCCATCACTTGGGTATTTTTATGTTTTCATACTCGACGGGGGCCAGCCATCGGAATCGTTATATTATCGCGTGTTTTTACTTCTCATACTCGACGGGGGCCAGCCATCGGAATCGCTGTATTATCACATCGGTTGTTATTTTTCATACTCGACGGGGGCCAGCCATCGGAATCGTTATATTATCACATCAGTTTTGGAAAATTGTCTCCCCACTGCAGGAAACTTTCATCATTTAATTGATCATACATAGTCCTTCGGATTACACAACGACAATAGGATTCCGCCACAATAGCAACTATAAAGCAATTCCTAAGATTTATAAGCGTGCAGTCCGGGGACCTCCTTCTCCTCCATTGTTTGCAACTTATAAGAGCTATTCTCACTTGCTCCTATTACACGATAGGGCCGCTTCCAATTAGGTCCTAACTTTCCTTGATTTTCCACCCGGCTTGCTTCATTCTTTCGGTAGACAAAGTCCCCTATTTTGAAATTCATTGGCTTAACTCTCCGATTGTAGTATTGTTCTACTTGAGTCTTGTATTTAGCTTCTGGATGGCATCGTTTTCCTTCTTTCTTGTAAGAGGTCTAAATTGAGCGTTCTTTGTTCCTTATTCTCGATCTTCCGGAACATCATCGTCCGGTGTGCGGGCATCCCTATTTCATTGGGATGATGACCTCACCGCCATACGTCAGTGAAGGGTTTCTCCGTTGCATGTTTTGAGAGTCGTCCGGTGTGCCCATAAAATGTTGGGCGGCTCATCTAGCCATCCCGCCTATCCCTTCCTAACCTTGTTTTTATCCCATCCATCAAACTTCGGTTTGCCTGCTCTACCGATCCATTAGCTTGCGGAACTACCGTGTTTATTTGTTTGATTTTTAACCCCTCGCACCATTTCTTAAATGGGTCATTCACGAAATTGGTTCCATTGTCAGTGACTATGATCCTCGGCAAACCATACCTGCATACGATATTTTCGTACACGAATTTTATGACACCTTTGCCCGTCGTCTTGACCAACGGCTTCGCTTCTATCCACTTAGTAAAATAGTCAATTGCCATAATCACATATTTGATGCGGCCGGGCGCTTTCGGAAAGGGGCGTAACACGTCCATTCCCCATTGGTAGAAGGGCCACGGGGACATGATGGACGTCAGTGGCGTCTTGGGTAGTTTGGGTACCGAAGAGTGTATCTGACAAGAGTCACATTTTCTGATTTCTTCTCGGGTATCCCGGTGCATGGTAGGCCAATAATATCCTTGCCTCATAAGCTTGGCCACGACGGTCCTCGGTCCGGCGTGCATCCCACAACAGCCCTCATGCACTTCCCGGATTATGTAATTTGCCTGTAACGGCCCTACACATCTCATCATCGGTACCAAGTAACCTTTCTTAAAGAGGATACCTTCTTCCATAACATACTGCAGAATCTTCATTCTTAAGCTTCTAGCCTCATTGGGATCCTCCGGTCACACGCCCTCTTCCAGACATTTGATGATTGGTATCATCCAGTTGTCCGTTTCCTCTTCTACTACGGTATTAACTACTTCTTCATCTCTTAACGGCCTTTCCAGGACTTCTACGAGCACTTTTTTGGTCAGGTGATCGAAGGCCACTGACGCTAGCTTACTTAATATATTCGCCTTCTGATTTTGGGCCCTCGGAATGTTGCGAATCTTAAAGTTTTGGAAGCCGAATATTTATTTCCTTGCTTGGGCTAAGTACTTCTGCATGCTTTCCTTGGTGGCTGTGAATTCCCCATTGATCTGACTGACCACCAGTTTTGAATCTACCCGTACGCTTAAAGCCTTGATTTTGAGTTTTCTTGCGATCCTTAGGCCGGCAAGCGTGGCCTCATACTCGCCTCGTTGTTGGTGCTACGAAGTTTAGCCGCAGGCGAGGGTCGATTCTACCTTTTACGGCCGACGAGAACTAAACCCGCTCCGGATCCCTTACTATTTGAGGCTCCGTCTGTATATAACAACCATTCTCCTTCCTCTATTTCCATCACGTTCGAACTGTTCCTACATCTAGATTCCACCGGTACTTCTGTTAGAAAATCCGCCAGCACTTGTCCCTTGACTGCGTTGCGAGGGGTGTAAGTGATATTGTATGCTCCTAGCTCCACATCATGTTTGGCTAATTTTCCCGAGACTTCCGGTTTATTCAGTATTTTCTTGATGGGTTGATCAGTTATGACCCGGATGGGGTGAGCCTCGAAATACCTCCTCAGCCTTCTGGAGGCGTGCAGCAGACACAAAGCCAACTTCTCTATAGGGGCGTAGCATTTCTCCGCTTCATGTAGTGTCCGACTAACATAGTGCACCGGCAGCTATCTCCCGTTTCTTTCTACCAGGAGTACTGCACTCACGGCTTCTATTGAAGCCGAGAGATATATGAACAATTGTTCCTTCGGCTTTGGTGTGGATAAAGAAGGTAATTCGAGTATCAACCTCTTCATCTCCTGAAAAGCCAACTCGGCTTCCTTCATCCATCGGTATTCGTCCTTGTTTTCTTTAGTGATGTTCTTTAGCGTGTTGAAGAAAGGGAGAGCTCTTTCCGCTGACTTTGATAGGAATCTATTTAAATCTGCAAGCTTCCCACTCAGGCTCTGCATTTCTTTTAAGGTTTCCGGCATTTCTTTTAAGGTTTCCGGAGATTTCATCTCCATTATAGCCCTTGTTTTCCTTGGGTTGGCCCTTATACCTTCCGATGTCACCATATAGCCGAGGAATTTACCTTCCTCCACTGAAAGAACAATTTCGCGTTCAACTTCATGTTTATCTTCCTAAGGTTGTCAAAGGTTTCGCGATATCGCGATCATTTCTAGCCTGCTCGCTTTTATGACCATGTCGTCCACATATGCTTCCAAATTTCTCCCTATCCGTGATTGAAAGCGAAGTCTACCAATCGTTGATAGGTTGCCCAAACATTCTTCATCCGAATGGCATTTTCGTATAGCAGATATCCTCGGTGCATGTAGAATGCCGTTTTTTCCTCATCGTCCCTATTCATCTGGATTTGGTGATAACCCTTGTAGGCGTCAAGGAAGCAATTATACTTATACCCCATGACGGATTCAATCTTCCAATCTATCTTCGGCAAAGGATAGTAATCCTTGGGGCATGAGGAGTTCAGATTTTTGAAGTCAATACACATTCTCCAGCTTCCGTCACATTTCTTGACCAACACAGGATTGGATATCCATGTCGGGTACCTTACCGGGCGGACTATGACGGCCTTAACCCATTCCTCTAGTTCTCTGTGGATCACTTGGTTCTTTTCTCGCGAGAATATTCTCCTTTTTTGGGCCACTGGTGTGTCGGAGCTGTTTACGCAGAGAGAGTGCTGTATGAGGCGTCTTGGCACCCCGGTCATGTCTGCCGGCTCCCAGGAAAAAATGTCTTTGTTCTTTCTCAAGATCTCGATTAGTTGCCTCCGGCATTCTTGTGAGAACTTGGTTCCTATGGTTACTCGTTGCTCTGGGTAGGCTGCGTTAACTAGGATGTCTTCCAATTGTTCTTGACCTTCTTGAGTTTCTTGATCCCAAGTTTCTATTTCCTCCTAAGAGCGACTTCTCGAGGGTCCCGCCTTCCTCGAATCTCCCACATTCCATGACCACCGCCTTTTGGCGATCAGAGTAGCTATTCCTTATGGAGTGGGGAACTTCATCATTGCATGGATGGTAGAGGGTATGGCTCTTAATTCTTTGAGACCCGTTCGGCCCAGTATTATATTGTAGGGAGAAGGCGATTTTACTACCGTGAACGTCATCATCACCGTCCGGAACAGGCCATGATCTCCCATGCGTACCTCTAGTTCTATCTTCCCCATCGGCCGGATGACTTCGCCAGAAAATCCTACCAACGGAGAGCTAGTTCCTTGCAGCCGGGATTGGATGGAAGGACAAAAGTTCCTGAAACAATGTTCATACATGACTTGGACGGAGGCGCCTTCATCTACGAATACCCTCCTTACAAAATATCCTTCTATTTCGGCCTCTACGATTAACGGCTCGTCAGACAGGTCGTCCGTATTTATCTGGGGGAAGGATATAGGGATATTCATCCAGTCTTCATCATAGAACCGGCCCTTTCTTTTACGATCCTCCGAGTATTGACGGACCATGTTGATCACTTTTCCTTTTCCATTGTGACCTCTCGGCCTTTCCTTTCCTTTTTGCTGGACATTCTTAACCAAGTGATCTAACTTCCCCGATTCAAGGGCCACTTCTAATTGTCTTTTTAAATGATAACAGTCATTGGTGAGATGGCCTCTTTCTCCATGATATTCACAGAACCGATCCTCATTTTCTTTGTTTGGCTTCCCTTGTAACGGGGGTGGTGGGGGTAAGTTTAGGTGGTGTTCGGTGGAAAGTATTTCTTTGGGCTGTTTAGTAAGGCCGGAGAGCAAGATCCGAGAACCATCCATTTATTGAAGTCGCTATGTCCCGAATTCGTTTTGGGGTCGTGCTTCGGCTTTTGGAGAGACATAAGGGGAGAAGACTTCTCTCTGTCGAGAATCATTCCTTTCCCAAGGCCGTCGGTCGCCCCTCTTCCTGTCATTGAATCCTCCCCTGAGATTCCTATCTCTTGTGACTTGGCTGCTTGGCTTCCGGGATAGGTCATGGGTTTCTCCCCTTGGCAGCTCGGTGTTCTTATAAGCCTCTTCCGCCCGGATATAATCGTCTACCCTGGTCATCATTTCTTTCACGGATTTTGGGATTTGGTCGGAAAACTTTTTAGACAAGTCAGGGCACCGATGAGCACCCATGAATGCTGATATTTTCATGAGTTCCGCAGACTCTGTATCCACCGGCCTCGTCGGTCCATCGTTCTTTGAATATTGGTAGTGTTTCATTTGCCTGCCTAACAATCCGGGTGATTTCTGTGGGATCCTTCAGGTTCTTTTGTCGCAGAGCAAACCTCGTAGTAAATTGTTCTCTTAGTTCGTCCCAACCGTCAATGCTCCCGGTTCCAAATTCTTGAACCACCCTGTCTTGCTCCGTCCATGGTGCGTTGGAACATCCGGCACACACCGCATCGGCCATTCTCCTTGATTTGCCGCTCCAACGGCGGTTGACGTGATCATCGTGATCACCAACCATCATCTGCCTTCAAGTTAGTAGGCATGATGCATTTAGGGCCAGCGAACTCCACTATCCTCCTTGTGAAGGGTGACCGGGCCAATTCCTTATGTGGTTTGCTGAGATCATCTTTGGGATTTGGTGCGGCGTCTTCCTTCTGCTCGTCTTCGTCCGTGAAAGTGAGTCAAACCGGTTTGACGACACCGGCCCTCGTTGCGTTGTACTTTCTAAAAAGGGCCTCTAAAGATGCCATCTGGGCTTGTATTTGTTCCGGCATTCCGGAGGTTTCGGTATTGAAGACCCCGCTCCCGCCTATATGTTCCGGCGGAGAGGTAGGTTCTGGGGGAGGTCGTAACTCCGGACCTGTCATTCGATTCTCTGGTAGAATGAATCAGGGTCCCACGGATGGCGCCAATTTGTTGAAGCAAATTCCCGCTATTCGGTTTGGCTGGGGAGTTCGACTTCAATCAACGATGCCGGAGGAAATAGGTGTTCCTTCCTGCACAATAAGCAACACACGTTAGCCTCGCCCTGGACGGTGTCTAGGACCAATCTCCGGCGTGAAAGTAAGCTAGAGGATAAAGATGGTAATGAATGCAGTGGTTGATGTGTGTGTGTATTTATATCGAAACATTAAATGTGTTGGGGTATTTATACTACCCCAACTATGTACATTCGTCACTGTAGATACACTGTTCGTGCAGACCTATATTAAGCCTATAGCCACCCTAGTTGATAGGCCACATGGTGAGAATCCTTCAAAAACTGGATACTATCGTTTGACGTCCGGACGGTTTAGACAATGCCGTCCGGCCAGCGATGTTGCCGAGCCTATGCCCTCCGGACATATACGCCAACAGTAATCTATGTATTTTTTTAATTAACTATTGTTTTTGTTTCTCTAACTGCTCACTACAAGTTGGGATCATAAAGAAGGAAAAACATATGCTTCAAATCTGCCCATATGGTGTTGGTACCAAAGCCTTTTTTATCTAGAGCAATCAATTGCCAACTCATCACTTGAAAAGCTAGGGACAATGCGGGTACAATGTTGTATCTTTATGAGTAATGACTTATGTTTGCTACATTTTGTGCTATATGGCCTTTATTCTAATTGACAATACGTATTAGATAATGGTGATGGTGATAGGGGATCAATGTTTTCTTGATTTAAAATATTAAAAATTTTACATGAAAGTTGGCAATATTTGTTAATCATGTATAAGTTTGTACTGCTTTGAAGTATAATTAAGGAGAGTTTTGAGATAAGAGGTAAGTAGCTTCTCTGTGAGGGTAAGAAAATTATATGTATAATAAACACCTTTTCACATATATTTTGTTGTTTAAATACATATCATATAGTTTATGATGTGTGTCTATTAACACTAATATCTTGGCAACTTGGATATAATGGAGAGTTAATTAATGTAATGGAGTGCTTTTTATATATTATGCAAATATCACTCCAATTGTGTTTAGATTGTTGATGATGATATGTTCGGTTCTGACATAGTAATGACCACCTTAAACATATATTGGTCACATGTGTAACACTTTAATTATCATTATGCATGTAATATATTCTATGTGAAGTATTGAATGATTCACAATCAAAGTTGATGAAGAACCTAAGAACTGGTTCGATGTAGATAACGAAATTGACTTATATTTTATGATGGGCGCGTACGAATATCAACAACAATTGGAACAAAAGGCAGCTTGACCTCGCTTGACTCGTAACCCGGTCTACCGTGAACGTGAGGTTGCCGAAGAACGTTTGATGAACGACTATTTCAATCCAGGTTGTAAGTATCCGCACCGGAATTTTCGAAGAAGATATCGTATGAGCCGAAAACTATTTTTAGAAATAGTCAAAGATATTGAATCTTATACTTCCGATCCTATTCCAAGTCATTTTGAATTATTTTGCAAAGCACCCACCCGATTGTACGGGTCGAATGAGTATAAGTGTTATTATGAAGTGTACAACAGCCATACGTCAATTGGCATACGATACCGTACCCGATGCATTTGATGAATATTTGCAAATGGGTGAACATACTTTACGTGATTGTCTTGATAATTTTAACAAGTGCATTATTGAATTGTTTATGCCGAAGTATTTAATAAAACCAACATATGTCGGAGTATATAAGAAAACCAACATATGCCGACATTCAAAATATTTATGAAAGAAATGAGATGTGGCATGGTTTTCCGGGAATTCTTGGTAGCATTAACTGCATGCACTCGGAGTGGAGAAATTATCGGTGGGTTGGCAAAGGCAATATGGTAGGGGTGACAAAAGATACCCAACAATAATGCTTGAAGCGGTTGATTTTCAAGATTTATAGATTTGGCATGCATTTTTGGGGTGGCGCTGGCGAATAATTATATTAATGTTTTAGATAACTCTCCGTTATTCGACGACATTCTTGATGACGTCGCCCCTGTAGCACCATATATGGTAAATGTAACCATGTATGAAAAGGGATATTACTTAGCTGACGGAATTTACCCATAATGGGCAAATTTTGTTAAATCATTCACGGTTGCACTTGACGATAAACATGGTTATTTTAAAAGGAAACAAGAAAGTGCACGAAAGGATGTTGAACGTACTTTTGGTGTGCCCCAAGGACGTTGGGGTATAATACAGCAACAAGCATGTCAAATGGAAGTTACCAAGATAATGAAATCATGTATTCTTGCATTATTTTGCATAACATGATTTTAAAAATCAAAAGTTTAGACCACGTGAGTATAGCGAAATGTCGGTGGATCCGACACCGGTATGAGGCAAGAAAGGTGGGCGACGGATGTGATGTCCATCGCGAAGGCAAAAGAAATACGAATGTAGAAAGCAGCATACTAGTCTCCAACTAGACATTATGGAATTTGGCAAAAACATCTTCAATGAAACAACAAGAAGATTCCAAGAAGATGAATAAATATTTGTAATTCATATGTTTTAATTTTTGTTTATTTTAAATTTCGCATGTTTTAAAAATTTTGTATGTTTTTATTTTCGTATGTTTTATTTGTTATAGACTTTAATGAATGAATTATTATTTATGAGGTGATGTCATGAATGAAAAATTAGTTAAAGGGTTTAAATTATAATTTATAAGTTTTAAAATAAAAGTGTGGCAAAAAATGTGGTGTTATAGTTGAATTACGATAAAAGATATATATTTTTTTAGTTAAAAAAGAAATGTTAATGTTGACGTGACGCAAAATTATAACTTTATATAGCAATAGTCATAACTATAAGATCGTGGAAATATAATTTGGCCAAAGAAAAAAGTTATCAAAAATTAATTTGTACTATACCGACACCACGTATAATTTGTGCATTAATGGTACTATACCGACACCACGTGGAAGTAAATGTGAAAACGGTACAAAAATTAATTTGTGGACGTTGTGCATTAATGGTACTATACCAACCACTCTTATTGAATCACCAAGTCAACTTTAGGTCTTTCTCCCACAAGTCTTGGTCTTTGTAGTTCATTTTGATTTTAATTTTCTTTGTTTTGTGTGTGTGAGTTTACCCTTAAGAATTTGTGTGTGATTGTGTAAACACTGTGTGAGTTCTAAATTAATGCATTATTCATGGCTGATCCCATTATTTCGGCCCTTGTGAAAGATTTGGTAGGGAAATTAACTTCTGCAGCTATACAAGAGTATGGGTTGCTTAGGGGACTTGAAAAAGATCTTTCTGCTCTAAACAAAACTTTCGAAAAAATCCGAAGTGTACTTTGTGATGCTGAGAAGAAAAAGACGCAAAAGGACGTGGAAGAATGGCTCAGGGATCTTAAATCTGCCTCTTTGGAGGCGGAAAACGTGCTCGACAAGGCCAATACTGAAGCTATGATACGAAGGCTGCACCGGAAAATGGGCAAGAAATACAGAATAAGAACCTTCTTTACCTCCCGCTATAATCCGCTTATGGTCAGATTTAGGACTGCTCACAAAGTTAAGAGCATACGGAAAAAATTGGATGAGATTAATGCTGATAGATCCAAGTTTGGGTTGATTTCCAGTACCACAAATGAAGATAGCGCGGGAATTGGTAGTGTAATTTCAAACAGGGAAACTAGCTCACTTGTAAACTTTTCCAAGATCTACGGAAGGGATGAAGAGAAGAAGATGATCGTTGATAAGATTTGTAATGATGATGATGATGGTGTTCGGGTCTATGCTATATGGGGCATGGGTGGCATGGGAAAAACTACACTAGCTCAATTGGTTTACAACGATGAAATGGTGGGGACAAATTTCGAGTTAAAGTGTTGGGTGTATGTCTCTGCTGTGTTTGACAAGAGACAAATAATTAAATCGATATGTGGCCTAGAAGATAAAAAGTTGGATGAGATGTCACTGGATGAATTGCTGAGACAACTTCAGAGCATGTTAAATAAAAGGAAGTATTTCATTATAATGGATGACGTATGGCTTAATCACGACTCTCACGAGGACATGGAAAAGTGGGAACAGTTATGTACAGCATTAAGTTGTGGAGCAAAAGGTAGCACTGTTATGGTAACGACACGGAAGGAAGATTTGGCCAAATGGATGGCTATTCCTGAGTTGCAGCATAATGTGGCAGTTTTATCAGAAGAGGAGTCATGGTCGCTATTCAAGATGCTTGCGCTCTCAGGCAGAGGAGAGGCGGAAAACGTAAGCTCTGAGCTGGAGCTCATAGGAAAGCAGATAGTGGAGAAATGCAATGGCTTACCTCTAGCAGTGAAGTCTTTGGGTAGCTTAATGTCAACAAAAGAAAGGGTGGATCAGTGGCAGTTTGTAAACAAAAACTTCAAGTCGAAGATACAAGGCAATGTCTTACCTGCTTTAAGATTAAGCTACGATGATTTGCCTCCATATATGAAGATATGTTTCGCTTATTGTTGTGTATTTTCAAAAGGGGAGGAACTGAGTAAGGATACATTAATAGAGTTGTGGATGGCAAATGGATTTATTCCATCTCAAGATGATGGGAGCTTGTATGAGCTTGGTGAGGAAATTTTTGATTGTTTGGTCGGGAGGTCGTTTTTCCAAGATGTCGTCGAGGAGGATATAGAGACGGGTGTGATATGCAAAATGCATGATTTAATGCATGATCTTGCGCTAGATGTAATGGGAGATGATTGTGCAGCTATAGGGCCGGGTAAAGAGTCCATCACCCCGGATGAGGTGCTTCATCTCAGTTTATCATGTAAAGATTTCATGTTTTCAAAACAGGATTTGGAAAAGCTAAGATCATTACGATCAATGCTGGTCTTTTATGATTATTATCAAAGTAACATTAGACAAATCATCTCCAACCATGTCTATCTAAGGGTCTTGTACTTGAACAGAATTGAAAGCTGGACGTTGCCCAAATCAATCTGCAAGCTAATACATTTGAGATACTTGAAAATAGAATATTCGGATATGGAAGTTCTACCAGACAGTATTATGTATCTCCAGAACCTGCAAGTTCTAATTATAAGAGGATCGTCCCAGTGGTTCCGTGAGTTGCCTAAAGGTTTGAGGTACATGAGGAATCTTCAACGTCTAGACACCCGTGACTGCCACTTTCTCCAGCATATGCCAGTTGGAATAAAAGAACTAACAAACCTTCGAAGGCTTTCACAGTTTGTTTTGGGAAAAGATGATGGGGCCCCAATAGGTGAACTGGGAAATCTAAATCATCTTGGGTGGGATTTGAGGTTATATAGACTTGAGAATGTTGGAAGGGGGGATGCCAAAAGTGCCAATTTGAAAGACAAAACAAATCTAAAGTCTTTGAGATTAGAATGGGATTATTATCATGAAGCAGAAATATTTGATTCAGAGGAGGTTCTTGAGGGATTGGAACCAAATTCGGGTCTGCAGGAGTTGACTATATGGAATTACGTGGGAAGGGTTAATTCTCTGAGTTGGATGGTCAAATTAGTCAATTTGACTAGTATTAAATTGCATAATCATAAAAACTGTGAACAACTTCCGCCACTTGGGAAATTACGCAACCTCAAGAGAATTAATTTGCGACTAATGCGGTCTTTAAAGTGTTTCCATGATGATGATTATGTTACATCAAGGGACGGAAACATTCTCTTTCCTAATTTACAGAAGTTAAATATACATTTTTGTGAGTCTTTGGTTTCTCTACCTAGTAACTTCCCAAAACTCAGGTCTTTACAAATAGATTCTTGTGACAATTTACGTTCTCTACCACATGAGATACAAAGTTTCAAGGATCTCAATCAAATTGCCATTCATTCATGTAAAATTCTAAGAAAAAGGTGTGAAGAGGGGAAAGGAAATGATTGGGCTAAAATTTCTCACATTCATGATCACAAGATTCAACCTCCACTAGTTTACTGTAATATTCTCCTTTTATTATTTCTTTTAATTATATATGGTTGTTTATCTTTAAACAAATCTAATAGAAAAAGTATTTAATTGTTGCTTTTCAAAGTGAAAGAAAATGTACTATTTTCAAATGTCAAATGTTCTTTTATGATAACAAAGATAAAGCCAAATCCATAATAAAAGCATAATCAAGATTTCTAAATAACGATATAATTTGTTCACCAATTCTTCTATTATCAATTGTTTGATTCACTTGGTCTAATTTTTATCTAACATTTAAAATGGAGTTTGGAGGAAGCTAATGTTCATTACATTTTGGTTTGTGTTTATATGTGAAGATGATGACGAGAATGAGGACACGGACGATGATAGCGTGAACTACAGGGATGAGGACAATGACGAGAATGAGGACAAGGACGATAATAATGTGAACTACAGGGACGAGGATAGTGACGAGAATGAGGACAAGGACGATGATAGCGTGAACTACAGGGATGAGGATTATAATCGAAGTTTGATATGATATGTGAAGATGGTGTTGCTTTATGGTTTTAAGTTGTTTTTGTTAGGTGAATTTTGTGGGTATATTCACTGTAAACCCTCACGAGACAACACTCGTCCTCTAGAGATCATCTAGGGGTTTAAAGGCTTGTTGCTATGCTAAATGCAACCGCCATTCCTACGAAAGTGAGTTAGGATCATCTACAATTTGTTTTTTTTTTCCAGCCTTTTCAGCTTGTGTGCCAATGACGTTTCTTTTCTGTTTTTTTCAATTTGTGTATGTATGAATGATATGTAGTTCTTGTATGTAAAGTGTGCTGCTGTATAACTCCTCTCTATTGTTATAAAGTTTTATCTTGTGCAAAAATGAGATTTGTCATATTAGGAAAATTAGTTATAAGGTTTTCTTAATTAGAGTTATAGTATATTGACCTTTTTGATAGAATATGGAAAATGAGTTGGGATTAGTTAGCGTGTCTGCATTTTAAATATATATGGTTAACAGTTGGCGCGTTTAAAGTCAGATCTTTGGAAGACATCTCAAATCTTGTTGATTCTATATATGGTTAACAGTTGGCGCGTTTAAAGAGCGGGCTCCCAATTCGATACAAATGAAGTTATGTCTTTCAATAATTTCGTTGCAAATGTGGGATTTCACGACTTCAACAGGGGTGGGGAAGTAATAATTAGTTAAATCAAAGTGGATCAAAAATGAAAGATGAGCAAGCTAAACCGGTTCCTTGTTACAAGTTTTGTTGTTCACTGAACCAACACTTCTGTTACAGTATAGTAGTGTGTTTCTTGGTCAATTGTCAGACCGTGTTATCTTGGACCATTTTCCCATCCTTTTGTCCAATGCTTGTGTCGATTTCAGACCTAAGCCTTTTAGGGTGTTCGACTCATGGCTCAGTAAAGAATTCTGCACTTTGGTCAGTAGATCATGGAATTCTTGGAAAGGTAGTGGCGTGTGGTGAATATTATTGTGTTGATTGGAGCATATTAGAGCTAGTAAGATTCGTCAAAAATGTTTTGTAAAATAGGCACTTGAGGGGGACGAAAAGAATAAAATTATAGTTATTGTCTCAAATGGTTATTGGCTTAAAGATCTATTTGAGTTCAAATGTATCATGCATGACCATTTTTTGGATAGGTTCATTGAGCCTCGTGTAAAAGGCCTGTTTTTCCAATGCTAGCTATTTCGTAATTTGATCCTAGCAGACTCGAACGTTTTGGGTAATGAATTCATTATGGATGAAATTTAAAAAGTGGCGTGAGACTGTGCAGGTTCAAAAGCCAAGGACCTGGTGCTGGTGCTCTGGACTTTACATTTGTTAAGAAATTATGGGATCTTCTCAACGACTTTTTTGTTAGGCTTGCAAAAGGGTGTAACCCCTCGTTCATTTATCTTGTTCCGAAAAAGAAAGATACTATAGACGTACATGTAATTTTACATTTGGTGGGTCAATCTTCTTTTGGTTATTATGTGCCCCTCCTTTTTGAGTACCTTCTGTAATTTTAGCAACTTATGGATGAGTTAAACATGTGTATTTCAATGCATACAGAAACGAACTATCACTGAAAACATCATCCAACTAAACACGATGCACTGTGTCTGCTAACTTAATTAGAGAATTTGAACTAGATCAGATGCAACATTTTAACCCATCAATCCGAAAACTAATGAATGGCAGGCCAAATGGCAGTGAGATTTCTAAAAGTGGCTACATCAAAATTCAATTTATAACTTTAACCTCCTAAAGTATTTAGCAAGGGTGATCGCCCAAATACTAAGATGTAAGACACAGGCTACACGTCATGTGGAACTACCTTCTGTTGTAAGACAAGGGAAGACGCCATGGGTGACGATAGGTTCTAGCCTTTTCCTGCCCAGACCTTCTTCTTGCACGGAAGAACCACTAACTAATGAGTGTCCAACTACACTATAAAGGATGTTATCAGTATACTTTTCAATATAGCGTGCAAGACGCATGGTATATGTGAAAACATACACCTTTTTCTTTATCAAAACCAGACCAAAAACTAACCCCTAAAGCCATAAATATTTGTGTTTTTGTGTTTATGTATGTGCAGGTAACGGATATTGTAAAATGGACAAAAAGAAGACAAATGGACAAAAACGAGCACGAGAACGGAAGGAGCATGAAGTTACGGGACCAATGATATTTTATTTGGAGCATCGAGGCAAGAGTGGGAATGGTGCAAGAATAAACGAAGCCCGAACGAAGAATTAATTAGTTAAAAGAAAAATGGGTCAGCAGAAAAAGGAGGTTAAATGGAAATTAAATGCAATATTAAACACAAAAAGACTCTTGATCTAGTGGGTGGGGACATGTTTGTTAAGCAAGAGGTCTTGGTTTCAAATCCCACTAGTGGCATATTTGTGTTATATTTCGTTTTTGCATCACAAATCCATGTCGGACCCAGCTGCTCTCCATGTCCGATCCGGCCCAGTATCCAAGTCCAATCTGCTCAAGCCCATGATCAGTCCAAGTATAGCAGCCAGCTGAATTACTATATATAGTAAAAGAGATTTAAAACGACGTCACTTCACTTAGCCCATTTCTGTTAGCCCAACTATGCTTTGGTCTCTTTTGCACCGCCTCCCACATACATCCATTTTACTAAAACCTTCGAGAACCATCACAAACACAGAACAATCAGATAATCACTCTAGGGTTTGCACCGCCATATTTCTAACCTTTGATCGCCGTAAAAAAGGGTAACGGTTCTTGATTCTACTAACGGTTGTGACGATGATTTAGGTACTTTTTTTTTAATCTTTCCTGGTGTTACCTGTCCTTTAAATTTTCAATTTTGTAGGTTATTTCGGTTAAAACCTACAAACAACAACTTCAAGTTGGAGAAGAACATCTTCAGTTTCAATATGGAAATGAAAAAGGTGAATATCGCAAAAAGAAAATCATAAATCGCATGTTTGATGTTAGTTACATAATATATATATTTTTTCACTATTAGTTATAGCTCTGTGTAGTGTGTGTACAATCTTTTAAATTTTTTATTGGTTATGTGATTCATAAGAACTAGGGTTTCTTTTTAATTTAGGAGTTTTTGTGAAATGGTTCATAAGAATTACGGTTTGGTCTTAGTTTGGGGTTTTTTGTTAAATTAGGGGTGTTTGGGATTGGGAATTATACAGAACTTTTGCAACGCTTGGGTATTACATGTGTGCAAAAAGAAAACCAGGTTCCTTAAAAGTTGTTGTTGGTGACGATGGATTTGATCATTTTACTGATGTAGGCTGTCAACTTACGCTATGTATAAGTGGTTCTTCAATTTATATTGAACAGTGGTCGCTTATCATTATAGTAAATGTTGCAGGTTCCCAGAATATGATCCGTTAGGTGTCTCACGCAAATAAGAAACGGCTCTGTGACAACCGACGCCAACGTGGTGACAACTCCCATGAGTACGTGAATCATGTGATTCTGCTACCGAAGGTAAACCTACTTTTTCTTTGGTTTGTGAAATTGCTACGCGAGTATACAACATTCTTTCATAAGCATGTTGTCTTATAAGATTATGATCATTAGAGGGTGTCTGAGGCTGCCTCTTTTTTTAACTGCTATAAGCGATTTTGACTTTTTGGATGCACGATCAACTTGCACTTATTTTCTTATATACTTATTTTCACGTATTTGCTTATATGCTTACTTTATTTTTTGGTTAAAATGAGTTTCCTAAGTAACAATGACTATAAAGTTAGTATGAAGAATTCAGTTCGATTTTGGCTCCACAACAGGTATTGCCATATTTGTTTACTTCGGATACTATATTTTAACTGTTTTTTTTTTATGCCACTAAAATGCTTATCATTTGAGATAATATGCTTTGCTGTTGTACTTCTTTTGCGATGTTCCTTTGGTTACTCAGTTGATTTTTTTGTTATATTCAATTGTGTTTGCAGAAAAAAATATTGACAAATATTCTTGAAGCCTCACCAACTAATAAATGGCGCTTGGGACATATCGGACTCGATGTGTAACTAATCAAACGACGTCGGTTTACAGGTAGTGAAATCAATGGCAGTGGCATACGCGTGGCCATTTTTTTCTCCGCCCTTGAGCAAAACTACGCTGATTTGTTAGAGTTTCTTAGATTTTGATTATGATTTTAAAGATTTTTTTTACGTTTAATCTATATATGGTTTGATGATTTTCTTATAATATTCAGGTTTGCAAGCTATGTTCGACAAATTGCCCGGAAGTTCGCACTTTGCAGGTCTGTATTCCTTTACAAATGTGATTTCCGTAGTTGTGTTCTTTATGTAGACAATGTTCAGATTACGTGCTTATAAGTAGAAGTCCATAGTTGTGTTCTTTATGTATACAATGTTCGGTTCTACGCTTATAAGTTGAAGAATGGCATACATATAGGTAGTTTACGAATCAGTGTTTTGATTTGCTTATTATGTGCAATAGTTTGACGAGTAGACAAAAAAGGCATGAACGAGTGACACAAGCCTAATAAGCAGTTCGCCCCAAAATAAGTTGAAAGAAAAATTAAAAAAGAAAAAGAAAAAAGCGGGTTTTGTAGAACATGGTTCCACAATGCAGTTAGATAATCAGTGAAACTGCAACTTAGATGAACGCATTACTTAGGCAAGGTGCCTCCAAATAGGAGTTGGGGCACAAGGTTTATTACCCTTCCGCGCGTGGTAAATCTGAAACAACAAGTTGCTTTGGATGATTTGCAAGAGACGTTATCAACAGATATAAAACTATGTTGGAAAGTTTGTATGTGTACAAGTGATCAGTTTATACTTTTAAGCATAAACTATTTTTTTAAACCTGTTCTTAACTGATCAGCTTATTTTGTAAGTTTTTGCCATGAATTGGGTTAATTAATGTTTCTCTTGGTGAGTTTTTGACATCTACAGGATCACCAACAATTTGGGCAGTGACACTAACAATACTTGGACTAGAAAAGCTACACGAACAAGTACAAGGTATAAAACTACCAAATGGTAAGGACGTGCCACACCATTGTTTTTTTTCTGACTGCTTGGCCAAATCGTAATTGGATATAGAACGCCGTCTACTTAGGTTTGCCGCTAATAAGTAAAATGGGTAATCTTCAAACGGTAAAATGTTCAAAATAGTCTTGAGTATCTTCATAAAAGCAGCCATACTGAAACTTGCATAAGCTAACCAACTGCTTTGAACTCTTTTTCCAGTATTAAATGTTACTTTCCCCACACAAGTTTAGAAAATTTAGCAAATGGGTCAAAATAGATTATGCGGTTTCTCCTTAATAAGATAGCAGACTAACTATGTCGCAATAAAATTTTGAGCTTATAATGTTAAATCATTACTCTGTTTCAATTTTCAATTGTCATTCATATGGTGATGGTGTCGAAAGAAGTTCTTCACAGTAACAAGGGATGTCGTTTAGAGCTAACTTCCTTTGTGGCCCAAAAAAGCGTGGCCCGGTCCATTGCAGCCCCAAAAAAACACCGCCTTTTTACATATTTCTTTGCCATTGGATTATTCCAGATTCATCAACTATAATCCCACCGCCTTTGTGTGTGTCGTTACGAACATGGGGATTTGGATTTTGATACACGTCGTTTCACTTATGTTTGATGATTGTTCGTTGGTTATTGGTTTGGGTAGTTGTTATTCAACTCGATTCTGGAATTTGGTAACTAAGTGTGCTAATTTCTTCACAAGACTAGCACTATACACCTTCAACATCTGATTTTACAAACAACTTTGATGTATAGTAAATTGGAAGTGTATCAGTACTTTTAACACACTTGCTAGCCTTTTTTCTGACACTAACTGATAAATGGATCAAAATTTCCACCTCTGCTCACCATTGTCTTATAATTTCAGCGTGGCATTGCTGCAAAGATCGTGGGAATGCTGTTGGAGATGGACGATTTGCAACTGCTTTTGACATTGGAGTCACCAGCATGTTTAATTGCAATGACGTCTTCTAGAGTTTCTAAGGCCCATTTTGTAGTTTTAAGACAGTAAAGAAAGTATCCAAAAGCATGGCAGCAAGATGGTGAAAGGATGTGTCCGAATAAAAAGTTTGTGATGTCACATTGGTGAGAATCTTATTCTTGCAGAACAGGCTAGTAGCTTTGGAGAGAAAACTGAGCTCGGTGTAACGTATATATGACTTTGTTATGATCTTATACGTGTTTCTATTGAACTAAGTTGTTCCTTTTATTTTGCGTAATTAGGTTGGATTTGGATGGAACCAGGCACTAGCTTTGAAGAAAAATGAACATGTTGATTAACCTCAATAAAGGTATGTTCACTTCCTAGATTTTAAATGTATGTCATACTCAGGTGAAACTTATGAGAAAAGTTGCTAATATACTTTTTTAGTGTCCCTAATTACATGATACGTCCTAATGTTGTTTTTGTGTTTCATTTTGTATTTACTAATTTCATCTTTTGTAGATGGAGTTGTTATGGGCTTACTAAGCATACTTAGAAACTTGGAGTTATTCATAGATCCATTGAAGAGGGCATACATAATAGTATATGGTTTCTACATTATCGAGTGAGTGACCGAGTGCACCAAACACCCAATGAAATCAGTTTGAAAGAAGTCGGCTCATACACATTTTTAAGAAAGTTAAGGTAATTTTGTATCCGTGCTCTTCGTATCATTGATCTTGTCGTTAAATGTTTGGCTTAGATCATGGAACATGTATACCGATAGGCGGAATAATCTGATAAATGACCTTAATATAACTAAAGGTACCAATGAAGCCACACAATTGAAGTGTAATTTTTGTTTTGGATATTGTTGGTTTGTATAAGATGGTTTTGTTAATCTTAATGCTAAATTTGTTCTAATTCCATCACAGGTAAATTGCAGGTTTAATGTGACGATATGAGGATGTTATAACTAGGAGAGCGAAGAAAAGATAAAGAAGAAGGATAGAAATTTGTTAGAATAAGTTGTCAAGGCAATCACGATGAAAATTTTCAAGGTATATATTATTTTATATATGATTTATTGATGATGGTATGATTATTTTGGTATGGAATAGTATTGTTTGTATAGTGAATGTTGTTCTTCAGATATGCTATTCCACTTGCGCTTCATTATGTTTTGACATAAGTTGTTCTTACACCAAAGAACTAAGTGGTTGTTTGATGCTCTTTTATATTATATTTTGGGTTGTGAAATAAGTTGTTTTAATGTTGTTCCGTGTTTTCATAGGGATGTGAACAGACAAGATTGTGTTTCGCGCGGTTGAACTATTCATTGTCGTTATCCATGGTGCGTGGTGAGTCTAATCGGTGTTTGACCGTGCATATGTAATAGAGTAGTGATTTAGATAGTGCCTAACCACCCATAAATTGTTTTTTATTGTTAAAGACAAACTTTTGATATCATACATTTGAAATTTATCAAGTTTAAGCTCTTTAATTTGGGTTTTATGTGATTATATCATTGGAATTTTAATTTTTAAAGTCCTGCTTTTATCTAAAGTGTTGTGCCGACATCTAAGTTGAAGTTTACATACTATTAACGTTTTTTCATTACATAAATTACCGATAAAATGTCAAAGAAGTTCGCATGAACGCGGCGGATGGTCGCAATACTCGTTTAAATGAAAATGCAATTTCATTTTGCTTTGATTGTCTCATGCGTGTCATTCACTTTCGGAAATCAAATCAAGCCAAGCGCGTGTGTTTTTCTTCTGCCATCCATTTTCACGCCCACCAACAATGTTTGTTCCAGCCATTTGCTCTTCGCCACGTGTCCAAGCATAACGAGAATTCGAGGTATCATGTGGGAAGGATCGAGAATGGAGCTTTGGCTATAAATACAATGTGCCAGATCCAAATCGGAGTGACAATTTATTTTTTATTTTTACACACACTCTTTATTTTATTAGTTTGAATGTTTTTCTTTAGTGCTTATTGTAGCTTATTTCTCTAGTTTATTGCTTATTTGTATTCTTCTATCTTATTTGATGTCTTTATTCAGATTAAACCTCTTTCGCTTATTAATGAAAGTTATGTTTATGGCTTTCTTAAGTCTTATTTCTTCTTCTCATCTCTTTCTTTATTTTCTTTTCTTTTCTTCACCTATTAAGTTATATTAAATTATTAAATTATTATAACTTATTTGGCTTCTTTTAGGCTAAATTTTTCATATGTTTATCCAATTCAATTTCTTTTATTTGTTTTTCTTATAAAACTTTCTTGAATACTTTCATAATTGGTTTTATTTCATTTATTTTATAAAAGTTTATATTTTTATAAGTTTGAAACTACTACGCCTTATTATCTATTATTCTTCATCCTACACCGATTCAAACAACAAAGAGATCGTGACGCATTATAGTTCTAATTTATTTTGAAAATAAGTCTCGACATTTCTTAAGTTTGAGAAAGACTTTTTCTTTATTTTGGTTTTTATGTAGCTTATTAATTAGATCTATTGGTTTTATCAAGTTTTTCATAAAAAGTTTGTAACTTTTGAATTTTTATTGAACAATAAGTTTATTTAATAGGCATTCATTAGATCAGTCCTAAATATACCCGATTCACGCTTAATCTTCTGGATGGAATAACTTAATCCGGGTGACTTAGATCTAATAGTTTTTAGTTGTAAAGTTTAAATCTTTTAATTTTTAGATCACTTTTAGCTTATTTACATTTAGTAGTAGTGCTTATTATTACTTATTATTGCTTATTATTGCTAACCTCTAATAAAGTTCTTGTTTTCTTTGATTTCTTATCACAATCTACCGCTAGGCCGGAGCTTAAGGGTCTTTAAGCAATTTTAATACATAAAGTTTTAAACTTTAGTAATTTTAAGCTTGTTGGTGAATAAAGTTTTAAACTTTACTTACTAATCGATGGATAAGATTAATAAAGTTGTAAACTTTGTGTTAATTGTGCTTATTTGATCGGGTGGTTTTATTCCTCTCGCTTTGTCACCCGGTTTCTACTTTCTTTACTATTTGAATCTTTACTAGTTATTAATTTTAGTGTAGTAGTTATGTTTACTTTTATTGAATTAATTGCTATGTGTTGGTTTGCTTACGCTTGGTGAAGTAGACTTTTATATACTTGTTGAGTAGATTATTCCGTGAATTAAGTGTGGTTTTACAAAAGTTAGAAAATATATTGGTTAGTAATTTTAAGTTACTTAGATTGAAATTTTGGTTATTGAAGCGGGCAAAAGCGTGAAAATAATTGGGTTTTAATTTAGATATTGATATCTCTTTATGAAAATTGTTTTCAAAAGAAACCAATGTTGTGAGAAAATAATTATTTGTAAAGATATTAATTCATCAATAAAGGACTTAATTGAAATAATAAACCACACTTAAGGATCTTGATAATTTGCTTAACAAGTATATATCTTTTCATCATATATTTCTTATTCGCTTGCTTAGCATAATTTAGTTCATTATTTTTAGTTGTTATCTTTTCTCGTTAACTTTAGTTTAATTATTTAATTGCTTTTAGCTTATTTGTGTTTAGCTTTCGTGTTTTATATGCTTTCTAATTTACGCTTTCTTTAAGAACCAAAAACCCAAATTCCCTTTATTCATTCAAACCACCGTAACTTTTAAACAACGAATCGATCATCCATTTCACCCTCGTTGGGAAAACGACCAGAGTATCCGTATTCGGTAAAATTATATGTACTAAAATGACGAAATCAAAAATGGCGCCACGGGAGTGTGTTAGCGATTTTTCGTTTGAGTTTGAAGTTTAGTATTCAAGACCCTCCTCCGTGGAGTTCCCTAGTTTTGTAAATACTTTTCATAAAATTATAAAAATACAAAAATAAAATAATCATAAACACCTTTCCTAAAGTGTTTAAATTTAAAAAAAAAAAAAAAAAAAAAAAACCCAAAAATATTTTCCTTTTCAAAATTTGTTTTCCTTTTATGTTTGATTTTATAAAACCCAAAAATAATCGTATTTATCCTCTAAACCGTCATATTTATCTCTTTACCCTCTCGAACTGCTTAATTCTATCTTCTTTCTTCTAATCCGATAATTCTATCTTCTTCTTCTAAAAGTATAATTTTATGGCATCTCTTAAATGTGCTCGATGTGGAGGTCCTCATGACCCCATCGTTCATGAAACAAAACCGCTCCGACATTGCTTTCATTGTAAAATCCGATGGAAGAGAATCAATATCGATGTTTGAGATGTATTTGCGACTGGTGCGGTAATAATTGTCGGAATGGATTTTGTGATGTATGCAATAATTTTATTAATCCAACCGTATCTCGCCTGCCTTTATGCTCGGCTAGAACAAAAGAGTTCTCTTTATAATAACATAATCGAGAACCTCGATTCCTACTCCCTCCGGTGAGGGAGATGGAATATGTTTACGAGCCCGAGGTGACTCTGCTCAAGAATCGAGCCTATCACGGAATTACCTAGCTCTTATCCGGATAATTCCTCGATGTCTTCGCTTTTCAATTACTTTGCATATGGTGCAGAGGACCCGAATATGGTGGGAATTGTCCTAGATGTAGCAATGGAAAATCAGGAACCGAGTTTCACCACAATCCTTACAATGAGACAACCGATTTCCCTAACCAACCTCTGTACCATGAGCCGGAGACATACTCTTGTGAGTACTATGGTGGTCCTCACCAAGGTTTTCAATGTCAAGCTCAATTTAACAATTCGACCTTTGGTTATGAACCTTACCCTTATTCGTCACAACAATCGTACTGTTGTGAGTATTGTGGAGGTCCGCACGTTAATTCCTATTGTCAAATGCAGAATCCGATTATTTACGAGCAAGTTCCTTGTAACAATTACGACTATTCTTATGACCCACCTCCACAATACCAAGAAGTTCAACCACAACCTTCACTAATGTCTAATCCAAAATTTTCGAAGCAATGATTGATCTTAAGAATCTTCGATAAAATTACCCACTAAAAGAAGACCCTCATCAAAAGACTTATGGTGAATTACTCAAGAAGAGCAAGTCGCTAAAGTTAGTTAACGGAGATCTCCTGCTTACAACTATTGTTACGATTCGATTCGATGACGATATATTCCTCCGAGTGGCAATCCCACCCGTGATCCGAGCCTTTCATTTCGACCCTTCCCTTCACCGCTCGGCGGTTGAGAAGTGACGCCATTCGGAAGGGTCGATGATTCTATTTCTTCAAAAGTTGTTGAACCCGTTGACTCTCTCATAATGGGGGATGAGCATCTTAGTACTATTCCGGAAACGGAATCGTCTAATGCTGAGATCTTTATCCCAATCCCAATTGAGTCCGAGGTTGTTGATGATATTTGTGATGAGCCTTCTCTTGATATTTCGAATGATCATGATGAGATGTTCTCCGATTTCGATAACGATTCTTATGGAGACATCGATTTTATCGACGATTTACCTTCTGAGCACGTTCACATAGAGGAAGAAAATGATTTCGAGCCCGAAAATGAAGAGATTGAGACCGAGGATTTTCAGATCGAAGATGATGCATTACGTGAAACATTGTTAAATGTTCATCTTCTCATTTCCAAGATTGAAGCCCTAAACGATAATTCAAGTTCGCCTCCTATCTCCGTTAAAGATAGTGATTTCTTACCCGAGCTTGAGACTTTCCGATTTGATGAAGAGATTAGTGGCAATCCCACTACAGATGTTTATCCTCCGATAGATGAGCGATTCTACTTCGATGTTGATATGAGCAAAGTTTTGAACGAGATTTCTGATACTCCGACAAGTGACCCGATCATTGAGAATGCTTTTAATGACTTGATACCACCGGGTATTGAGGATATGGTTGTTCTTGATGGTTTTCTTGACTCTCCTCTCTATTGAGTCGACCATCCTTTATCCCGTTGAGCCCTCATGTGAAGACAAAATCTTTAAACCTGGGATATTCATAGATGAGCTTTATGCTAAAACCGTTGTTCGAGAAAAGGATCCTCTCTTGGATGCCTTCATTGTTAAGCTTTTACCTCTTTACCATGAGCTCTCGTCTTTCTTGGAGTTTTCTCACTTTGATCCGTCATCGCTTCGTCCGCCCGCTAAACCGCCGGATGATGGATCACTGCTTTGATAAACCTTATGTGAGTTTGGGAGCGGTTATCCTTATGTGCTGAGCCCGACACTTTCTTTTCCTTCCAACCCACCCATTCTCTTTCTCCGGAGCGAGGATACCATCTTTGATCCGGTATCCTTCCGCTTGTTTCCCCAAGGACAATGAATTGGGACGAGTCAGCTAGCGACTCGCTTAACAAAAACGAGAGCGCTTCGTGGGAGGCACCCCATGCTTATCCTTTTATCTTATTTATGTTTTCTAATAAGTGACGTGAGGAGGTTCGCCTCTTCCATTTCTCGTGTTTCGTGTTGTTTATGTCCAGGATTTTCCTCGATATATGAAGACTCGCGTGCTCAAAGTTTTGTCTTTTCTCCACTCGAGTTTCATGTTTCGACGCTCTTATGGCAATCCGATACCCAAAATCTTTATCTATTATCGTTTATCTATTAGCATAACTAACCAACGGTTTTAGATTTACGTTGAGAACCCTTACCTTTAAACATTGAGGACAATGTTTGATTTTAGTCTGGGGTGGGTAATCTTTGATTTGATTTGACCGCACTTGTTTGTTTTTGCCGTGTACTCTCAACCCCGCTTTTCCTTAGAAAATGAAAATTGTGCAAAATGAGAAAATTTTAAAATTTTTGTAAGCTTTTGCTAGTTTTATGATCAAAAGTTCTTATGAGTTTCTTAGAAGTTTCTTTAAATATGCTTTCTTGAAATAGTCTTTGCTAATTGCTTAGACAAGAGGCTATAAAATGCGATTCTAGCTCACAAGGCCAAGAATTTGCAAGTCTCCTAAGTGATTTTAAATATGCGAAGCTTAAACAAGAATTTGCTAGTTTCTAATAAGTGACTTTAAAATGCGAGACTTGAGATTATTTTGAAGCATTGGCTAAGTTAATATATGTTTTGACACCTTGTTGACTTTTCCACTGGTGAGAGTAGGAATGGAATTACGACTGACCGGGCGTGTTGAGCCATAGCTTGTTCCTTAACCATAGATAATCTAAAATTATCGGCTAAGCATCCGAGGATCTCATTATTTGGGATTTTAAATTTATGGAGATCGAGGAATGATAGAGTTACTGTGAGTTTAGATGCTAAGCGTGGAGTAGTTGGTTCTCTTGAGCCCATCGAAGCGTACTTATGGCTTTTGTTCCACAAAATTGTTTCACCCATATCCGTGAATAATAATTAGAGATGTTGAGTTTTTGGCGATAGTTAGTTCTTTATCTTCTTAAAAGAATCTTTGTTTTAAAAATTGGGTACACATCAAGGACTCGTAATAAGTAATAAATAAAGTTATGAGTGCGGTTCGAGATCGGACCTGGATCTCTAGCCGTGATCAGTGAGGTCTTGGTCTAACCCACTGGGATCCTCATTTCATGAAGCCTAGAGTCTTGAATTACCCAGTGAAGCTCCAAGTGGTTCATAGCTCATATAAGTAAAAGTATAAGTGCAAAAAAAAAAAAAAAAAAGTGAAAAAAAATGAAAAAATGAAAAAAAAAAAAAAATGAAAAAGTCAAAAGTGTAAGTTAATAAAAATTCCTTGATGTGGACCTCATTTTGAGACAATGGTTCTTGAGAGAAGATTGATAACTAATTAATGATTTAACTTTTATATCTTTATCTAATAAAATTATCGAAACGAGAAACTTGAAGAAATTCATTTCACCAAAATAAAATAAATAGAGGAAAATAGGAAAATGGGAGCAAAGGTAATTACACAAGTAACTTCCATGGGTAGTGTTAGCATCTAAAGTCATATTTAACAATGATTTCGATTTTACGCTTAGTTTGGGACTTGTGAAAATCGTGGACGATGTATTCTATCCAGTATGGTCACTTCACGTGTTGTGTTTCCTACTCCGTGATCCTAACGTGTCGCTTGAAAAATGTTGGAGTTATTGATCGACATGAAAGTTCAACAAACCGCCACTCATAATCGAATGTGCTTAATCATAATATCTATATGTGAATGAAAAGGTAAATGGGCGTTTTTAGAAATAAGGGTTTCTTAATCTCTTTGAGGAATCTTTGCTACTATTCATATGTTTAGTAGAAAGAGATCAAATCTTTGCTTTTAGAGCGTGAGTTGATTATATCATGTGAGTGACACTAATATTCTCGTTCTGGGTATTTTGGTATATGTGAAAACATACACCTTTTCTTTATCAAACCGCACCAAAACCAACCCCAAAGCCATAAATATTTGTGTTTTGTGTTTATGTGCTGTGCAGAATCTGATATCAGAAATGGACAAAAAGAAGACAAATGGACAAAACGAGCACGAACGGAAGGAGCATGAAGTTACGGACCAATGATATTTTATTTGGAGCATCGAGGCAAGAGTGGGAATGGTGCAGAATAAACGAAAAGTTCTAACGAAGAATTAATTAGCTAAAAAAAATGGGTCCACAGAAAAGGAGGTTAAATTAAATTAAATGCAATATTAAACACAAAAGACTCTCGATCTAGTGGGTGGGGATATGTTTGTTAAGCGAGAGTGCCTTGGTTTCAAATCCCACTAATGGCATATTTGTGTTATATTTCGTTTTTGCATCACAAATCCATGTCGGACCCAGCTGCTCTCCATGTCCGATCCGGCCCAGTATCCAAGTCCAATCTGCTCAAGCCCATGATCAGTCCAAGTATAGCAGCCAGCTGAATTTAAATGAAAATGCAATTTCATTTTGCTTTGATTGTCCCATGCGTGTCATTCACTTTCGGAAATCAAATCAAGCCAAGCGCGTGTGTTTTTCTTCTACCATCCATTTTCACGCCCACCAACAATGTTTGTTCCAGCCATTTGCTCTTCGCCACGTGTCCAAGCATAACGAGAATTCGAGGTATCATGTGGGAAGGATCGAGAATGGAGCTTTGGCTATAAATACAATGTGCCAGATCCAAATCGGAGTGACAATTTATTTTTCCACACACTCTTTATTTTATTAGTTTGAATGTTTTTCTTTAGTGCTTATTGTGGCTTATTTCTCTAGTTTATTGCTTATTTGTATTCTTCTATCTTATTTAAGTCATTATTCAGATTAAACCTCTTTCGCTTATTAACGAAAGTTATGTTTATGGCTTACTTAAGGAGTCTTTATTTCTTCTTCTCATCTCTTTCTTTATTTTCTTTTTCTTTTCACCTATTGTTATATTACCATCACTATTATAACTTATTTAGATTTAACTTTTGGGTTACCTTTTCATAAGTTAATCCATTGTTCTTTATTCGTTTTTCTTCCTATAAAACTTTCTCAATACTTTTCATAATTGGCTTTTATTTCACTTATTTTATAAAAGTTTATATTTTTATGTTTTGAACTACTATGCCTTATTATCTATTCTCTTCTTCATCCTTCACCGATTCAAACAACAAAAGAGACGACGAAATATAGTTTCTAATTTATTTTGAAAATAAGTCTCGACATTTCTTAAGTTTGAGAAAGACTTTTCTTTATTTTTACCTTTTTTATGTAGCTTATTAATTAGATCTATTAGTTTTATCGTTTTTTCATAAAAGTTTGCAACTTTTGAATTTTTATTGAACAATAAGCTATTTAATATTGTTCATTAGATCAAGTCCTTAAATATACCCGATTCACCTTTAATTTTCGTTTGGAACAACTTAGTCTTGGGTGACTTAGATCTAATAGTTTTAGTTGTAAAGTTTAAATCTTTTTAATTTTAGATCACTTTTAGCTTATTTACATTTAGTAGTAGTGCTTATTATTACTTATTATTGCTTATTATTGCTAACCTCTAATAAAGTTCTTGTTTTTCTTTGATTTCTTATTACAATCTACCGCTAGTAGGGCTTAAGGTCTTTTAAGCAATTTTAATACATAAAGTTTTAAACTTTAGTAATTTTTAAGCTTGTTGGTGAATAAAGTTTTAAACTTTACTTACTAATCAAATGGATAAGATTAATAAAGTTGTAAACTTTTGTGTTAATTTATGCTTATTTGATCGGGTGGTTTTATTCCTCTCGTTTTGTCACCCTAGGGTTCTACTTTCTTTACTATTTGAATCTTTACTAGTTATTAATTTTAGTGTAGTATTTATGTTTACTTTTATTGAATTAATCACATGTGTTGGTTTCTATGCTTAGTGAAGAGACTTTTATATACTTTTTGAGAGATTATTAGTGAATTAAGTGTGGTTTTACAAAGTTAGAAAATATATTGGTTAGTAATTTTAAGTTACTTAGATTGAAATTTTGGTTATTGAAGCGGGCAAAAGCCGTGAAAATAATTGGTTTTAATTTAGATATTGATATCTCTTTATGAAAAATTGTTTTCAAAAGAAACCAATGTGTGAGAAAATAATTATTTGTAAAAGATATTAATTCATCAATAAAGGACTTAATTGAAATAATAAACCACACTTAAGGATCTTGATAATTTGCTTAACAAGTATATATCTTTTCATCATATATTTCTTATTCGTTGCTTAGCATAATTTAGTTCATTATTTTTAGTTGTTATCTTTTATCGTTAACTTTAGTTTAATTATTTAATTGCTTTTAGCTTATTTGTGTTTAGCTTTCTTGTTTTATATGTTTTTATTTGCTTTCTAATTTACGTTTCTTTAAGAACCAAAACCCAAATTCCCTTTATTCATTCAAACCACCGTAACTTTTAAACAACGAATCGATCATCCATTTCACCTCGCTGGGAGAACGACCCGAGAGTATCCGTACTTCCGGTAAAAATTATATGTACTAAAATGACGAAATCAACGCATAAGATTCATTTTTAAAGCTATTAATAACATCTAATATCCAACACTAATTTTGAGCTCATTGACATTCAGCAACATGCAGAAATTTTGAAGCATACTAAAATGATACACATTATACTGAACTTTATAGAAAAGGACAATAAGGGTGTGTTTGGTTAAGAGAATTGAAGATGGAGAAATGGAAATGGCATTTTAAAAAAATTAAGTTTTTTTTTAAGTAAATACATTTTAAAAAAATAAGTTTTTTTTTAATAATTTTTTAAAGAAAGTACATAAATTTTAAAAATAAATTTAAAAAAAGATATATTTTTTTTAAATAATTTTTTAAATATTTTTAAGAATTTTTATTTAGACAAAATAATATTTAAATAAAAAATTTTCATTTCTCCCACAAGTCTCATTGTTACTAAACATTGTAATTAAACAAAATTCTCACCGATTTCTATTCTCCGAGATTTTATTCTCTACTTCATTTCTTTTCTCTCGAATTTCTCTACCAAACGCACCCTAAGTACTTTAAATTCAAAAATTCACTAGAATTTGTTTTATTTATTTGGTCAAAACGGGTGAAACGTGTGATTTGGTCGCTTAATTTTACACGTTTTGGCTCAAATGTGTGAAATGGTTGATTTTTTTTATACATTACTTACTACTACACGTTTGGGCTAAAATGGGTCAAAACGGCTAAAATGGGTCTAAACGGGTGAAATGGGTGTAACATAAACGACAAAGTTACTTATTATTACAAGTTTGGGCTAAAATTGGTCAAACGTAAAATGTGTGCAATGACTCAAATAAACTACAAAGTTACTTATTAGTACATGTTTTGGTTAAATGGGTCAATGGTCAAAACGGGTGATACATACATATGTACACCAACTTCGTGATACAATTATGATACAAGTCACCATGTAACATATATTAGGTATGTGTAAACCCGATCGACACGCATATAAATCATGCCTCTTACTCTATACCTAACTTGATTACAATCAAGCATATGTAATAATGACAACATGGTACAACATCCATTACTTGTTCCTTTGAGCTAAATGCGGCAAAAGGAAGGAAAATCTATGGACCACCCCATGTCTTGCAAGTCATTAATGATAGTACAAGACAAATGTCTTGATCCGTTTGTAAAGACAGTTTTCGATGTCCATTTGTATGATGGAACAACCGCTCATTTGAGAAAGTTTTGACTATCGCCTATTACATGTTTTGTAAGCGATGGCGGATCTCTTTATGGTGGGAGGTCCCGCCCCAAAATTTACTAAGACCTAGTGTAAATATTATAGGTTTTAGAGGTAATTTAGTTGTGGTTACAAACAAATCTCGATTCGCCCCCAAAATAAATTCGCCCCACCCAAAATAAATGGTCAAGTTCCGCCATCGTTTGTAAGATAGGACCCACATCGTAAGTAGTACTTTTCGCTAACTTTTAGCGCCTTTATGCTAAAACAATGTTGGTCATCAAAAGATTCACCACGCCAAAACTTGATCATCGAGCGCCATATGAGAGTCGTAAGTGGATATTGAGACAAAACCTTAATGTGGAAGTGATTGAGATGAGATAAATGAAAACAATCGTTAGATGGTACCATTGTTTGAATCAATGAATGATATCAAGATGACAAGACATAGTCAAGAACATTTCCTTAGTTTGTTTACATTCAACACTACCGATCATTCACATCCGTAATTCATGCGGTCACCAAGTCGGATTCATTTTAATATCGATCAATTAATCAAGTACACTAGTACAAAGCTTAATTGTTCATAATGATGAGCATTCTCGCACAACTTAGATGTGTCATCAAGTTGAAAACAAGTCATAAAATTCAGATATACTTGAATAAATATAATAAGAACCTTAATTAGGTTCATTAACCTTGTTGGTTTTCTCACCGCTAGATTTTTGCTAACTAGCTCGAATTAGTGATTTAGATATATGTTGTTTTACCTTCCGGTGAGCCGAGATTCATGCCATGCCATTGATCCATAGTTGGTTATCCCGCTGCTCATACAAGTAACTTTGGGGAGTTTATCTTAGCTTATTTGATGGGCTTATGTTTAAAGTTTGACAAGCAGTAAGTTACGATGAGCTTATCTACCGAGCTTCGAACTTAATTGTTGTAAAGTCATGTTGATAAGCTTATAAGCCATTAAAATGAGCTCATCAAATTATGAATGAGCTCGTAAGCTCAACAAATAAACCAAGTCAAACAACCCCTTAGCATTGTCCGCTCGCCATTGTCCGCTTTTTGCAATGCGCTATCTCCAAACGCTTGAGCCATAACTATTTGGATGGATGTTCATGGATAGCACTTCACTTAGCCTTCGAGGTACACTTGACTATATATGTAGCAAAATTTGCTTTTGTTTTACCCGTGAAGTGTCAAGTTAATTTGAGAACAATAATTACCTCCATCAATTAGTTCCTATGTCATAGTCATACAGGCACTTTATAAAGGGATATTACATATAACCAAACAACCTTCAAAAATTACATATTTTTCCAAAACCCAAATTTTCAATACATGATGAAAGCATGTAAATATTAAAGTTTCCTTGAGGGTATATTTTAAAACCCAAACAAACATAACATCTTAGATGTGGAGAAGGCAGGGTTGTGCCTTTCCCTTCTTTGATCATGACTAGAATTTGGATAGGCCATAAGTTTGATATGTTTGTAAAATGCAAGATGTGCAGATATGCAAAATAGTATAGAAGTAATATGGAGGGAATTTTAAATGTAACTAACTTAGTAATTGATTGAATGATTATCTACAGATTTCTGGCACATATTTATATCTCACCAAAAGGCACCAATGTATTGGTTTAAGGATTCCAACAGACATGATGGTTGGTGAGATAACTGCCAAAATAACTGTAATAACAGTTAACTAAAATAACTGTCTTTGTTATGGGTCGTTTGAGGCTTGAGCCAACCCATATGTACATACAGAATTAAACTTTACAAATAAACAAAGAGTCTTTAATAAACTATACTATAAGTCTAATATAAAACTGAAACAGGAATGATCTTTGTTAGGATGGTTGTTTGACCTTAAATGAAGTTCCAACAATCACCCCTCTAAGGTCAAAAACCATCATTCTTCAGTCTTTTGTCTTCAGGATCAAATGATGACAAAGTCATCATTTTGTGAGGCCTTTTCTTTCTTGATTTGCTTCTGACTTGAGAGACTGCTTTGACCAAGTGAATTGAGACTGTAGGTATTGCCTTCATTTGTCTCTCGGTTCAAGCCTTATGCCAAAATGAGCGGTGTTTGATGTAGTCCTTGGGCCTGTAGATGCATGCACCTATCCTTTTGATCTTGATCGCCAAGGCAGATGTTGTTTGCCTTTATCCACAAAACTTGTGGTCTTGATTGGTACCGAAAGTTGTCCAATCTTCGCATTCTTACGTTGTTGTGGTACCCTTTCGAGGACATCTATGTACCTGTTATAGCATTGCTTGAGGGCTTCACCATCATTGTATGAGAAGCCAAGTAATTCTGCAGCCTGTCCAAACCTTTGAGAGAAATGTACTTGAATGTAGCCACCAAAACACTCAACAACCTTGTAGAGGTCCATTAAGTGTACATATTTTCCTTGAATCTGTGGTGGTATAGGGCCTCGTAAAGGACCATTGAGCTAGGTCTCATAGAACCACTTGAGGGTGCAAATAAACCTCTTCCTGAAATATTCCCATTTAGATCCAACCAATTTGTCTATACTTATCAGGTTCATGAAATTTGTAAATTCAGTGAAGTTGGTGACTTTGGTGGAATAAGTTACACCATTGATTTCCACTTTTGTGCAGTCATGTGGTTGTATATCTTGAGATGCATCCAAAGTTTTAAAATGATTGTCAAGATACTCATTGTGCTTGGTTCTGAGTGTATCTTCATTGAAGATATGGGTAATGGGATCCTTGAACATGTACTGAAGTGTACATGAATTGTCTTCATAGAGGACCTGTACTCCTTGTTTCTCAAGAAGGTCTGCAGAAAGGATATTTAGTGACACCTCAGGGTATAGAGGACCCCTGGGATCAAATACCTACCATTACCATTCTTAACAATCACCTCTCCAATCCCATATGTAAAAAGCAATTTATTCTCTTTTTCAATTTTGTCTACAGAGGATTTCTCTTTAATTTTACAGAAAAGATTGATCCTAGAACAAACATGCATGCTTATCTTTGTACTGATAAACCAAATATTGTCCCAGTTGTCATGATTTGTTCCCTTAAACATGCACTTTGTTTCAAAATGTATCGATTCTGGAAAATTAATGCTTACAGTGGGGGATTGGAACTTGTGCTGTGTAGATAAGTTGTCTGCATAGTTGCTTGGTACATCTTGTTGACCAAATTCTTCCTCCATCCTTCTTATGGGACAATCCTTGATCATGTGTCCCTCTTTCTTGCATTTGAAGCATTTAATGGTTCTGACTTTGTGTGACTTGGTGTTATAATTGGGGTGTAGAAGAGATTGATTGTAGTTTTGAATTTCTTCAAGTTTTTCTTTGAGCATATCTTTGCAATTTTAGGTAATCTGCTTTATGCAGATTCCCATCTTGCCTTCTCTATCCCTTTTGTGTCTTAGAAAGGATGACTCGTTTAACCTTCTTATTTGCCTCTTTAACCCAAGGCTCTGATGCCACTTCTTAGATGTGGAGAAGGCAGGGTTGTGCCTTTCCCATCTTTGATCATGACTAGAATTTGGATAGGCCATAAGTTTGATATGTTTGTAAAATGCAAGATGTGCAGATATGAAAAATAGTATAGAAGTAATATGGAGGGAATTTTAAATGTAACTAACTTAGTAATTGATTGAATGATTATCTACAGATTTTTGGCACATATATATATATCACCAAAAGGCACCAATGTATTGGTTTAAGGATTCCAACAGACATGATGGTTGGTGAGATAACTGCCAAAATAACTGTTATAACAGTTAACTAAAATAACTGTCTTTGTTATGGGTCGTTTGAGGCTTGAGCCCAACCCATATGTACACACAGAATTAAACTTTACAAATAAACAAAGAGTCTTTAATAAACTATACTATAAGTCTAACATAAAACTGAAACAGGAATGATCTTTGTTAGGATGGTTGTTTGACCTTAAACAAAGTTCCAACATAACAAAATTGAATTCATAAATCAAATAAACATAAACACAAAGAACTATATTACACAAACACAAATCCATAGTCCATAAATTATTTAAAAAAAAAACTAGAAAATGATACAAACAAATAAACCATCATCTTTAACCCAAAGTTAGAGGTTGCACCTAAACAAATGAACGCCATGGTTAAATTATCAACCCTAACACTAAAATCAAGACGCGATCGCGATAATCGCATAACTGCTCAAACATAGTCGTGGTCCATGTTAACCTTCAACGCCATTTTGGACATCATTTCGCTACCATCCATGTCACACCGATGAAGCCAAAGAATTGTTATATACAACCACCCCACCGAGTCGACTCGTCATCTCACTTGGTACGGGCCCCACAATCCCATTGTAACCATTTGCCGGCATACCCATTAGCCCATGTCCACCGCTTAAGTAAGCCGGATAACCGGCATCGGCATTGGGCCCCACGGTATCCTAGGTGAAACTCGCCCAACCCATAACCATTAACCTGATAACCACCGTAAAATGCCATAAGGATAACCGTGTATCCCGGAATTGATGCGTAGCTAGGAAGAACGCGTGCACTGGACTATATGGGACCCGTTGATGACCGCCGTTAAAGTTATTATCCTCATTCCGCTAGTGGTCCCACCTATACTAATCTCTTTAGAACCGCCTGCTTAACTTCCACAAGTTTACCACACAATTCATGGAAATTCTTTTGCATAACATCTTCGACCGAATCCTCGGTTTTGAAAGTGATGAATCCAAACCCGCGTGGTGGCTGGGTCACATTGTCGTGCATAACCACGACATCGTTATGCGACCGAAATTTTCAAAGTAGAAGTTGAAGTCGTCTTCGCTAGGTTAGCGATAAGCCACCCACGAATATCTTTTAGTTCTTATGTTCATATCGTTGCTTTTAGTACCGTTAGTTCAAATAACTATTCGCCTCGATTCTGCTCATGAAGATATTGGTTTCTGGCTTCTTGGTACCGCCTTTTAACTTCAACCTATTAAAAAAAGGTCACATATGCGCTCAAAACATGAGCGTAAAATAAGATTGTATGTTCGCCATCTCATTTTACAAAAGAGAAGCTCATAAATAATGTCAACAAATTCCAACATCATAGGTGAGTGGCGATTTGGTCCCATATATGTATGAAGGGTCAATTTTGGTCGTTTATTTTCTAACGGGTCAAACAAGAAAGAAAGAGAAGACATTAACTTGACATGGAACGGGTCAAGTTGCTACCATGTATTTCATTTGTATAAAACCTTCAAATAAAGTTTTGAAACTATTGGGCAAAAAGTAGTCCAATGGTCAACCCGATCCGTGTTGGCCCATTCTAAAAGTTACCCGCTTGACTTGTTGCCCCATAAAACACTCCCCATTTCTTTACTCAATCAAACAAAAACAAAACGCGATTTTGATTTTGACCATGCAACATAAGAAGATTCTTAGCAATTAAACGTTGACCTTTAAACAAACAAACCGTGTTTTTGGTTGTTAAATATCATCAAAGGTGAAAAATTGCAAGGAAAAATTGTTCCAAATCGCTCATTTTAGCAATATGTTGTCTTTTATGGTTTCCTAAAACAATAATTAGATTACAACAAAAGGTGTTAAATTCAACAAAAGCAGTATTCAAAAAGATGTCATAATTTAACCTATGTTACACGTCCAAACACAAAATTGACACACATTTTGGCGACATATACTTTAATTATTAAAATTTCATACGAGATTCAACACATACAAATAATATGTCAAAATTACCATAGTAGTTCTTAAAAACGAAAAAATAACTCGAAGTGTAGTTTTATGTTATCGAAAAGATTCTCGGGAAACTTTCCGCCAACAACTTGTGAAAATTATTACGACTTTTTGATTATCTAGGTTTAAAAATTTCATATGAAGTAAAAAAGTGTTCGAGAAAATTTGTCATTGAGATAAATGTTGAATTACCAAATGAAATCCGATTAACTAACTCGATAATTTGTATCCTTAAAATCATTTTCAAAACGCACAATCCAAAAACGAAACCGACTTCAATAACAAATTATATCACACTCGAAAGTCAAACAAAGTACCAAGAACAAAACTTTGAATATAGGAAACAAAATCATTAGTCAACATAAAAAGCAGTTAAGACCAAATAATAATTATTTAAAAGAAGAACAAACCATTCTGTTAAGAATTGTATGAGTGTAAGCGAGAACTTTATTAAGCGCTGATGCATCCAAAAATGAAACGAATGCAAACCCCCAAGGATTACCAGTCATTCGATCTTTCGCAATAACTGAACCCACAACATTCCCATAGCTTCTAAAATGATCTTTCAACATATCCTCTGTATTCTCCCATGATATCCCACCAACAAATATCTTAGCTTCTAAAATGTTTCAATGAAAACATTAGTAGTTTTAGCACAAGTGTTTGATCGATGCCTCAATGAAAAATTCAATAGTTTTCGGATCGAGTTGGTTTTTGGTTTATATGCGGGATTTCAAAAGGGCTAGCACAGCGACTTGTTGCCTGCTTGACATCCACCACTTTGTAAATGTCATAAATCTCTAAATTCCAACAAAAATTCTAGGCTAAAATGTGCGTATGTAAGGAACAAAGTTGGTTGAATATCGAAAGTACCCATGTATGACATAATAGAGCAATCTTGTAAACCAAATGTCGCAACGCTCGCTTTCGGTCGATATTTCGTAACATCACTAAAAGATATTATCGCATTTATTATTATTATGACATATGTCGGAGTAGATTTATGTTTGTTACGCTTATCTAGGTTTCATTCGTTGGAGACGATGCACCAAGAGCGCTTCCATTATGTCACGCCTCATCACACCGGAGCGATGGTCGGAATGGGCATACAAGATGCATATGTTGGGGATGAGGTCAACAAGCGTGGTATTATGTTAGCCTTTAATGTTTTAGATCAAATGTTTATTGTTATGTTAAGAATAAAGCCTAAGGGCTAGAAATGTTAGAATAAAAGATTTCAACCGAATAGCGGTTGGTAGCAGTTAGATAACCGCCAAGTGGTTATGAAAGTTAGTTAAGGGGCGGTTATAAACGGTTACAAACTATAACCGACACATTGTTTAGTTCGCACCCATTCGTTAAGTATATATAGATAGGATCCTGTAAGTCACAAAGTAACCCATTCGATTTTATAATATCAGTTTAAAGGGTTCAACCCATTCTCTTGTTCTTATTATTCTTGATGATGTTTCACACATGATGTTTGTTTGATTATTGAATATCCTGGAAGTATGGAACCTGTGCAAATCGAACATGGTATCAGAGCTTATGGAATCAAACAACACAACAATTCATGTTTTTGATCATCATTCAAGAGACGTGTTTAATATCATGAGAAGAAACATATCTTTGTTGCTGTAAATCGCGAAAAAGAAAAAAGAGGAAGAACAATTTTGTTCTTGGAACCGTTGTACAAAGAAATGGAAACAAAGAAGGAAAAGAGAAAAGGGTACACGTTTTGAGTGACAAGTATGGAATGATTGCAAAATTTCAAGGACTAGATACCAAAGATGATGAAGCAGTTGCGACTGCATGTTATAAGAAGTTTGTTGATCTCATTGTAGTCTGCCATGAAACTGCTAACGTACCTTGGGGTGAAAAGTCAAAAGATGTAGGAGACGAAGCAATGATGGCTTCGCCATGGACCCGCAAGACCGTAAGGGAAAGAGAGTGAAGGATGGAGCAATAGAGACAAGTCGAATCGTTTTGGTATTAGTCTTGAAGATGATGAAGAAGACAACAAGATAGCAGCCAAGACAAAGAATGAAACTTCAAGACATTGCTTGAAGAAACATTGAAGATCACTAAGAGAATTTGATGCTAAATCATTGTGGGGAAAATGTTAGCCTTTAATGTTTTAGATCAAATGTTTATTGTTATTAAGAATAAAGCCTAAGGGCTAGAAATGTTAGAATAAAAGATTTCAACCGAATAACGGTTGGTAGCAGTTAGATAACCGCCAAGCGGTTATGAAAGTTAGTTAAGGGGCGGTTATAAACGGTTACAAACTATAACCGACACATTGTTTAGTTCGCACCCATTCGTTAAGTATATATAGATAGGATCCTGTAAGTCACAAAGTAACCCATTCGATTTTATAATATCAGTTTAAAGGGTTCAACCCATTCTCTTGTTCTTATTATTCTTGATGATGTTTGTTTGATTATTGAATATCCTGGAAGTATGGAACCTGTGCAAATCGAACATTTTAACTCTAAAATATCCAATAGAGCACGGTATTGTGAATAATTGGGACAACTTGGAAAAGATTTGGCATCATGCCTTCTACGGTGAACTCCTCGTGGCTCCATAGAGCACCCGCCTCTTTATCGAGGCACCTCTTAATCCGAAAGCTAATCATGATAAAATGACTCAAGTTATGTTTGAAACATTTAATGCTCGTGCTATGTATGTTGCAACATGTGTCGTTCTCTCGTGGTCGTATTCATCGGTAAGTTATTATTCAATAAGTTTCTTGGGTGAACATGGCATATCTTATATTTCTAACAAGATTATAAACTTACTGCTTTATGCAAACCCAATTTGACCCACAACCTTTTTGCCTCATATAGTCAGATCTTTCTTTCTTGTGGGTTACTTTTTAGTTTGATGTATCACTAGGAAACATCATATTTCGTGAAGGAGTATATTTTCAACCATAAAGGTCAACATCGGCTATTTTAGTTTGAAATCATTTTTAATCTAATATATATCACGCGCAAGATCATGATCTATTTTTGAATGTTTGATTATACTTAATTCAGCTTGATTGTCATTGTCTTGACATTTTCTCACGATAATATATATAGGATGTTTCGATTTCAAAAATCTACTGAGGTCTTACCGAAGGTACGTGATTGATTTCCTTCCGGTTTTCATTTATTTTGCTTTTCATGATGTTTTTTTTTGTTTTTCCATTCTAATATTTTGTCATGTTTTGTACGGAAATTGTTGAGGGGCAAATTACACACGTGTTAACCTATTGATTTTTTGAATGAATCTGCAGGATAATGATTGAACAATAATCTCTCAACATAGCCTCCAACTACTATATGATTAAGATTTTACTGACGCAAATCTGAAAAGATACAATAAAGTTAAAAGAATTCTCATTCATGCTATTCTTTTCGTTTTTGACTAATTTATATTACTTTTAAGTGTATTCTCATATTCTTTATAGGTTTGAATATAAATGTTTAACAATGGGAAGAAGGAGCTCTTTTAATACACTTTTGGCAATCATGGCGACTTGGTTGAGCAAAAACTAAAGGTTAGTCTCTTATCAATCTCGATATTTGATAATGTTGGTTTATAGATCTTAGTTTAAATTGTTTGTTTTGGTGTATCGTTTGTGGTGTGTTTTTTGTCGAACGACGTTCTTATGGGGAACTTGTCGAGGATGGTTACTCGGTGTCAAATTCAGTGTTACGCAAATGCATACCGAGATCATCATTAGGGCTACCCGAACCCAAAACATTCTTGGTAAGTTTCCTACTTTTTATTAACGGAGTTATAATCGCTTTGTCAAATTTCATTTGCTAATTTATCGATAGGACAAACATGAACCGAATTTGTACGATCGATTTGGACAAATCTATGTTGTGTGTGTTTATTAAATGGTTTTTGTGGGTATGACCAGAACATTGGGGATCAAGATGTACATGTGTATAACCGTAAGCCTTGTATTATGAGTTTGGTATCAACCCAATATAATCACGCTTATACATAGATTCTTTAGCATACCGAAAGTTAATACACACACACACATCCTTTTCTTCATCTCATTGTATAACCAGAAGCCTTGTATTATGAGTTTGGTATCCACTCAATATAATCACTTTTATACTCAGATTCTTTAGCATACTAAAAGTTAACACACACACACACATCCTTTTCTTCATCTCATTGTATAATTTGGTATCCACTCAATATAATCACTTTTATACATAGATTCTTTAGCATACTGAAAGTTAACACACACACACATCCTTATCTTCATCTCATTGTATAACCAGAAGCCTTGTATTATGAGTTTGGTAACAACTCAATATAATCACTTTTATACACATATTCTTTAGCATATTAAAAGTTATCCACATATTCGTTTTGAACATCTAATTGATTAGAATTTGGTCCTTAGATTATTCATTTTGTTCATTAAACAAGAAAATCATTCATGGCTGATCCCTTTACTTTGGCCCTTGTGAGTGATGTAGTGGAGAGATTAACTTCTAAAGCTATCCAAGAGTATGGTTTTCTTAAGGGAGTTAAAAATGATCTTTCAGCTCTCGAGAATACTTTTAAACAGATTCAAGGTGTACTTTATGATGCTGAGATGAAGCAAACAAGGCAAAAAGATGTGGAAGAATGGCTCAGGACTCTCAACCGCCTCTCGAGGCGGAAACGTTTCGACGAGGCCAAAACTAAAGGTATGATACAAAGGATGCACGGGAAATAGGCAGGAAATACAAGGTAAGAACCTTCTTTACCTCCCGCTATAATCTGCTAATGGTTAAAACTAGGATTGCTCATAAAGTTAAGAATATACGGAAAAGATTGGAAGACATTGATGCTAATAGATCCAAGTTTAAACTGACTCCCAATGCTACAAGTAAAGATGATGTGGGAGTCGGTGGTGAGATTTCAAACAGGGAAACTAGCTCACTTGTACACTTGTCCAAGATCTACGAAAGAGATGGAGAGAAAATGTTCATTCATAAGATTTGTGACCAAGATATAGGAATCCGACATGACGACGCTGATGTTCGGGTTTATGCTATTTGGGGCATGGGTGGCATCGGAAAAACCACACTAGCTCAATATGTTTACAACCATGAAACAGTGAAGACACATTTCGAGTTAAAGTGTTGGGTGTATGTCTCTGTTGTGTTTAATGTCAAACGAATAATTAAAGCTATATGCGGCTCGTAAGATTCGGGTCGATGCTATGCAAGCATGCCTTAAAAACAAATTACGGGTAAGAGATTTTTATTGTTATGGATGATGTATGGATCAAAACAAGGACATGGAAAAGTGGAATGAGTTATGTAAAGCATTTAGTTGTGCGGCAAAAGGTAGCACCATTATGGTAACAACACGGAAGGAAGATATCGCAGAACCGATGGCTAAGATTCCCGAGTTGCAAAGATAATGTGGCGCTTTATCAAAAGATGAGTCATGGTCCCTATTCAAGATGCTTGCTCCCAAAGGAGGAGTAGGGGAAAACGTAAGGGACCTAGAGCTTGTAGGAAGGGAGATAGTTGAGAAATGCAAAGGTTTACCTCTAGCAGTGAAGACTTTGGGTAGCTTAATGTCGACAAAAAAAAAGGTGAATGAGTGGCAGCTTGTAAATGAAAAGTTCATGTTGGAGATGCAAGACAATGGCATCTTAACTGCTTTGAGGTTAAGCTAGGATGACTTGCTTCCACATTTGAGACGATGTTTCGCTTATTGTTGTGTATTTTCAAAAGGGGAGGAAATGAGTAAGGATTTATTGATAGAGTTGTGGATGGCAAATGAATTTATTCCCTCTCAAGGAGATGTGAGCTTGTATGTGTTTGGTGAGGAAATTTTACTTGTTTGGTCCGGAGGTCGCTTTGTGGAAAACTAGAAGGGGGTTGAATAGTTTTACCAATTTAAAACTTCTTTTTAAATATTTAGATCGACTTATGTCAATCTATTTGGTTGTTTATGTTGGACGTTGATAGATAGATATATAAACGTGTAATGAAAGATAAAGAGTAAGAAGCACATCACCACGACACAAGTTATTTATAGTGGTTCGGCTACAAGGACACCTTCCTTGCCCTACTCCACTCCCCGAGTCACCTACTCGAGAGTTCGTAAGCACTACACCAATCTCCTTATGGCGGAGAAGCCTTCACAACGTCGCTTAACCTTTTTCCGGTACAAAGCTAAATACCGAGTTCCTTCACACCAAGGCGAACCACACCTAACACAACGTCGCCTACCCTTTATACGGTGCTAGGCTAACCACCGAGTTCTTTCACACCAAGGAGAACTAATCCTATCACAACGTCGCCTACCCTTTATTAGGTACTAGGCTAAGCACCTAGTTCCATTACTATGGAGGAACTACTACCCTTCACAACACAACACCTAATATCAAGGAGATCTACTCCTTGTTACAACATCATCAAGGATATCACCATCCTTGAAATAAACAAATACTTATATGTATAACGATGCACCTCATCGATTATACGACCTAGGCATTCTTCCCAAATGCGACTTGATTTGATTCTTCGGCATCCTTCACTAATGCCTTTGACACAACGCTTGGCACCCTTCACTAATGCCTTTGTCTTGACACCTTTAGCATTCTTCACTAATGCTTTGACACGGATGATGAGCACCTTTCACTAATGCTTTCATCTTGACACTTTCGGCATTCTTCACTAATGCCTTCAACCCAACATCTATGGTGAAAGGAAGAACTATCAACAAGAGAACCTTAGTTGTCTTGATGATGACGAAGCATGGCAACTCATGGACTTGAGCTTGCTCGTCTTCAAGAAGTGGTGATCTCGCCTTTAAGAGGAACCTAGAAGATCACACAAAAACAAAAGACAAACTACATAGATCACTTGGATCTGAGGTTAGAGGTTAGAATACTTTGGGAAGTATGTGTGTAAAGTGATGTGTAGAAAGGAAGAAATGGCTCTCTATTTATAGAGAAATTTTCATTGTTCCCGGATCCCACGGATCCCTTCCACTTGGGATCCGGCTAGCACAAAGCTAGGGATCCGTGGAACGCTCCTCTTTGCCCATGGGTATTTTTGGTTATGGGTCATGGGTCATGGGTTATGGGTTGATCCATGGTTTTCTTTCTAGATACAATGAACTTGGTTAAGTGGTATATATAAAACCATGGGTTATGGGTCAATACCATTTGCTAGTTTTTACCCATTTAGTATATACTTGTTTTTACCCATTTTAGTATATACTTGTTTTTACCCATTTTAGTATACTTAGTTTAAGTATATGCTAACCCAATATGTAAACACTAGTTGTTGTACATATATATCTAAATCATAAAATCACTTATACTTGTTTTAGTGTTTTATGTGAAAACGTAAGTGTGTTAGGAAACTATTAACTCAAACTATTTACGTATTCTATTTGTTTCGTTAAAATGATTTTACGTTTGTTATCGACAAAACATTAGAAGATCGTAAAATATAAATAAACGTTTTACGGCTTATTTGTATTAACAATCTCCCTTTTGTTGATGACAAAACATAAAATTATTTTAAGGAAAAACTAAAATTAGTAAAGTTTGAATTTGTAGTTTTACTTTCTTCTCCCCTTTTGTCGAAACAAAAGTGTTAAAAGAAACTAACACAATTTTATAAGAAAAAATATGTAAAAATGTAAAGAGAGCAAGTGACGGAATGGTACTCGTCTTAACTCCCCTTGACGAGTCCATCCCTTTGAAAGGCGTCAAGGACATGACGTAAAATAAACTAATTGTGTTTGCAATTATGTTTGCAAATGGTTCATCTAAGTGACGAAAACGTGCTCCCCTTGAAGATTGCAAAGTTGCAATGGGGTGTCATGAAGTATAATCCAAAATCGGATTAAGTTGCAAATGTTTTTGCAATATCGTTTGACACAAAGCTCCCCCTAGCTTTATGGTGTCAAAATCTTCATGTGTTATTTTGAAAATCTACAAAGTAAAGGTTAGAAAACAAGAGTATAGTGCATAATTTCCTGCAAATAAAACTCAAGTTAGTAGAAATTTGTGCTTCTGTACCACGGATCCCACGGTTCCCTTCTTGGAGGGATCCGTCTAGGCATTTTGGAGGGATCCGGCTATCTGGTGACAGTTTCTTCAGCAATGAGAGTGTTTCAATCAATGCTAATGAAGATGTGAAGTAGTATATGATATAGCAAGCACAAAGCACAAAACAATTATGGCATATAGATATTCATTCAATAAAAACAAGAGATGATCAAACAAATCTCTAAAACTAAGAGAATGAACTAGCCATACAAGTGCTACTAATGCTAATGAGTTACCCAAACTCAAGATTCAACTAAAAGCTTAATGATGATCAAGGATGAGATAAGTTTCCTAAACATTCTAAGTTTGAGCTTGTGACTATGATGCTCATTGTAGTTTAGGCTTGTTGACCTCTTCGAAACGTTCGAGGAGGTGATAAAACATGAAACGTTGCTCTTCACGTAGTTCATGTATCAATCTTTCAACATGTTTACAATGATAGCAATCCTTGTCATGGTTTTGAATTTCTTGAAGTGGAAGTTCAAGTGAAGTGGGTTGAGGATCTTCAAATGAAGGAGGAATTGGTGGAGGCTCATTAAGTGATGGCTCTACAATGTTTGAGGGTGGAGGTAAAGAAGCATCAACTTCCATGTGGTCGGGTGGTTGCCTTTGATGTCTTCTCATAATCCAAAATGGACTATTGGGGGAATGATAGAGTTTGCTATTGGAGCAAGTGTTGATTCAACACTTTGATTTTGTTGCTCAATCTTTTCAAGTGAATTTGTTGGTAATGGTGAAAGATGAGATGGCCAAGGAGGTAAGTCTTCTACATTGTGAGAATGTGGAGATGATTGTGAGGTGGCTCTAGGCACCAATGATGTTGGTTGAGTTGTGGAGGGTATGTTTGGTATAGTAGAGTTTGGTGATGAAATCCTAGTGGGAACACTCTTCTTGGGGATTAGTTTGATTGGTTTCCTTGGTGTAGGGGAAATCCTAGCATTGGTGGACTTAACCGGAGATGATTCGGTTGAGGAAACTTCGTGTATGATTCTAGCAAGTTTCTTGGGTGGTTCTTGAGTGGATGAGTTAGCACTAGGAGCCTTTCTCATGATGAAATGACTAAGGGAGATGGTTGCAATTGCTGATAATTGTGTTTGTGTTTGATGACTAAAGTGTTCTTAGCAATATGGCTTATAAAGGGAAGAACTTGGCAATTGCATTTAAGACTTAATCCACTAATGTTCTTGGAAATGTGATGATTAACATGCACAAGGTTGAAGTTCGAGTTTCATCGATCTAGGAACTCATTTAAGATGAGATGGAGTGTTTGAGTTAGGAAGATGAGTTGAAATGATTGTTTTAGCAATGTTTGACATAAAGCGTCACCCGGATCCCACGGTTCCCTCCTTGGAGGATCCGCTAGGCTAATCCTAGGGATCCGGCTCTCATAGATTATGACAGTTTGAAATGAGGTTTCTAGGAGCTAAAGCCTATCTTATTTTGAGTGTTTCAGTTCTCCTAAGTGTTTTAAGATGAGAGGGTACTTGAATGATCAAAGGTAATAAGTGTTATAGCAAATGATTGCTTCTTATGGAAAGGAGATGGGACAAGATGACTACCAATGGATGTCCAAGGATAACACTAAGAGTTTTGGTGGTGTCAAGTCATAATAAATGATCCTAGTGATCAGATTTAAGCTTGAGGTGAAATTTGAAAAATTCTTAAAAATCACAAGAATTGAAAAACTAATTTTTGTCTCACTTTGAGATAAAAATGATTAGAAACAATTTCCTAAAATTGTTTAATTTGTCCACTTAAGTGTTTTGAAAGATGAGAAACAGTTTGTGAGTATTGAAGCGGAAATATGGTGAGTTTTGATGTGTTGATAAATCAAGAGGCATTTTGACTAAGATCTTAAGTAAGCCTTTAGTGAGTCTAAGCCTTTCTCATCCTTGAAGTGGTTCTAGTTGGATTCTAAAATCATATGCTTAGCTAATGTGATGTTATCTAGAAAGTTATCTTGATGTAAGGAATGCTGTATTGCTGATCTGATGTCACGGATCCCACGGTTCCCTCAAGGGAGGGATCCGCTAGGCTAATCCTAGGGATCCGCATCTGCAGATCGAGAATCTTCACGAAATGATGTGCGATTTTGCACACTAATAAATCTATAAATAAAGCAATAGGAACAAGCATGTCATCACAAAACACCACTTATAAAAGCATGATAAAGTAACAATATCCGAATTACCATAAACCAAAAGTGCTAAAACGTAATCATCCAAACATAAAATAAACGAAAATAAGCATATTCCTATTGTCTCTTTCGTCAATCCTTTATTTTCCTTTTGACGGCTTAGTGAGGTTGTAAGCGAGGTTTTGAATCATGCCCTCAATTGTTTAAATTCGCGGTCTCGTTTGGAATGGTTGGAAGTTGTTCGTGGTATTCAAGGATTTCCAATTTGATGTTGGCTATGGGTCGACATCTTCCTCATCTTCATCTTCTTCTTCACCGCCGAGGAGTCCGAGAGAGCTTAGGTTTCTTTCCATTGACCATGAACCGTTTAGGGGTGTTTGGTAAGAGGTACCATTACATGATCGGCAAGGTAATGATCATCGTTGATAGGAGATGGTTGCAATGCACTAACATACTTACAAAGTCGTGTTAGGAGCATACCATATGGAAGTACCATGTTGGAAGCTTTGAATACCCCACCATTCTCCTTACCATGTAATAGGCAAGATTAAATGGCCTTTGGTGGGTAAGACAATAGATCATTTGCACAAGACATGCGTTTGGATGATCTTTGTTTCCAACTAGGCTAATGACATTTTCCTAAGGATTTCTTCCCATTTTCTAAACATGGGATGCATTTCAAAAGTTCCATTTGAAAGGGATCACGGTGAATGAGCTTTTTGTTACGGTCGTAACGAGATTGGTCGGTCCTAACTTTGAAGATAGTATCTCTAATGGTTTCGGGATTGTCGAGAGGAGTGTGGTACAGAGGCTTAGGATCAAGTGCAAGGTTTTGAGCGTTAATTGCCCAATCTTGAGAGTACATACAAATTCCTTCACAAGGAATGCGAAGAATTTGAGCAAAGGTGTTGAGAGGAAGAGTAAAGTTTTGTTTGTTGATGATGAAGGCGATTGAAATGCTATCATCGGTGTTTCTAATGATCCTAAAGCTTTTGTAAAATTCAAAAATGAAGACCGGACAAATTTGTTCATCTATGTCAAGGAGACAATCAAAATTGATTGTCGAGAAAACTTGACGAATGTCGGTATCTTCAAGGAAACATTCCTTGACTACACGACCTTCGTGGATAAGTCGTTTACAAGGCTTTTGAATATTTTACGGTCGGTTTTGGTCAATCCCTTTTACGATAGTAATGAGTAAGGTAATGGACGGTGTCATGATGATCTTGTTGAGTGGCTTTGGGCATGGTTGGTCCTAAAATACAAATTTTCCAATTAGGTAAAATTAGTTGAGATGGGTTTATGGTTTTGATTTGTATTAACAATGTTGTGAACACAATGTGATTTATGTTAAAACCCCTTTTCATGATTAATTTTGAAAACCCTAATTAAATTAATTGATTAGAGAATTAAGAAACCATAAACCCTAGGATGAGGATGATGAAAATTAGAACAAGTTAATGTAATTACTTACAATGGTGTTCTAGGAAGGAATACTTGAGAGTATGGAATCCAATGAGGATGAAATCAGTAGCTTAGTCGTTTTTGTGTTATGTGAATAGAGGGAAAAGATCGGTGGTGATTTTTGAAAGCGTATAGCGAGTTACATTCCACGGTTCCCCGGATCCTTTGTATTTGGGATCCGCTAGTACAACTAGAGGATCCGCTCATGTGGACGAGAAAAAGGGTTGTTTGGCATTATTTTTGTAGTAGGCTTATAAATTAGCTTACTAAAAATAGTTTGGAGGTATTTAGATGAAGATTGTTTTTGGATGACGGCTTTTGATGAATCACATATCGAGGGTTCATATGTGACGACGGCGTTAGTTTGACGAATCAAAAGGAATACTATTCCGATGATGAAAAAGACGGAAAAGTGACGAAAGAGACTTCTAACGATGCTAGTGATTATTAAACAAAGAGAACTATGAAATAAATTGAACTCATGTAACCTATCTAATGAAAAGTAAAACATACCTCTATGCTTCTTGGTTTGGCATAATACCAAAAATACTTCATGAGCTTTTAAAGTAATCCTTTGTACTTGGTGTACGTAAGTTGTGATTACTTTTTAGATCCTTCCTTGAATGTTGACTTCATTATTCTTTGAATGAAGATTTTGGAGAGATTCTAGCATGAAGATTTCTTGAAAACAAAAGTTGTTAGAATGATCTATCAATGTCCAACAAAATGATTTAAAAGAAAATATGACTTTAAAAAAGATCCTTCTTTGTAGTTTTCAAACATACACGGATTGTATCAAGTCTTTAAAGTACAACATACTTTAAGAAACTTGATAACGAAGCTCTGATACCAATTGTGGAAAACTAGAAGGGGGGTTGAATAGTTTTACCAATTTAAAACTTCCTTTTAAATATTTAGATCGACTTATGTCAATCTATTTGGTTGTTTATGTTGGACGTTGATAGATAGATATATAAACGTGTAATGAAAGATAAAGAGTAAGAAGCACATCACCACGACACAAGTTATTTATAGTGGTTCGGCTACAAGGACACCTTCCTTGCCCTACTCCACTCCCCGAGTCACCTACTCGAGAGTTCGTAAGCACTACACCAACTCCTTATGGCGGAGAAGCCTTCACAACGTCGCTTAACCTTTTTCGGTACAAAGCTAAATACCGAGTTCTTTCACACCAAGGCGAACCACACCTAACACAACGTCGCCTACCCTTTATACGGTGCTAGGCTAACCACCGAGTTCTTTCACACCAAGGAGAACTAATCATATCACAATGTCGCCTACCCTTTATTAGGTACTAGGCTAAGCACCTAGTTCCATTACTATGGAGGAACTACTACCCTTCACAACACAACACCTAATATCAAGGAGATCCACTCCTTGTTACAACACCATCAAGGATATCACCATCCTTGGAAATAAACAAATACTTATATGTATAACGATGCACCTCATCGATTATACGACCTAGGCATTCTTCCCAAATGCGACTTGATTTGATTCTCGGCATCCTTCACTAATGCCTTTGACACAACGCTTGGCACCCTTCACTAATGCCTTCGTCTTGACACCTTTAGCATTCTTCACTAATGCTTTGACACGGATGATGAGCACCTTTCACTAATGCTTTCATCTTGACACTTTCGGCATTCTTCACTAATGCCTTCAACCCAACATCTATGGAGAAAGGAAGAACTATCAACAAGAGAACCTTAGTTGTCTTGATGATGACGAAGCATGGCAACTCATGGACTTGAGCTTGCTCGTCTTCAAGAAGTGGTGATCTCTCCTTTAAGAGGAACCTAGAAGATCACACAAAACAAAAGACAAACTACATAGATCACTTGGATCCGAGGTTAGAGGTTAGAATACTTGGGGAAGTATGTGTGTAAAGTGATTTGTAGAAAGGAAGAAATGGCTCTCTATTTATAGAGAAAATTTTCATTGTTCCCGGATCCCACGGATCCCTTCCACTGGGATCCGGCTAGCACAAAGCCAGGGATCCGTGGAACGCTCCTCTTTGCCCATGGGTATTTTTGGTTATGGGTCATGGGTTATGGGTTGATCCATGGTTTTCAATTTCTAGATACAATGAACTTGGTTAAGTGGTATATATAAAACCATGGGTTATGGGTCAATACCATTTGCTAGTTTTTACCCATTTAGTATATACTAGTTTTACCCATTTTAGTATATACATGTTTTTACCCATTTTAGTATACTTAGTTTAAGTATATGCTAACCCAATATGTAAACACTAGTTGTTGTACATATATATCTAAATCATAAAATCACTTATACTTGTTTTAGTGTTTTATGTGAAAACGTAAGTGTGTTAGGAAACTATTAACTCAAACTATTTACGTATTCTATTTGTTTCGTTAAAATGATTTTACGTTTGTTATCGACAAAACATTAGAAGATCGTAAAATATAAATAAACGTTTTACGGCTTATTTGTATTAACAATCTCCCTTTTGTTGATGACAAAACATAAAATTATTTTAAGGAAAAGCTAAAATTGTAAAAGTTTGAATTTGTAGTTTTACTTTCTTCTCCCCTTTTGTCGAAACAAAAGTGTTAAAAGAAACTAACACAATTTTTATAAGAAAGTATGTATGTAAAATGTAAAGAGAGCAAGTGACGGAATGGTACTCGTCTTAACTCCCCTTGACGAGTCCATCCCTTTGAAAGGCGTCAAGGACATGACGTAAAATAAACTAATTGTGTTTGCAATTATGTTTGCAAATGGTTCGTCTAAGTGACGAAAACGTGCTCCCCCTTGAAGATTGCAAAGTTGCAATGGGGTGTCATGAAGTATAATCCAAAATCGGATTAAGTTGCAAATGTTTTTGCAATATCGTTTGACACAAAGCTCCCCCTAGCTTTATGGTGTCAAAATCTTCATGTGTTATTTTGAAAATCTACAAAGTAAAGGTTAGAAAACAAGAGTATAGTGCATAATTTCCTGCAAATAAAACTCAAGTTAGTAAAAATTTGTGCTTGATCCACGGATCCCACGGTTCCCTTCTTGGAGGGATCCGTCTAGGCATTTTGGAGGATCCGGCTGTCATTGACAGTTTCTTCAAGAATGAGAGTGTTTCAATCAATGCTAATGAAGATGTGAGTAGTATATACAATATCAAGCACAACACACAAAGCACATAACAATTATGGCATATAGATATTCATTCAATAAAACAAGAGATGATCAAACAAATCTCTAAAACTAAGAGAATGAACTAGCCATACAAGTGCTACTAATGCTAATGAGTTACCCAAACTCAAGATTCAACTAAAAGCTTAATGATGATCAAGGATGAGATAAGTTTTCCTAAACATTCTAAGTTTGAGCTTGTGACTATGATGCTCATTGTAGTTTAGGCTTGTTGACCTCTTCGAAACGTTCGAGGAGGTGATAAAACATGAAACGTTGCTCTTCACGTAGTTCATGTATCAACCTTTCAACATGTTTACAATGATAGCAATCCTTGTCATGGTTTTGAATTTCTTGAAGTGGAAGTTCAAGTGAAGTGGGTTGAGGATCTTCAAATGAAGGAGGAATTGGTGGAGGCTCATTAAGTGATGGCTCTACAATGTTTGAGGGTGGAGGTAAAGAAGCATCAACTTCCATGTGGTCGGGTGGTTGCCTTTGATGTCTTCTCATAATCCAAAATGGACTATTGGGGGGAATGAGAGAGTTTGCTATTGGAGCAAGTGTTGATTCAACACTTTGATTTTGTTGCTCAATCTTTTCAAGTGAATTTGTTGGTAATGGTGAAAGGTGAGATGGCCAAGAAGGTAAGTCTTCTACATTGTGAGAATGTGGAGATGATTCTGAGGTGGCTCTAGGCACTAATGATGTTGGTTGAGTTGTGGAGGGTATGTTTGGTTTGGTAGAGTTTGGTGATGAATTCCTAGTGGGAACTATCTTCTTGGGGATTAGTTTGATTGGTTTCCTAGGTGTAGGGGAAATCCTAGCATTAGTGGACTTAACCGAAGATGATTCGGTTGAGGAAACTTCGTGTATGATCCTAGCAAGTTTCTTGGGTGGTTCTTGAGTGGATGAGTTAGCACTAGGAGCCTTTCTCATGATGAAATGACTAAGGGAGATGGTTGCAATTGCTGATAATTGTGTTTGTGTTTGATGACTAAAGTGTTCTTAGCAATATGGCTTATAAAGGGAAGAACTTGGCAAGTGCATTTAAGACTTAATCCACTAATGTTCTTGGAAATGTGATGATTAACATGCACAAGGTTGAAGTTCAGAGTTTCACTGATCTAGGAACTCATTTAAGATGAGATGGAGTGTTTGAGTTAGGAAGATGAGTTGAAATGATTGTTTTAGCAATGTTTGACATAAACTGTCACCCGGATCCCACGGTTCCCTCCTTGGAGGGATCCGCTAGGCTAATCCTAGGGATCCGGCTCTCAGCAGTTATGACAGTTTGAAATGAGGTTTCTAGGAGCTAAAGCCTATCTTATTTTGAGTGTTTCAGTTCTCCTAAGTGTTTTAAGATGAGAAGGTACTTGAATGATCAAAGGTAATAAGTGTTATAGCAAATGATTGCTTCTTATGGAAAGGAGATGGGACAAGATGACTACCAATGGATGTCCAAGGATAACACTAAGAGTTTTGGTGGTGTCAAGTCATAATAAATGATCCTAGTGATCGATTTAAGCTTGAGGTGAATTTTGAAAATTCTTAAAAATCACAAGAATTGAAAAACTAATTTTTGTCTCACTTTGAGATGAAAATGATTAGAAACAATTTCCTAAAATTGTTTAATTTGTCCACTTAAGTGTTTTGAAAGATGAGAAACAGTTTGTGAGTATTGAAGCGGAAATATGGTGAGTTTTGATGTGTTGATAAATCAAGAGGCATTTTGACTAAGATCTTAAGTAAGCCTTTAGTGAGTCTAAGCCTTTCTCATCCTTGAAGTGGTTCTAGTTGGATTCTAAAATCATATGCTTAGCTAATGTGATGTTATCTAGAAAGTTATCTTGATGCAAGGAAAGCTGTATTGCTGATCTGATGTCACGGATCCCACGGTTCCCTCAAGGGAGGGATCCGGCTAGGCTAATCCTAGGGATCCGGCATCTGCAGATCAGAATCTTCACAGAAATGATGTGCAGATTTTGCACACTAATAAATCTATAAATAAAGCAATAGGAACAAGCATGTCATCACAAAACACCACTTATAAAAGCATGATAAAGTAACAATATCCAAATTACCATAAACCAAAAGTGCTAAAACGTAATCATCCAAACATAAAATAAAAGAAAATAAGCATATTCCTATTGTCTCTTTCGTCAATCCTTTCTTTTCCTTTTTGACGGCTTAGTGAGGTTGTAAGCGAGGTTTTGAATCATGCCCCTCAATTGTTTAAATTCCGCGGTCTCGTTTGGAATGGTTGGAAGTTGTTCGTGGTATTCAAGGATTTCCAATTTGATGTTGGCTATGGGTCGACATCTTCCTCATCTTCATCTTCTTCTTCACCGCCGAGGAGTCCGAGAGAGCTTCAGGTTTCTTTCCATTGACCATGAACCGTTAGGGGGGTTGTTTGGTAAGAGGTACCATGACATGATCGGAAAGGTAATGATCATCGTTGATAGGAGATAGTTGCAATGCACCAACATACTTACAAAGTCGTGTTAGGAGCATACCATATGGAAATACCATGTTGGAAGCTTTGAATACCCCAGCCATTCTCCTTACCATGTAATAGGCAAGATTAAATGGCCTTTGGTGGGTAAGACAATAGATCATTTGCACAAGACATGCGTTTGGATGATCTTTGTTTCCAACTAGGCTAATGACATTTTCCTAAGGATTTCTTCCCATTTTCTAAACATGGGATGCATTTCAAAAGTTCCATTTGAAAGGGATCACGGTGAATGAGCTTTTGTTACGGTCGTAACGAGATTGGTCGGTCCTAACTTTGAAGATAGTATCTCTAATGGTTTCGGGATTGTCGAGAGGAGTGTGGTATAGAGGCTTAGGATCAAGTGCAAGGTTTTGAGCGTTAATTGCCCAATCTTGAGAGTACATACAAATTCCTTCACAAGGAATGCGAAGAATTTGAGCAAAGGTGTTGAGAGGAAGAATAAAGTTTTGTTTGTTGATGATGAAGGCGATTGAGATGCTATTGTCGGTGTTTCTAATGATCCTAAAGCTTTTGTAAAATTCAAAAATGAAGACCGGACAAATTTGTTCATCTATGTCAAGGAGACAATCAAAATTGATTGTCGAGAAAACTTGACGAATGTCGGTATCTTCAAGGAAACATTCCTTGACTACACGACCTTCGTGGATAAGTCGTTTTACAAGGCTTTTGAATATTTTACGGTCGGTTTTGGTCAATCCCTTTTTACGATAGTAATGAGTAAGGTAATGGACGGTGTCATGATGATCTTGTTGAGTGGCTTTGGGCATGGTTGGTCCTAAAAATACAAATTTTCCAATTAGGTAAAATTAGTTGAGATGGGTTTATGGTTTTGATTTGTATTAACAATGTTGTGAACACAATGTGATTTTGTTAAAACCCCTTTTCATGATTAATTTGAAAAACCCTAATTAAATTAATTGATTAGAAATTAAGAAACCATAAACCCTAGGATGAGGATGATGAAAATTAGAACAAGTTAATGTAATTACTTACAATGGTGTTCTAGGAAGGAATACTTGAGAGTATGGAAGCCAATGAGGATGAATTTTGTAGCTTAGTCGTTTTTGTGTTATGTGAATAGAGGGAAAAGATCGGTGGTGATTTTTGAAAGCGTATAGTCGAGTTACATTCCACGGTTCCCGGATCCTTTGTATTTGGGATCCGCTAGTACAACTAGAGGATCCGCCATTGTGGATGAAAAAGAGTTGTTTGGCATTATTTTTGTAGTAGACTTATAGATTAGCTTAAAAATAGTTTGGAGGTATTTAGATGAAAGTTGTTTTTGGATGACGACTTTTGATGAATCATATATCGAGGGTTCATATGTGATGACGGCGTTAGTTAGATGAATCAAAAAGGAATACTATTCCGATGATGAAAAAGGCGGAAAGGTGACGAAAGAGACTTCTAACGATGCTAGTGATTAATAAGCACAGAAAATTATGAAATAAATTAAACTCATGTAACCTATCTAATAAAAAGTAAAACATACCTCTATGCTTCTTGGTTTGGCATAATACCAAAAATACTTCATGAGCTTTTCAAGTAATCTTTTGTCCTTGGTGTACGTAAGTTGTGATTACTTTTTAGATCCTTCCTTGAATGTTGACTTCATTATTCTTTGAATGAAGAATTTGGAGAGATTCTAGCATGAAGATTTCTTGAGAACAAAAGTTGTTAGAATCATCTATCAATGTCCAACAAAATGATTTAAAAGAAAATATGACCCTTAAAAAATCCTTCTTTGTAGTTTTCAAACATACACGGATCGTATCAAGTCTTTAAAGTACAACATACTTTAAGAAACTTGGTAACGAAGCTCGATGCCAATTGTGGAAAACTAGAAGGGGGTTGAATAGTTTTACCAATTTAAAACTTCCTTTTAAATATTTAGATCGACTTATGTCAATCTATTTGGTTGTTTATGTTGGACGTTGATAGATAGATATATAAACGTGTAATGAAAGATAAAGAGTAAGAAGCACATCACCACGACACAAGTTATTTATAGTGGTTCGGCTACAAGGACACCTTCCTTGCCCTACTCCACTCCCCGAGTCACCTACTCGAGAGTTCGTAAGCACTACACCAATCTCCTTATGGCGGAGAAGCCTTCACAACGTCGCTTAACCTTTTTCTGGTACAAAGCTAAATACCGAGTTCTTTCACACCAAGGCGAACCACACCTAACACAACGTCGCCTACCCTTTATACGGTGCTAGGCTAACCACCGAGTTCTTTCACACCAAGGAGAACTAATCCTATCACAACGTCGCCTACCCTTTATTAGGTACTAGGCTAAGCACCTAGTTCCATTACTATGGAGGAACTACTACCCTTCACAACACAACACCTAATATCAAGGAGATCTACTCCTTGTTACAACACCATCAAGGATATCACCATCCTTGAAATAAACAAATACTTATATGTATAACGATGCACCTCATCGATTATACGACCTAGGCATTCTTCCCAAATGCGACTTGATTTGATTCTTGGCATCCTTCACTAATGCCTTTGACACAACGCTTGGCACCCTTCACTAATGCCTTCGTCTTGACACCTTTAGCATTCTTCACTAATGCTTTGACACGGATGATGAGCACCTTTCACTAATGCTTTCATCTTGACACTTTCGGCATTCTTCACTAATGCCTTCAACCCAACATCTATGGAGAAAGGAAGAACTATCAACAAGAGAACCTTAGTTGTCTTGATGATGACGAAGCATGGCAACTCATGGACTTGAGCTTGCACGTCTTCAAGAAGTGGTGATCTTTCCTTTAAGAGGAACCTAGAAGATCACACAAAACAAAAGACAAACTACATAGATCACTTGGATCCGAGGTTAGAGGTTAGAATACTTGGGGAAGTATGTGTGTAAAGTGATGAAGTAGAAAGGAAGAAATGGCTCTCTATTTATAGAGAAAATTTCATTGTTCCCGGATCCCACGGATCCCTTCCACTGGGATCCGCTAGCACAAAGCTAGGGATCCGTGGAACGCCCTCTTGCCCATGGGTATTTTTGGTTATTCATGGGTCATGGGTTATGGGTTGATCCATGGTTTTCAATGTATTCTAGATACAATGAACTTGGTTAAGTGGTATATATAAAACCATGGGTTATGGGTCTAATACCATTTAGTATATACTAGTTTTACCCATTTAGTATATACTTGTTTTTACCCATTTTAGTATACTTAGTTTAAGTATATGCTAACCCAATATGTAAACACTAGTTGTTGTACATATGTATCTAAATCATAAAATCACTTATACTTGTTTTAGTGTTTTATGTGAAAACGTAAGTGTGTTAGGAAACTATTAACTCAAACTATTTACGTATTCTATTTGTTTCGTTAAAAATGATTTTACGTTTGTTATCGACAAAACATTAGAAGATCGTAAAATACAAATAAACGTTTTACGGCTTATTTGTATTAACATACTGACCATCCAAGGCGCTCAAATGAAGATCCTTTTATTTGTGTAGAAGCATGTTGACAGATATCCGCCTATGATGAAACTAGTCATTGAGATCGAGGCATCCAAAGGTATTATCCTAGTTTGTTTTTCAAATACGATATTGTTTATGAATTTTGGTTAAAAACATTTGTTTTATTTGTAAATGCAGTTGGTGAAAAGTATGCCAATGTTGGAAAGTTTAAAGAGTGTTTAACCTACTATGCTTTGGCAAATGGCTTTTCCTTGTGGTATGAGAGGAGTAACAGTAACAAGGTTGTGGAAAAATGTGGACAGAGACCACCAAAGTTGATTGATCTTGACTGTCCTTGGAAATGTTAGTTTAGATGAATTACCTGCCTGTCTTTGGAGATGTTATGCTAGGTGGATGAATAATGAGAAAACATTTCAGATACAGTCTTTAATTGATGAACACACATGTGTTAGGAACTTCCAATTTGGTTCATTAGTAAACTATAAGTGGATAGGAACAGTATTTGGTAATAAGATTAAGGCTAACCCTGACATTAAGTTGAATGCTATAGCTGGCCTAGTGATGAAAAAGTATAAGTGTAAGGTATCCTCAAATCAATGTACAAATGCTAAGAGGTTTGCCTTGACAGAGTATGAGAAATCAGTGGATGATCATTATGCATTGTTGAGATCATATGGAAGGGCAATTTTAGATTCAAATCCTGGGTCCACTGTCAAATTAGGAGCGATCACAACCCCGATCGTAAAACATACTTTGATAGGTTTTATGTATGCTTTCTTCGGACTAGCGTAAGGTTGGAAGGATGGGTGTAGAGAGTAATTGCCTTAGATGGATGTTTTTGAAAACCAAACCATGGAGAAACTCGATCGCTATTGGTAGAGATGGAAATAACCACATTTACCCGCTTGCTGGGCAAGTGGTTAATGTTGAAAACAAGGATAACTGAGTGGTTTTTGGAGTTACCGAAGGAGACTTGAATGCACAAAAGACAAGGTCTAACTCTTATGTCTGATCAACATAAGGTATGCTTCTATCCATGCTTTGTTGTTAATTGCTTAGTATTACAAATATTATAACTAGATATGCTTGTGTATAGGGTCTTATTGAAGCTGTGAATCTTACTTTTATTTCAACTGCATACATTGTTTCATACTTTTTGTTTTAACCATTTGTTGTATTTAGCCCAAGCAGGTTGGTGGGTGGTTCGTTGTGAAGTGAGTGGTAAAAAATACAATATCAACGTATATCAAAATAACCGTAAAATTCGACAAATCGACCCTTTAGGAAAAAGGTCAACGTGCCAAACCTCACGGGTGTGATAAAAGTGATACCGGAAAAGTGATTTCCCGGGTCGTGTCCCAACGAGGTGTGAATGGAAGGATTCGTTGAGTTTCGTGATTTGAACTTGAATCGATTTTAAAGATTTTGGATTTGATTACGATTCTACAATTTAATTAACGGAAAGTAATTAAGGCAAGGAACCCTAATAAACTACAAACTAACTACTACTAAGCCTAAGAAATGATAAAATGAAGCTACACTAAGTCCTAGGGTGCAAAACGCAAAAACATAAAAAGTAGAAACAACCCGAGCCATAAACGTAAAAGTTTTGCAATTTAAGGGCTACGGGTGTGAAATCAATTTTCCTACGTTCTATTTGACTAAAAATAATTTTAGGAAAAAGCGGAATATTTTTATGACTTTTAAATTAATTTCTATGAATTAAATTCTATGAAATACTAATTAAATGATTAAAAATATTAAACTAATTTAGAAAAATATGGAAAAATCACAGAAACTACTTCTTAATGCACTGACCCTAGGAAAATTTAAAAATCTGGAAGTTGCTTTGGAAATAAGCTCGAAATAAGCCAAAGTTGGCTTATAAGCAAACCGCCAAGTTGACACTTAAATATTTAATAGTGCAAAATACAACTGATAAAGTCCCAAGGGCAGATGGTTTGGCGTGGAGTGTTAGTGTGTTGAGCTTAGGGACCAGGGTTCGAATCCCCTTGGTACCCTTTTTGAAAATCAAATTTTTTTTCAACTTTTCTTTTGGAACGAGTAAAGGGTGATGAGATAAGCACTTTTTGTGAAAACTTTATTTATGAAACTTAGTCAATAAGCAGTTTAAACTGCTTTTTGCTCACTGTTTTGGACAGAACACAAACAAACACCTTTTTAATGCTAAAACCAAACACTCCTTAAGTCGCTTTTAAACTCACATAACCCCGAAAAGCGCTTTGAAAATAGTGGATAAACAAGCATTGATGACAAATAAGCTGGAACATTCACAGTTAAGCTACAATTAAGCAAATATTAAGGGGAAATCAGTCGGCTAAGGAATAAGCTATGCTAAAGCTAATGAATGGAGATTAATCACTAAAGTTATTTCAATAAGCACTAAGAGAAGATTAATAATCCAAATCCTAACTACACTAAGCTATACTAACTAAAGTGTATCTAATAAGCAGATAACAACACTTGATAAGCCAAGATAAAAAGCAATGAAACTCGTCACGATAATCGCACTGCAACAACCCCTGGGACTGCTTTAAGCTTATTAATAAGTCGGATAAATGAGTTCCACAACAATCAAAAGCTGCAACAACAAACCCAAGCAAGCATAGTTGTCAAAAAGAACAATTAGAATCCAAGAACAAACTGTTTACAGCTTCAAATTAAGCTAAGATCAGATGGCTTTTGATATTTTTTCACTGATGTAGTTCAAAAAAAAAGGTTGAGGGACAGATTTGGAAACCAATTTGAACTAAGCTAAAGAGATCAAAGATGCATATAAATTCGACAGGAGCTAAGTTGAGCTTATGAAGATTAAGGAAAACAAAATTTACAAAATTTGAATACCCATTAAGCTATGAATTCAGACATGAACAAAGACTTGAGGCCACGCTCGCTCATTATAAGAAAACATAAACCCAACTTTTTTATGTAAGCTTGTAAACACTTATGCAATCATTTCCAAGACTTCTAACTAACCTAAACATGTTAAGAAAGGTTTGACTTGATAAGTCAAACGGGTGAATTCAGCTTTTTAGACCATTCTAAAGCATAAACCAAACACACTTTTACAAAGCATTTGACCCCCTTTTCTTTTCTTTTCTGAAAATAAAATAACTTAACTAATAACAAAGATTAATAATCACTTAGAAAAAAAGAGAAAAAGTTAAATTCAAAGTAGCTTTTTCATTCAAATAAAGTTGAAGATTACAAAACAAAGAAAAACTTAAACTAAAATATTTCTACTCAAAAACTAGGGGTGCCTTATACATGTGGCTACAACAACTATTTATACTAAGATACTAAGTCTTGGGTCTTCAAATCTTGTGTTTCTTCATTGAGGGCAGTCAAGCAAAAACCATCCTTTGTGCTTCTTTGAACTAATCTCAGCCCTGGTAAAGGTGAAGCTAGGTAAAAGGGGCAATGGAGGTGGAGTGTTCTTGGTTGTGGAGAAAGAGAGTAGGATTGTGGTTCTGGCGCTGGGTTTTGGAGGAAAAGAAAAGTGAAGAAGGACGAAGACAGGGAGGGTGGGTTGATATTGGTGTTTTGACGGGTAAGATTATTGGGTTGACCGGGTCAAAGGGATAGGTTGGGTTGTTTGTGTTTATTTGGGCCTAAGTAGTGGATTTGGTATAAACTTAGGATCCATTTTGTAGTTAAGGGTTAAACATGTACAATCCGAATCCTGTGGACCAAAGTCGTAATTTATGAAGTATTATCCAAGGGTCGACTTTGTCAATCACCAAAAGTGCGTGGACCGAATTTGCCAATTTGTGAAACCCGAGGACTAATCTTGACAATTTTAAAAATCCAGGGATCACAACTGTAATTTCTCAAACTTTTGAAATTTTACACCAAATGACTAATTATGACAACTTATGATTTCAAAAGGACCTTTGGTGACTTTTCTTTTAAATTACGTGCTCGGGGACTATTTCATCAATTTTTGAAAGACGGCGATCGAAGCGCCAATTATGCAAACTTTGTTCGCTTTTCATCCGATTTTAAACATTTTGCATCCGAAACATATAAAACACAATTTTGAGATATTTTAGTATTTTGATGCATTTTGAGTGTTTTAGATGTTTTATTCGGTTTTGACCTAAAATGATGAGTGAATAAGCACTCATCGATGGGTCAGTGGGACAAATAGGAAGGGGTTGAAAAGAGGATGCACATCGGCTTATGCAAGATGGTTTGGTGACTAAGATGCGGTCAAGAACAACCTCAAGTTCAAACAGATGAACAACAACAAGCTCAAACAGATGATCAACTCAAGATTCAAATTGAAGACCCACAAGTTGACCATGAGGAACAACCTCAAGTTGAGCATGAGGAACAACCTCAAGTTGACCATGAGGAACAACCTCAAGTTGACCATGAAGATGCAAATGAAACCCTCAAGATCACAATGAAGATCACCAAGTTCAAACAGAGATTGAAATGACTGCTACTCAAGTTGAACACATGCAAGCTGAAATAGATCAGACTCAAGAACAATTTCATGAACAAGTACAAGAACAACCTCAGCAGCACCATTTGCAAAAAAGGATGACTAAACTGAAAGTGAGAAGGCCTAGTGAAAGAATCCTGAAATTGAAGTTGGCAAAACAGTTGGATGGTCAGGGCAGCACTACAGAGTCTGCACTGGAAATAGATGATGCTTGAACAACAAGGAACCCCATGTGCCCTTTTTGTATTTCTTTTGTGGGCAACTAATGTAAACTATGATAACTTAATTTGGGTATGTAATATGTCTAGATAACTAATGTCTAGATTACCAAAAGCCATTACTTCTGGAGTAGCCAAATGTTTCAGTTCAAGTAAGAACTATGGTACACCGATAACCATATGATTTTGAGCAAACCACCAGCTTTCAACGGTTTTGATTTGTCTTTACCAGAAGCCGTTTGCTTCTGGACTAGCCAACTCTTAGATAAATTATCAATATTATCTTTGGTGAGTCGACACCAATTATGGATTTCAATCGCCTTTACCACAAGCCATAAACTTGCGGGCTAGCCAACTCTTCACTAATTAAAGATATGGTGAAATAACACCATACAATTTTGGGCAAATTGCAAGTCGTCAATGGATTTGATAAATCTTTACCAAGAGCCGTTTGCTCTGGATTAGCCAATCCTTTTGTTTATTAGACAGGCGGATCGATAACCAAATGAGAAAGTGTAAAACACTTACTCCAAAAAAAATTTTGGCCAAAACGGGGAATTGGTATATTTATATGATAAAATTCGTGAGAATCCCCCCACAATAGAAATGAATATTGCCCTCAATATTCAAAGTACCGCATGTTATGCCGAAACTAAGAACGAAAGGGAAATACTACGGCCATTATTTGATTTTTTTTTTTTTTTTTTTTTTTTTTTTTAAAGTAAAACTTTATACAACAACTGGGCAACTCCCCACACTAGGGTGGTAGAAAGTAGAAAGAGGTCGAAATACGGTGAAAACCCATATAGTGCTCTTGTTTTTGATTACCGAGTCGCTAGCTTGACTCGATCCCCGCATTCATTGGTTCATGGGGAAAGTTTGTAGATCCGGACAACCAAGGATGGTATGTCCTCCAAAGTAATGTTTCAATCTATGTCCATTCACCTTGAAGTTTGGTCCGTCCGCTTGAGATAACTCGACGGTGCCATATGGAAAAACTTTGGCAATGGTGAATGGACCGTCCAACGGGTCTTAAGTTTCCAGAAGATTTTCAATCTAGAATTAAAAGAATGACTCACCACCAACGTTGAAAACGCGGTTCTTAATCTTTGAGTCATGGATCTTCTTTGTCTTTTCCTTATAAATCAACGAATTCTCGAGGCTTGATCACGGAGTTAATTTAATTCATTGAGTTGAACTTTCCGGTGATCACCCGCGGACTTAAGGTCAAAATTAGCATGCTTCAAGGCCCAATAGGCTTTGTGCTCGAGCTCGATCGGAGATGACACGCCTTTCCATACACAAGCTTGTAAGGAGTACACCGATGGGTGTTTTGAAAGCGCACGGAAGGCCCAAAGTGCATCTTCAAGTTTGTCCACCAAGAGGCACGGTTTTCACCTACGGTCCTCTCCAAGATTCTTTTCAAACCACGATTCGAAACTTCCACTTGCCCACTAGTTCGGGGTGATACGCGGTAGAAAGACGGTGAGTGACACCGTGATTTAAGCATGACTTTTGCGAATTGGTCGTTGCAAAGTGCGTGCCGCGATCACTAATGATGGCACGGGGAGTTCAAACGTAAAGAGAGACTTTAAAACTTCACAACTACTCGGCGTCGTTGGTGGGAGCGCCGCTTCAACCCATTTAGACAAGTAATCGACCGCCACGAGTATATACTTGTTCCTCGAGAAGACGGAACGGACCCATAAAATCGATGCCCCATACGCCAAAGATCTCGCACACTTGAATGGCATTTTGAGGCATTTCATCTCTTTTAGAGATGTTGCTATGACGTTGACAAGAGTCGCAAGATTTGACGAGGTCACGGGCATCTTTGTAAATCGGGCCAATAGAAACCGAGTCGAACACCTTTTTAGCGGTGTAGTTCGGGCCATGATGTCCCCGTGGGTCCATTATGACAAGCCTTGAGAATTTCATCGCTTCGCCCGTGAACACACCGTCGGATGACTTGATCCGCACAAACCTTAAACAAGAAGGGTCGTCCCGAAATAATGCTTAACATCTTTGAAAAATTTGTTCTTTTGTTGGGACGACATCCCTTTCACAACAAAGTTACCCGCATGATAGTTTGCAAAGTCGGCAAACCATGGGGTACTGAATTTTCATGATGAGATACCACATTAAGAGTTTCGAGAGGAAACGTTTCATTTATTTCCTTTTCTCGAGCACACCTTGATGTGGATTTTCAAGACGAGAGATGATCACCGCTAGGTTCTCCGCTCCTTTTTATCAAGGATGATGATATCAAATTCTTGTAGGAGGAGAACCCATCGAGCAATCTCGGCTTTGCATCTTGCTTAGCAAAAGATATTTGAGAGCCGAGTGATCCGTATACACTATGCTTTTAGACAAGATCAAGTATGGCCGAAACTTCTCGAAGCATACACCACGGCTAGTAATTCTTTCTCCGTCGTAGTGTAATGTGCTTGAGCTTGGTCAAAGTTTTGCTAGCATAATTTATAGGTCGGAAATGTTTTGACTTTCGTTGCCCCAAAACGGCACCTATGGCGAAATCACTTGCATCGCACATAAGCTCAAATGGTAATTCCCAATCGGGGGCAACTAGAATTGGTGCTTCCGTGAGCTTTTTCTTAAGAGTTTGAAAAGCTTCAACGCACTCATTAGAGAAGATGAAAGGAGTGTCCTTTTCAAGAAGTCGGGTCATAGGCCGGGATATCTTTGAAAAGTATTGAATGAAACGACGATAAAATCCGGCATGACCAAGGAAACTTCTAACTCCTTTGACGGTTGTGGGAGGAGGTAATTTCGAAATGACATCGACTTTAGCTTTGTCAACCTCAATCCCGCTCTTAGAAATCTTATGGCCAAGGACAATTCCCTCCTTAACCATAAAGTGACATTTCTCCCAATTTAGACTAAGATTTGTGTTTTCACAACGTTCAAGCATCTTGTCCAAATGGGAGAGACATGTTTGAAAAGAATCCCAAAGACCGAAAAATCATCCATAAAGACTTCCATAGTCTTTTCGATCATATCATGGAAAATGGCCATCATACACCTTTGGAATGTCCCGGAGCATTGCATGTCGAAAGGCATGCGTCGGTAAGCAAATGTTCCATAAGGACATGTGAATGTGGTCTTTTCTTGATCTTGTGGTCAACGGAATTTGAAGTAACCCGAGAAACCATCGAGAAAACAATAGTATTCGCTTCCGCTAATCTCTCAAGCATTTGGTCCATGAAAGGTAAGGAAAGTGGTCTTTACGGTGGCTTCATTTAACTTTCGATAGTCAATGCAAACACGCCATCCCGTAACCAATCGAGTAGGAATCAACTCGCTTTCATCATTTTCAACAACGGTAATGCCACCTTTTTGGGCACACAATGAACGGGCTAACCCAAGGACTATCCGAGATAGGGTAAATCAATCCGGCATCGAGAAGTTTTATGACTTCCGCTTGATAACCTCATGAATTTTAGGATTCACCCTTCTTGGTGTTGAACCACGGTTTGAAGTCATCTTCCATGAGAATTTTGTGAGTACAAAATTTCGGGTCAATACCCTTGATGTCGGAAAGGTTCCAAGCGATGGCTCGCTTGTGTGACTTCAAAACCTTTATGAGAGCGGCTTTTTCATCCTCACTCAAGTCCTTAGCAATGATGACGGGTGATTTATTGTCACCTTCCAAAAATGCATACTCGAGATGAGGTGGTAAGTCCTTAAGTTCGACCTTGGGAGGATCATTAGATTTTTCAATCGTTTTGATTTCCTCTTTATGAAGTTCTTGAGAGGAGTGATGAAGGATCTTCATTGAGTAACCTCTCGATGAGAAGTATATCTCCTCAATGTCGATGGGAGCGTGATCTATTTCCCATGGAATGTAATCACTAGTCAAGTATGCTTCGATCTCTTCCAAAATAAAGTCACTTCTCAAACGGAGTGAGGGAGGGAAGAGAGCAATGATGGTATCAACCGAAGTGGGATTGCCACCGAGAATCCAAGAATTTCTTGAGAATACCTCCGACACAATGTCAAGGACATCAATTTTGTTGACGGAATTGTCTTCATAATCGGGGAGTATTTCGTAACTTGATTGAGATTGAAAGTAACGGCTTCCTTGTTCACCCTCAAAGTGATTTCCCTTCATCAACATCGATCAATGCACGACCCGCTTTCAATAAGCACCTCCCAAGGATGAGGGGTACTCGAGGATCGGCATCAAATTCGACAACAACAAAGTCGGCGGAAATGAAACTTGCCTACTTTACAAATACATCCTCGGCTATACCTAGCGGACGAGAACTTGTACGGTCCGCAAGCTCGAGGATCATACATGTAGGTGTAAGCGGAGGTAATGAAAGCTTTTTCCACATGGAGTGTGGCATCAAGTTAATGCTAGCGCCAAGATCGCCGGCGGAGCATTGAACTATGACTTGAAAATCACATGGATGAGAAATTTTCCGGTCTCCTAACTTTTCGGGAAGCTTTTAAGGATAACCGCCGAACAATTTTCGTTCAAAGAAGTTTTAGCCATTTCGAAATCTTTTCTTTGTTATTCAACAAATTTTTGATTGTCGGACCGAACTTTGGCATTAGAAGAAAGCGTCCATGAAACTAATCTCAAGTGCAAATCTTGAAAGATTTGGACAAGCTTCTCCATTTGTTGACTAGTTTTATCACGGAGTTTTGGTCATTAAGCCTTGAAGGATAAGGAAGTGAAAGCTTAGGAGTGGTCATCGAACAACGGGTTCGGAATTGGAGGTAAGACCAGGAGATTGGACTTGCGCGGTGCCTTTGGGCTTGAGTTATGCACCTTGTCCTTAGATATCTCGGTTTCTCGTTCCTCATCCTCACCGGAGAAGGATTAGGCATCGAGGGTCCTCATAAGACTTACCACTTGGTGGCAATAGCATTCAATTCACCTTTTGGGTTGGGAATGGTATTACTGGAAGAGCACCGAACTTGAAGCTTGATTCTTTGGCTCATGAGACTAGCAATCATGCTTTCAATCTTGCTATGAGATTGATCAATCTTGTTACTAGTAGTTCTAAGCTCGAAGTGAAATCATTCTTCAAAGTGGTAATTTGATTTTGCATGGACACCATCTTAGCTTCATTGCTTTTGATGTAATTAGCAATGTCAATGGAAGCTTGAGGAGGCCGGGCATGCATGTTTTGTTGAGGAGCTTGGAATCGGTTTTGATTGAAATTTCCTTGATTTTGAAAACCTTGATTATGATTTTGAAAATTCGATTCGACTGATTTTGATTGAACTGATTATTTCTATTTTGCACATTTTGATTGTTTCGATTTTGATTAAACCCGGTGGTCCAAGGAAATTGTTAGAACGATAGTGAGAAGGTTCGGTCCCCTGCGGTTGGTAGGAATTACCTCCGTATTGTAGGAATCGAAGCGGCATAACGCCTCTTGAGTGAAGCCACCGAGGTCGGACACTCAAAATAAGGGTGTGGACCACCACAAGTTTCACAACTCTTGTTTACGACATTCACTTGTTGATTGTTATTATTGTGACTCAATTTAAGCACGGCGGTGGATATTTCTTCAATCTTTTGGTTAGAGTCGTGAATTCAAGATGGAAGGGTGGTAGATCTCCTTGACTCACTCCTCTTGGCCGAGGAATCCCAATAATTGTGGTGGGCGGTCATGTTTTCAATGAGATCGTAGCACTCTTCGGTCGCTTTTCATAAAGGTGCCACCGTAGCAGAAGATTAATCGTGTCACGGTGTCTCAATGTTAACCCGTTATAGAACGTATCTATTTGGGTGACAAGCAACATGTTGTGGTTGGGACATCGATCAATCGAAAGCTTATAGCGTTCCCATGCCTCAAATAAGGACTCATCGGGATGTCGCCGAAAATTATCGATTTCATTCCGTAGTTTCGTCACCATCGACGGTGGAAAATATTTCGCCAAGAATTTGGAGACCATTTCATCGAAACTATGGATTGAGTTCTTGGGAAGACGATCAAACCATGCGGTGGCATGAAGCGCCAAAGAATATGGAAAGAGGTATAAGCGAAGGCGTCATCGGTGACCCCATTTTGCTTCATACTTTGGGTGACGGTGAGAAATTTGTCGAGATGCTTGTTGGCATCGTCACCCGGTGATCCGTGAAATTGACAAAACTCTAGACTTGTTGAATCATGTGATGCTTAAGTCCAAAATCCGTGGCCTCGATGTTGACCGGGGCAATAGGACCGCCCGTCCATCCATCGAGGTTGGCAAAGCTCCTCCATCGCTCGAGATCGGGAGCTTGATTTTGTGGCCCGTGTTGTTGGACTTGAGGTCCGCTCCCTAGGTTATGTGTCATTGTGATTTGTTCGACCAGACGTATCTCTGCACGTTAGCTTGGTTACGGATACGCTCACGAGCTTGAGAGCGAGTGCGCATGCACTTCCAAAACAACACTTTCAATTAAAACAAGACCGAGGCAAAACAACGGTGAACTTAAACCAATAATCTCACGTGAAATGATCACTTCTATAAGTAAAATGCACAAAGGAGCGGAGAGACTTTGTAGGTCGCAAGCTTATTAAAACCCGCTCTTTTCACCGCAATTTAATGTCGGGCCGTCCTTATACCCTCACACGCTTTGTTAAACCGATAGAAATAAACCAAAACACGAGCGACACAAAGGCAAGTTTTAAATCGTGGTTCGGGAACTTATAATGATAACACCTCGATTAAGAATATATTGATTGTGTCTTCTATTTATTTAAAACAACAAGGAAAATCTTTTGTATTTTAATCTTTTACATATATATACAAAGAAAAGGAAAATATTTTGTATTTTTGTATTTTATAAAAACAATAACTTCACGAGGAAGGTTCTTCAAGTCACTAATCGCAAAACTTCACGATATTGTCGCAACACACCTCCCAAGCGTGGCGCCAAAATTTGGTTCGTTGTGAAGTGAGTGGTAAAAATACAATATCAACGTATATCAAAATAACCGTAAAATTCGACAAATCGACCCTTTAGGAAAAAGGTCAACGTGCCAAACCTCACGGGTGTGATAAAAGTGATACCGGAAAAGTGATTTCCCGGGTCGTGTCCCAACGAGGTGTGAATGGAAGGATTCGTTGAGTTTCGTGATTTGAACTTGAATTGGATTTTAAAGATTTTGGATTTGATTACGTATTCTACAATTTAATTAACGGGAAAGTAATTAAGGCAAGGGAACCCTAATAAACTACAAACTAACTACTACTAAGCCTAAGAAATGATAAAATGAAGCTACACTAAGTCCTAGGGTGCAAAAACGCAAAAACGTAAAAACGGTAAAACAACCCGAGCCATAAACGTAAAAGTTTTGCAATTTAAGGGCTACGGGTGTGAAATCAATTTTCCTACGTTCTATTTGACTAAAAATAATTTTAGGAAAAAGCGGAATATTTTTATGACTTTTAAATTAATTTCTATGAATTAAATTCTATGAAATACTAATTAAATGATTAAAAATATTAAACTAATTTAGAAAAATATGGAAAATCACGAAACTACTTCTTAATGCATCGACCCTAGGAAAATTTAAAAATCGGAAGTTGCTTTGAAATAAGCTCGAAATAAGCCAAAGTTGGCTTATAAGCAAACCGCCTAAGTGACACTTAAATATTTAATAGTGCAAAATACAACCGATAAAGTCCCAAGGCGTATGGTTTGGCGTGGAGTGTTAGTGTGTTGAGCTTAGGGACCGAGGTTGAATCCCTTGGTACCCTTTTTGAAAATCAAATTTTTTTTCAACTTTTCTTTTGGAACGAGTAAAGGGTGATGAGATAAGCACTTTTTGTGAAAACTTTATTTATGAAACTTAGTCAATAAGCAGTTTAAACTGCTTTTTGCTCACTGTTTTGGACAGAACACAAATAAACACCTTTTTAATGCTAAAAACCAAACACTCCTTAAGCTGTTTTAAACTCACATAACCCTGAAAAGCAGTTTGAAAATAGTGGATAAACAAGCATTGATGACAAATAAGCTGGAACATTCACAGTTAAGCTACAATTAAGCAAAGATTAAGGGGAAATCAGTCGGCTAAGGAATAAGCTATGCTAAAGCTAATGAATGGAGATTAATCACTAAAGTTATTTCAATAAGCACTAAGAGAAGATTAATAATCCAAATCCTAACTACACTAAGCTATACTAACTAAAGTGTATCTAATAAGCGAGATAACAACACTTGATAAGCCAAGATAAAAGCAAATGAAACTCTTCTTTGCATAGCTGCGACTGCAACAACCCCAGGGACTGTTTAAGCTTATTAATCGGACGGAATGAGTTCCACAACAATCAAAAGTCGCAACAACAAACCCAAGCAAGCATAGTTGTCAAAAAGAACAATTAGAATCCAAGAACAAACATTTACGACTTCAAATTAAGCTAAGATCGATGGCTTTTGATATTTTTTCACCGATGTAGTTCAAAAAAAGGTTGAGGGACGATTTGGAAACCAATTTGAACTAAGCTAAAGAGATCGAGATGCATATAAATTCGGCGGACAGAGCTAAGTTGAGCTTATGAAGATTAAGGAAAAACAAAATTTACAAATTTTGAATACCCATTAAGCTATGAATTCGCACATGAGCAAAGACTTGAGGCCATTGCTCTGCTTCGGTTATAAGAAAAACAGAAACCCAACTTTTTTATGTAAGCTTGTAAACACTTATGCAATCATTTCCAAGACTTCTAACTAACCTAAACATGTTAAGAAAGGTTTGACTTGATAAGTCAAACGGGTGAATTCAGCTTTTTAGACCATTCTAAAGCATAAACCAAACACACTTTTACAAAGCATTTGACCCCTTTTTCTTTTCCTATCTGAAAATCAAATAACTTAACTAATAACAAAGATTAATAATCACTTAGAAAAAAGAGAACAAGTTAAATTCAAAGTAGCTTTTTCATTCAAATAAAGTTGGAGATTACAAAACAAAGAAAAACTTAAACTGAAATATTTCTACTCAAAAACTAGGGGTGCCTTATACATGTGGCTACAACAACTATTTATACTAAGCTACTAAGTCTTGGGTCTTCAAATCTTGTGTTTCTTCATTGAGGGCAGTCAAGCAAAAACCATCCTTTGTGCTTCTTTGAACTAATCTCAGCCCTAGATCAGGTAGGTAGCATTTTGAACTCAATCTTGACCATCCACTGAGCTTTTTGACTAGGATTGATGAGCTGGACATCGGGGAAATGGAAGTGGGTTAGGGATTTGGGTGAAACCGGTTAAAGAAATGAAAGGAGGTTTTGGGTAAAGGTGAAGCTGGGTAAAAGGGGCAATGGAGGTGGAGTGTTCTTGGTTGTGGAGAAAGAAGAGAGTAGGGATTAGGGTTCTTGGGCGTTGGGTTTTGGAGGGAAAAGAAAAAGTGAAGAAGGACGAAGACAGGGGAGGGGGTGGGTTGATATTGGTGTTTTGACCGGGTAAGATTATTGGGTTGACCGGGTCAAAGGGATTGGGTTGGGTTGTTTGTGTTTATTTGGGCCTAAGTAGTGGATTTGGTATAAACTTAGGATCCATTTTGTAGTTAAGGGGTTAAACATGTACAATCCGAATCCCAGGGACCAAAGCTGTAATTTATGAAGTATTATCCAAGGGCTGACTTTGTCAATCACCAAAAGTGCAGGGACTAAATTTGCCAATTTGTGAAACCTGAGGACTAATCTTGACAATTTTAAAAATCCAGGATCACAACCTGTAATTTCTCAAACTTTTGAAATTTTACACCAAAGGACTAATTATGACAACTTATGATTTCAAAAGGACCTTTGGTGACTTTTCTTTTAAATTACGTGCTCAGGACTATTTCATCAATTTTTGAAAGGCAGGCGATCGAAGCGCCAATTATGCAAACTTTGTTCGTTTTCATCGATTTTAAACATTTTGCATCTGAAACATATAAAACACAATTTTGAGATATTTTTAGTATTTTGATGCATTTCGGAGTGTTTTTAGATGTTTTGCAGTTCAGTTTTGACCTAAAATGATGAGTGAATAAGCACTCATCAGTGGGTCAAGTGGGACAAATAGGAAGGGGTTGAAAAGAGGATGCACATCAGCTTATGCAAGATGGTTTGGTGACTAAGATGCAGCTGAAGAACAACCTCAAGTTCAAACAGATGAACAACAACAAGCTCAAACAGATGATCAACCTGAAGATTCAGCTGAAGACCCACAAGTTGACCATGAGGAACAACCTCAAGTTGAGCATGAGGAACAACCTCAAGTTGACCATGAGGAACAACCTCAAGTTGACCATGAAGATGCAGCTGAAAACCCTCAAGATCACAATGAAGATCAGCCTGAAGTTCAAACAGAGATTGAAATGACTGCTACTCAAGTTGAACACATGCAAGCTGAAATAGATCAGACTCAAGAACAATTTCAGGAACAAGTACAAGAACAACCTCAGCAGCACCATTTGCAAAAAAGGATGACTAAACTGAAAGTGAGAAGGCCTAGTGAAAGAATCCTGAAATTGAAGTTGGCAAAACAGTTGGATGGTCAGGGCAGCACTACAGAGTCTGCACTGGAAATAGATGATGCTTGAACAACAAGGAACCCCATGTGCCCTTTTTGTATTTCTTTTGTGGGCAACTAATGTAAACTATGATAACTTAATTTGGGTATGTAATATGTCTAGATAACTAATGTTAATAGGTCATGACCATCAACCAATAGCCCATTTTGTAAATCTTTTTAGGGGACTAACTGATGGTCATTTTGGTATGTAATATGGGTAGAACAGATAGCATCCTTTGAGGGCACAAGCCCAGTATGTAATGACCATCTCAGCACAAGCCCATTTTGTACATCCTTTGAGGGCAGTAAAAAGATGGTCATTGTTAAACTACTAAGTTTAATGAAATATGCAGTTTGTAACTATGTTTTGTTATTAGTTTCCAATAATGAAATATGCAGTTTTTAACTATGTAATATGCAGTTTTTTACCATTGTTTATAGGCATTATTGTTTGCAGTAAATACACATTGATAAGGCAGTCAATGAGACATAGGCTATTTGATAAGGCAGTCAATGAGACTATTTGCAGTCATCCATAGACTATTTGCAGTCTTTTTTTATGCAGCCTATATACACATTGATAAGGCAGTCAATGAGACATAGGCTATTTGCAGTCAAGTTGAAATATGTTTTTTATGCAGTCAATGAACATAGACTATTTGCAGTCAATGAGACATAGTCTATTTGCAGTCATTGTAAATTTAATGAGAATCCCAACCCAACTGTTTTTCAGACTTGTTATAAAATCCAATGAACCAATACCATATCCCACACATCTTCTACTCATATCGTGTATCTAAACAAAATTCCTATTAGCATGAGTTCGTGCAAGAGGATAATGTCCACCAACCACCGTGTGCAGTAAAAACTTGATAATAACCATTTCCATAAATACTAACCATAAACCGGAAATCTAACAACTTTAATGCACATTTCCTTTATGCATTCTCGTCATTTTTTTATTTCGAGAGATAATAACCATTTCCAAGACCACGTAAGAGAGTAATGAACAAGGTGATCTTGAAGGAGGCTCATGGGGATCTTACTTTCCACCATTGCAAAGACATTGAAGAGCCACTTCCTATTGAATGGAAAGTTGGTTCCACTCAAGGCAAGTTGAAGAAAATGATGATGAGGAGATGCCAATAAGCGCAAAGCGACTTGCCAAGCTTGCTTTTGATGCTAGGCCCAAAGTTCGGGATTGCCAAACAAGGCAACTTGTGTTGAGATGGGCATCAAAGCGGGTTGCCAAGCCTATCAACAATGAAGTCGAGACTAAGGGAAGGGAAGAGGACAAGGTCTAGGAAATGAGTGGTTTGGAACTCATGAGTGGTTTTATGGCTTTAGTAAGGTTAGTGGTATGGCTTTAGTATGCCCTAGAATAATCCTATGTAATGCAGTCCTATGTAATCCTATGACTATGGTTGCAGTCCTATGTAATATGACTATCCTATTTGTGTGCATACCATACTAACACTTAACAATTCAACACATGTACAAAACTAAAACATTGACATTCATTATCCAAAGTTAAGTTTTACAATTCAAAATACTACATTAACAATGAAGAAGAACTAAATCGGTTGGATAGTTTCATACCAAACCAAACACAAATGAAACATAACACTCTAACATCATCATAAACAACCTATCATACAATTCAAGTTTTGACTTTCCACCTTCACCTCCTCTTCCAATCTTGTCTTTGTAGCCTTCAACTCCTCTTCCAACCTTGCCTTATCCAAAGCTAGAGCTTCAATCATTGGTGCATTTTCAACAACTCTCTGCCTTTGCAAGAACCCATATACCAAGTCCTTGTAGTATTCACTAGGAAGGTCTACATCCAGAAATTCATAGACGCGACATTGAGCACATTTTACAAATCTCTTTCCAGGATTCGTCCTTGTGGTTGATGTTTGGACTCTCAATTGTCGATCACACTTACAGAAACGTTCAATCTTACCTCCAACTAAACGTGATTGTGCTGAAGATGAACTATTCATAATTAGGGTTCTAAGATGACAACGAATTGGGGATAATATTGCAACAATGGTTTAGGGTTGTGATTGGGTGGGGGTAGATATTAATGTTTGTAAAAATTTCAACAAATCCCCCCCTAAGGATACAACTTGTGTACAAAACACAGCCAAAAGACAAGAAATCAGCTTAAAACGCGTTTAGAGTGACTAGGGAGGTTAATTATAGGTTTAGTGTAATTTTGTGTTACAAAAGGAAAATTAGGCAAGTTTAGGGCTATAATAGGAAAAAAAAAGTTTGATGCCCAGAAAAGGAAAAGGTGGCAACTTTGATGCCTTTTTAGACAATTTGCCCATCTACTACACCCAGACGGAACATGCAAAATGCATGATTTAATGCATGATCTTGCGCAATATGAAATGAGACATGATTGTGCGGTTATAGGGCCGGGTAAGGAGTTAATAACCCCGGATGAGGTGCTTCATCTCAGTTTATCATGTGAAGATCTTGAGTTTTCAAAACAGGATTTGAAAAAGCTAAGATCCGTACGATCAATGTTGGTCTTTGATAATGTTTATGACAGTAGCATTAGACAAATCTCCAGTCATGTTTATCTAAGGGTGTTGCATTTGAACAGAATTAGAGGCTCTGCTTTGCCCGAATCAATCTGCAAGCTAATACATTTGAGATACTTGAAAATTTCACGATCAGGTATAAGCGTTCTACCAGAGTCGATTATAAATCTCCAAAACTTGCACGTTTTAATTCTAAAAGAGTGTTACGGTTTCTGTGAGTTGCCTAAAGGCATGAGGTACATAAGGAATCTTCAATGTCTAGATACCGGAAGTCACTGCCCCGGTCTCCAGCATATGCCTGTTGGAATAAAAGAACTAACCAACCTTCGAAGGCTTTCACGGTTTGTTGTAGGAAAAGATGATGAGGCCCGAATAGGTGAACTGGGAAATCTAAATCTTCTTGGGTGGGATTTGGAGTTATGGAGACTTGAGAATGTTGGAGGTTTAAGAGATGCCAAAAGTGCCAATTTGAAAGACAAAACAAATCTTAAGTCTTTGGAATTACATTGGACGAAGGATCATCAACATGAAAAGTTTGATTCAGAGGTTCTTGAGGGATTGGAGCCATATTCGGGTCTCCAGTCGTTGACTATAAAAAGTTACATGGGAACGGTTCTTTCTCCAAGTTGGCTGTTCAAATTAGTCAATTTGACTATTACTGGGTTTTTTAATATTGGAAGGTGTGAACATCTTGCACCACTTGGGAAATTACCTAGCCTCAAGAGCATTACATTGTGGGACATGCGGTCTTTAAAGGGTTTTCATGATGACGACAACTCTACATCAAGGGACGAGATTCTCTTTCCTAGTTTAGGATGGTTATACATAAGGGGGTGTTCGTCTTTGGTTTCTTTGCCAAGTAACTTTCCAAAATTATCGTTATTGAATTTAGAATTTTGTGACAAATTAAGTTCTCTACCAGATGAGATACAAAGTTTCAAGAATCTCAATCGAATTACCATTATACATTGTAAAATTCTACAAAGAAGGTGTAAAAAGGATGTAGGAGATTATTGGCTTAAATTTTCTCACATTCCAAGTGTCCTCATTAAAACTTCATGGTAACATTCTTTATTTTTTTCTTTTTTTTATCTTTAAAGTTTTTTTGCAATATCTCTCAACTTTTTAACTTATGTAGAGTACAACCCACTTCTAAGTTCTAACTATGGTTATAGCCAAAGTAAAGAAAAGTGTACACTTTAAAAGTATCAAATGTTCTTTATGACATCCCATTAACTTTTCAAAATATAAAGCCAAATCCAAATCAACTACAATTGTTATTCAGTATTTTTAAATAACTCAAATAATTCGTTCCGCATATATTCTAGTATCAATTGTTTGATTTTTCTGGGTTTAATTTTTATCTAAAATTTTATATGGAGTTTGCGGAAGCTAATGCTCATTTTATTTAGGTTTACTGAGGACGAGGACAAGGAAGAGGATAGCGCGAACCACGAGTATACGGACTGGAATTGAACTTTGGTGTGATATGTGAGGAAGATGCTGCTTCATGGTTTTAAGTCTTATTTTGTTAGTGAATTTTGTGAGCATATTCACTGTAAACCCTCACGAGACAACACTCATCCACTAGAGATCACCTAGGGGTTCAAAGGCTTGTTGCTACGCTAAATGCAACCGTGATTCCTGCGTAAGTGAGTTAGGATCATATACAATTCAAAATTTTCCATTCTTTTCAGCTTGTGTTTTTTTATTTTTTTTCAGTTCGTGTATAAGTACAATATGTTGAATATTATGTTGTATAAGTCCTCTCATTATTATAATTTTTTTATAATAACAGATACTATTGAATTAAAATAAAGTATGGTTATCCTGTGCAAAAAAGAGATCGGCGTATCACCATGTGTACTATGAAATATACCATAGGAAAATCAGTTGTAAGGTATTGTTGAATTGTATTTATAGTATATTGGCCTCTTAATAGAATATGGAAAGTGGGTGGGGATTAGTGAGCGTGTCTGCATTTTAAATACTTATGGTAATATGGTCCAGAGTTGGCACGTTTAAAGTGGACTGACATCTCAGATCTTATTGATTCTATGGATGGTATTTGGATAGCTATGGGTGAGTTGGCTCTCAATTTGTTGCAAATGAAGCCATGTCTTTCATGAATTTCATTGCAAATGTGGAATTTCACGACTTTAAACATGGGTTGGCGAAGTAATACTTATTTTAATCGAAGTGGATCAAGGATGAAAGATGAGCAAGCTAAACAAGTTCCTTGTTACGATAATTAAGTTTTGTTTTCACCGAAGCAACACTTTCACTTTCTGATTGGATTGTTATCTTGGACAATTGTTGGACCGCGTTATCTCGAACCATTGTCCCATCCCCTTCGTCCAATGCATGTGTCGATTTGGACCTAAGCCTTTTAGGGTGTTCGACTCATGGCTCAAGAATGAGAAATTGCACTCGGCAGATCATGGAATTCTTGGAGGGTGCTATTGTGGCGATATTCGTGCTTGGTGTGTGGTGGGAAAGGACGGACGCAGGATTTCCGGAGGGCCATCCCATTCCTCTTCATCATACTCATCTGGTGCAAAATAATTTCCCTTTTGTCAACTCAAAAGCAATGGAATAAAGAAAATTTTAATGTATTTTATTTCAAATGGGTCAATTCAAGATAAGCAAAGAAAAAAACCAAAAAGGGGAACAAGTAAAATGGGTTAAAGACTGACTACCAAGGTCTATTTTCTAATGCATACAATCCCAAAACAATTTTATTCTTTTCAAATTACCTTAGAGGGAGGGAGGAGGGCATCGGCACCAAATCGGGTAGGTGTGCCCGATCAGTAACTGCCACGGTAGGGCTGTATCAAATTCGGCTATCAAAATCGGCTTGGTAACCCGGCGTTTGTAGGAGCGTATTTTGAAAAAATGGGACGTTACATATAACGGCTATATTTGGCCGAATAAAAAAATAAAAAATAAAAAATAAATAAATAAATAAAATTCCTCTTTAAAACCAAACCATTTCACTTCATTTTTCAAAATAACAATTCACAAACCAAACCATTTCACACATTAATCTTTCAAACTTTGGCGAAACCATGGATTCAAGAAGAGGTAAAAAACCTTTCACCTCGCGAAACCATAATGTTTTATGTTATGTTTAAGTATTATGTTATGTTTTTAAGTATTACGTTATGTTTTTTTTTAAGTATTATGTAATGTTTTTAAGTATTATGTTATGTTTTTTTTTTTAAGTATTATGTAATGTTTTATTTTATTTAATGAAATGGTATGTTTTATTTTAAATATTGTATGTGATTTTATGTATAAAAAAAAAAAAAAAAAAAAAAAAAAATCGGTACAAATTGGTGACCACTCCTCCACTTAGGGTATAGTTAGGGTAAGATTGGGTATTTTGATGTGTAATGTTTTTATTGGATGGAGGTGAGGTGTGCACTGCAGGGTATTAGTGACCACTCCCCTCTCTTATGGTAATAATATTGTGTATGTAATTATAAATAAAGGAATTGTTTATTTGTAACAAAAAAACTGACATAAAAATGTTTGGGATCAACCCAACCCTGCCAGCCTGTTTCATATCGTACAAAAAATTACCCATTACCAATTACCCCACCAGCCCGTCCCATCTTGCTACCTTAATAGTTACTATATACAAATCAAACACATTTACGAGTGAGCTTTGTAAAACTGATCATACCAGATACAACTCTGGGCCTTCCCCTTCCTCTTCCCCTTCCACCACTACCCCTGCCTCTTGCAGCTGGCATTCCATCTGCAGAAAAAAAGTATTGATACAAATCTACTGCAACCCAAAATACTGTTACAAAAAGAACCTCCTTCGTACTCGAACTCAGGAGACGCCTTCACCTGATAAGCTGGCAATGGAGGCTGATACCTGAGAGCATGTAAATCGCATGAGAACTGGGGAAGGTACTAGAATGCTGAATTTTCACAATCGTGAAGAATTACTACGCTATATTTTACAGCCAAGTAGTCGATCAAATTAGACAGCACTAGACAAATGTAGGGATGCCATATAGTAGAAGATGATAAGATGCTGGCCTTTTATTCTTTTTTCTATAATGAAAATATGGAAGAAAACTAGATCTACAAGAAATAATCTTGACTAACAAAACACATTGAGTACAGTTTTGTACCAAGTACATCTGATGGTCACCACAACTTGATTCATTTCGATCAATTAAACAATGTGATATATTAAAGGTGTGCAGCATAAGTGGTAACTCACCCAATAGATGATGTATCCAGCTCCTTCATAGAGAGGCCTATAGTGATCAATGAAACATGCCTTGTGGTTTCCAGACTGCAGCACCAAAAAAAGAAAGTAACGATAAAGAGTCATATAACGTAAAATAAGATCAGATTCTTTGCAAAATATGAGCTCAATAAGGATCTTACGGAAGTAAGCCTTCCTCTAGAGGCTCCCATGTATCAGTTATGTCTGTGGATCCGATGGATGTATTTGATGAAGACCAACAATTCTCCTCTTCATTGACAGCAAGTACAATAACACTTATCAGCAGAAGTACCAATACGCGATGGAAAATCAGTACATATACAACAAAGCATGAAAAACCTTTATTAGTTCCACAATAGTAGCGGTCTTGTTGATAGCTCTGCCCATTGCTTTAAACACAATTTCTGATGAGCCCTTTTCCTAGAAACCAGATTAGTAGATAAAATGTGAGATCCACTAAAAGCATCACCTTAATTACTAGTAATAGATATGCTATAGATAACAACTGCATATAGGTAACATGAATAGAAATATTTCAAAAGATTCCATGTCAATTCTTTTAAGTTCTGTGGCTGTTTGGGTTGCTTATTTAAACTGCTTATTCACTGTAATTAAACGTTTTAATAAACAGTTACAAGTTGCAGTACTTAGAACAGTTTATTTCAGTAAATTATAATCAGGCAAGTCGTTTGGATTAGCAATCCTAAACTGCTTAATAGTTGTATCTAAATGGCATAAGAACATAAGCAGTTTTATTAAGCACTCCCAAACACCAAAAATATACAAAACCGCAGCATATGTATAGAGAAAGACAAATAGATATTCAAGAGATCTTCACCAAAAGTGAAGATAACATTGGAAAATTATATACCAAGAGAAAACCATTTATAAACTACTTATAAAAGTTAGATATTCACATATAAGTGTAGGTACTGAGACCCTGTACCATAACATGCCCAGAAAGAATCGTCATGTATAAAAGTTACCTCAAGCAAAGTCATTGCATATGTGATATAGTTACGCATCCTGCCCTGGCTAGTAATTCGTATCTCATTCTCCTGAATGGGTTGCTCAGCTCGTGGCTTTTCCACCCTCTGGTACCGATCCATATCCTATAAATCAAAACCAAAAAACACTAATATCAAAACCATAGCCAAACCCACTGTCGAAAATCATATAGTACAATATAAGCAATAAGAACGGAAAACTATAGACATCAGCGCAGACCAGAATGCATACAAATGCCCAAAATCAGAACATATTATTTAAATTTCTAGCATTACAACTGATGAACTAACTAAAATCCAGCAATCTCAAAAACATATAAACCACGAATTCAGCTTCAAAAAGGGGAAAAGTAACATCTGTAATTCACACAGCAGATATAGAAAATAGCTTAAGCGTATGGCCATTGGCCATTAACATGAAGTTAAAATCAATGTAGCAAAAGGTCGCCTAAAAAGTCAACTTAACGCAACTCATACAAAGTTATTATTTTATCACAAGCCTCGATAAATCAAACCAAAACAGCTGATTAATGCGGTACGCCGCCAGTACATCAACAATAACATGTAAAGTACGATTTCTGCATGCCAAATAACATCGCAAAACTAAATCTAACTTTAACATATCGCATACAACACTAAAATATAAAAACTAATTGCTTTATAACCTCGACTATTAAAATCAACTGCTAATAACTAAAACACACAATTTCGAGCAAATTAACGTCTACAACAACTAATTGCCGTAAAACATCAACAATCAACATATAAACCTATTGATAACTTAAACCTAAGGGGGTGTTTGTTTAAGCTTATATGTGGGCTTACGAGCTTATTTGATTCCGCCTTATATTTCATAAGCCCCAATCTTCAGGCTTATCTATAATAATCATAACAAGCTTATATAAGTCTGAAAAATAAGCTGGAATGAAAGAAGCTCATAAGGCCACATATAAACCATAAAACATGAAAATAAGCTCAAAATCAACATCGATTAGCTGAAACCTAACAAGTAATTACAGTTATTATGATAAAAGATATATAAAAATAAAAGGTTAAGTATAAATCGATGTAAGCCCTAAAAATTGAAAGAATAATTTACCGGTTTTGATTAGTGTATGAGATTTTGCTTTGAATTTTTCCTTAAGTTTTAAGCCCTAAAAATAAAAATTGTGTTTGGGTCAAGTTTTTGGGTATTTATATTAAGTGAAGATGTGTTTGGTTTTTTGGTTTTTGATTTTAGTAAGACGTGGCCAACACTTCATCTATAGACAAAACGTTTAAGGGGGTGCTTGGTTGGGGGTAATGGGGGTAGGAATGGAAAAGGTAATGGTGAACGTCTTGGTTACGATTAGGTAGAGGTGGCAAAGCAGGCGGTACGGCAAGGCAGTACTGGCCAAACGGGTCTTGTGGCAAGAGCGGCTAAACCAAGACGCGGTGAAACTACCATATTATACTAATCGACTTTTAAAACCCAAAACAATGAAATAAATTCGCGAACGTAACATCTCATTTATATTTAAAAATTAAATATCGGTTTTCTTTAAAAACAATATAATGTTCGAGAAAACATGTGCCCATTATCGCCCATTTAAACACAAATGGGCGATAAATGCCCATTTCAAAAAGGAGGGTCCAAATGTCCAAATCTTTTAAAAGTTTTATTTAAATTTTTTTTTATTTAAGACAAATTGCCACCTCTACGACTAGGAATCATTCATTATTTAGTATTGGGTAATGGGCATTACACCAAGAATGGGAGGTATGGTAATGATTACCCACCACCACCACCAGTAGCCACCACCACCACCACCAGCCACCACCATTAGCAGCCACCACCACCACCAGCCACCACCACCACCACCAGCCGCCACCACCAACCACCACCAGTAGCTACCACCACCACCACCATCAGCAGCCACCACCACCACCACCAGCCACCACCACCACCACCATTAGCAGCCACCACCACTAGTAGCCACCACCACCACAGCAGCCACCACCACCACCTACCAACCACCACCACTACCACAAAAAACAGCCACCAGCCACCACCACCACCACCCACCACCACTTTGGAGGTTAATGTGTTTTTCTTAAACCAAGCACTATCAAAGATAATGATAATCTTCATTCCATTCCTTTGCATTCCTTTGCATTCCCTTTGCTTTTCCCTTTCCCATTTCCCATTTTGAACCAAGCGCCCCCTAACTTGTGTGCAAGTGTGATCACATTATTTTATGGGTTTGTCTAAAATGTGCCCTAAGGGCACAAGTTAAACACACTAAAAGAACACCGGGTCTCACAGAAAAGGACAAAGAGATCTACAAAAAATGTCCTTTCGTGAATACCTATATCTTTTTGTAGGATCGATTGTCCTTTAATATCTTAACTTGTGCGCTTCTGGCAGATCGATGAGCATAATCTTCATCATTTTGTACAATATAAAGCTAAAATCATCCGAAACACTCAAAACGCATCAAAATGATAAAAATATCACAAATCGATGTTTTATGTGTTTTAAATTCAAAATATCAAAATCGGATGAAAAACATATCAAATTTGCAAAATTGCGGTTTTAGTCCCCAAGTTTCTAAAATTGTCAAAACTAGTCCACAGTCAAAATTTCAAAGAAAAATCATCAAAGGTCCTTTTTAAATCATAACTTGTCAAATTTAGTCCTTTGGTGAAAAATGTAAAAAGTTTGAGAAATTTACAAAATGGTCCTTGACTTTCAAAATTGATGAAATTGGTCCCGGAAAATGTGAAAAAGGCAACATTGGTCCTTATACTTTTGAAAGTTGCCACTTTTGGTCCTTGGAATAACTTTTACGAATTGGCGACCTAAGCCCTCAAATTTCGATTTTACATTAAACCTCGAGTTTTAAACCCTTTAAACCTTTTGGCCTACCTACTAATTACGGACCCTGTCAAAACACATTGTGAACCCCTTTATTATTACCACTTGCACGAGGTCAAATGGTCGAACAAACAGGCGCCAAAGTCCATCTCTCAATCGCCTGCTGCTGACTGCTATACCCATCCCACTCCTCCATTTTCACTCCACCATGTCCCCACTCCTGACTACCTTCCAAGCATCATTAAATGCACCCTAACCTCCTCACTCAACCCCAATTGTCAACACAAAAATTGGCGCCAAAATCCAATTTAAGCGGCCATGATTAATTTGAGCAATTGAAGGCGGAGATTTGTTGGGATTTCAATGAGAAGAAGAAGAAAGACTTTGGGTTATAAAGAGAAGCAATTGGAGCAAAGAAAGGAGTCTTGTAGTTTTATTTTATTTCTTATGTCGTTTTTATATTAAGTTTTTCAATTCGATTATTAAACTTGTAATATTTTGTTACATTGTATTAATTTAAGTATTTAAAGGTGTTGAAACCGATTCCAAGTACTAATTTCGGTGTAATGTTATAAACTCCATTTTATGTCCTTTGTTGAAAAATTCCAAGTATAAATCTTGTTTACAAGCTTCTAAAAGCTCATTACTCGGTATTAATAAGCTTATATAAGCAACATAACTTTACAAGTTCCATTTCAAGTTTACACTCCTTTTGATATTTGGTCAACAAAAGTCAAACAAAGGTCAAACTAGCAATGGAAATGGTAAAAGGATGATCTTGAGCATGGATGTGGGTTGTTTTGGAACCGATGGGTTGGTTAGGATAGATAATGGTTCATGGTTCTTGGTTGCGAGCTATAGTAGCTATGGATCTTTGTAAGTGTTTTTAAGTTTTTATGCCTACTTAGTATTTATAGTTTAAACTAGTTAAAATCTGTTCTAATAAGTTATCTTTAAGTTGCGGTAGCTTAGTTTGATAATTAAATCGGTAAGTTCATGGTTAGAATCATTTTTGAGCTCAAACAGTTAGTTAAGGGTGTTTGGATTTACTTATTGTCTGTCTTATTGGTCTACTCGGTGGGAGATTGTTGTTAGTTCATGTTTACTAGGTACATGTAAGTTCAATTGAGTCAAGATTTTGGGTCCGCTAGCACCAATAGTCAACTTTTCACTTAAATCTGTCTCAACAGTCCACTGTTGTGAATTATGAAAGCTAATCTCTTGTTTTATGTTCAAAGGTCATAAACAATACTTGCAGAAGCTTAATATCATCATTTTATATCATAATTTGCTCAAAAATTGGATTGGAATCTCACCAAAGTCAAAATGGTAACTTGTTTTAAAAAGTCAAAATTGTCAAAATTTGGGTTTGTGCAAAACTTGCAGCAGTCACATAGGTTTTATTAAAGATATTTAGGTTCTGATTTTTGGTCTCCAAGTAGTCTACTAGGTGCTCTCTTAGGTCTAATATCATTTTTGGCTAGAGCTTCTTTGATAAGCTTTGCATAAGCTCAAAGTTAGCACTAAGTGCCTGCTCCTTGTCTCGGTGGTCTTTGAGTTTTTCTGATTTTGTAACTTGTACACAAGGCTCATAAGAGCTTCTCGAGTCTAAGTTTTGGGTTGCGATTAGCCACCGAGGTCCTCTTGAGGTCCCAGTGGTGATTTTCATTTTGAGCTTAATTTGAAGTGCGTGCTTGCAATCAAATGGGCACCTAAATCATCATTAGCTTATAAGCTTAAAACATCAAACTTGTTCTAGATTGTGATTCATTGGTCCGACTGTTGATTTTGTTGCATTGTAGTTATCTTAGCAGTTTAGAGCTTGTGTATCGGTTTGGGGCTTTTAGAGTCCATTTGCTTAATTCTAGTGCTTATTGATAAGCATTTTGATCATCGATTTGATTCTACCACACAACCCTATGTTTTCCATTTTCATAGATTCCTTATAATATTTTAAGCATTTCTGAATTTTTGATTTTCCTAGCTTGTTTGGTATTTTACGCATTTTATTTAGTTTTAATCATTTTAAATAGCTTTTAATACAAAAATTAGAAAAAGGTTCAAAAATAAGTTTTCAATTTTCATAGGTTTAGATAAATATAAAAGAGAAAAAATATTTTCTAGATTTTTCCTAGTTAAATTTGTATTTTCTAGCATTTTAATTAGTTTTAAATAGTTTTAAATTAATAATAAATATATAAAAAGTCAAAAAAAATATCTTTTCTGTTTTAAAATTAGTTTTATCATATTTTAGATTTTTCTAAGTCTTAATTTTATTTTTCTAGTCTTATTTTGTATTTTCTTTTATTTTAGAGTATTATTAAATAGTTAAAAATAGTTTTTAATTAATAATAATTAGATAATTAGTGATAAAATAATTTTCTTTTCCATAAATTTTCTTTTATCATTAGGATTGTTAAAATGTATTTTCATATTTTTAGGACTTGTATTTCTTAGATTTCACTTTTTATTTTTATGCGTTTACGTTATTTTAATTTAAGCGTCGTTTTAGGTTTTAAACGTTCATCACTTTAAATATAGTGATAGCGTTTATTTAATAGGTTTTATCTTTTAATTTTCTTTAATTTGCATTTAAGGCGTTTTAATTTGTTAGCTTTTAGTAGTTAATAATCATTCCGAATCCTTTTACATTCAAACTTCCCGATCACTAAGCGTTTGATAATCCATTGCACAACTCATTGGGACATAACGACCGGGAAACACTACACTCCTCGGATCTTCATTGATTTCGTCTTTGAAAGTGTTTTAGGTTTTCTTACGCTTGCGTGAGAGAACTTAACAGTTTCTTGTGCAAGATCAAATTTTGGCGCCACTTGGGGAGTCTGTCTTGATTTATCTCCGTTTTAGCAGATTAGTTGTTTGAATCCTCACTCATTGTTTATATCATCCATCTCTGTATATATATATATCCATATTTTCTTCTAAAAATCCAAAACCCAAAACAAGCAAAAGCGTATAAAACACAAAAATATTTTGCTTTTGTTTCTATATATGTATCAAATAATAAAAATACAAAAGATTCGTCGTTTTCTTAATAAATAAACAACTTAAAAGATTACCACGAAAACCAAGGCGATGCACTACCTAGCTGGGGTGCGACCATAATAAGTTCCCGAACCAAAGATATAAAACTTGCCTTTGTGTCCATTGTGATTGGTGTACCTTTTCAAAAAGCCATTCATCTTGGATTATTGGTTAAGTTCATTGTTGTTTTGCCTCGATTTTGTGTTAATTGATTTTGTTGTGATATCGGCGTTTGAAACCGGAAAACCCATAAAGATTCTTCTCTTTGATTTTTATAAAGCGTCTTCATAATTCTCATTCTCATCGAAATATCTTCATAATTCCATTTCTCTTCTTAACTCGAGAGTCCTTAGAGTTATCTCTAGTGCATCTTTTCGTTCTTCTAGATCATTGAGTCCTTGCGTGATCTAGCGAAATTCAAGAAGACGTTCTCGTGGGCGTCTTTGCCCAAATAGTCGAACCGAGATTCGTACTATTTCAAACAACACCATGGCGACGAGCGTACTATGGCGAAATGCTCCGTGCACCCACCGAGGGTTATGGAGATGCCATCGTCTTCTGGGTAATCAATTCGATCACTTGAATTGAAGACACATTTGATCGACTTGTGTCTACAAATCAATTCCGCGGTCGATCGAGAAGACCCGTATGCACACATCCGTTGGTTCAACCATTTGACATCAACTCTCAATTACAAAGATGTGCCACAACGGTGATCAAATTGATGCTATTTCCGTTCTCACTTGCGGGGCGGCCAGATTTGGTGGAAAAGAACCCTCGATCCATCGAAACTTGGGAGGATCTTGTCCAAAAGTTTGTGAATTACTTCTTTCCTCCATCAAAGGCGACTAATCTTAAAATGAAATTTACGGATTTCGTCAAAATTTCGATGAAAATTTTGAGAGGCATGGGAGAGATTCAAAGATCTCCTCGAAATGCCCCATCATGAATTTACTGAGCTTCAACAAGTTAATATCTTTTACAATGGGTTGAGCGGTAATGATCAAGATTCTTTGAGCGCATCCATGGTGGTAATATCTTGAATCGTAAACCTAAAGATGTGCTTGAAATTTGCGAGAGTAAATCAAAGTTCCTTTTCTCGCAACAAAGTCAATGTTCGAACACTCCGCCTCTTCTTCATCCGGTAACTCTTCCGAGTTAGCGACTCGATAAAATGCTCTAACGGACATCATCCATTGTATGATAAAAGAGGTAAAGGAAATCAAAAGCGAAATTCATAAGCCCGAACCGGTCAAAGCCGTAAACAAGGTGTGTGAAACTTGTAGTGGTCCACACGCGTATTATGATTGTCAAGCAACCGATGCTTCCTTTTACCAAGCTCCGTAGCTTCGGTAAACCACAATCAATACCGACCACGGTGATCCTCACTACCGTGCACCTAGCGGTATGACACCACCTAGTTTTCCTCCGTGCAAAACCATGGCAATCGAGAATCGCTTTGTTCGAATCAAGGACAAAATTTCAATAACCCCGCAAATTTCAATCAAAAGCGGAACAATTTCAACCAACCTCAACCATATCAAGCTCCTAATCATCAAAGTTATCAACTACCTCCTCAAGCTCCCATGCCAAATGACTTCATGAAAATGGTGAGGCAAACATGCGTTCAATGCAAACTCGGATCAATAACATGAGAGGTGAGCTAAAAGGAAATTGATACCACATTGTCTCGGCGAGACAAATGAGTTAAAGAATATGATGGCGGTTTCATGAACATGAATATGAACAAAGCCTCGCCATCTTACGGAGGACTCCCAAGCAATCTGATTACCAATCCAAATGCCGAGTTGAAAGCCGTCACCACTCGTAGTGGTAAGGCGACAATGGACCTCGACTCCTATGCCCCTCCTCCTGTGGCATTTAGTCAAGTTACCAAGGAGACAACGGACAAGGTGCATTATTCAAGCCCACGAAGTACCGACACGTCCCACCTTCGGTAGTCAAGCCTTAAGTCCGGAACCCGATGTTCGAAGAAAAATCTGAGCCGAAAACACTTCATTCCGGCTCAAAAGTCTAGTCGACTTCCTTACCCATCAAGAATGAATGATGAGAAGCTCAAAGACAAAAACAAAGAGCAAATGGAAAAGTTTTTCCAAATCTTCAATGAGCTTCACTTTGATATAAGCCGTTGATGCTCTCGTTCTAATGCCTAAATTTGCATCTACGCTTAAAGGCTTACTCACCAACAAAGACAAGCTATCGAGATGGCTAAAACTCCTCTCAATGAGCAATGCTCGTGACCATTCTTAACAAGCTTCCGAAAAGCTTGAAGACCCCGGCCGGTTCTTAATCCCGTGTGATTTCTTGGGGATGTTTCAATGCTCGCCTTGGCGATCTTGGCGCTAGCATTAACCTCATGCCACTCTCGGTGTGGAAGAAAGCATCTCTTCCGAACTTTCATCCACTCGTATGACACTCGAGCTAGCGGATCGCACAGTAACTCGTCCACTGGGATAGCCAGGGATGTCGTGATGAAAGTAGGAAAGTTTCACTTTCATCTTGACTTTGTTGTAGTAGACTTGATGCGGATCCTAGAGTTCCCTCATCTTGGGAGAGCTTTCTTGAGAGCAGTGGTGCTCGATCGATGTGTTCTTTGAAGAGTTGACCATTCGGGTTGACAACGAAGAGCTCACGTTAAATATCAACCGAACTCTAAACCTCAGACAAGCAGTGTTGCCACAATTGATCAAAAATCGAAAGAATCAATGCAACGCTCAAATTTCGGGGTTAAGAGTGTTCACCAAAACGTCTTGAGCTCAAAGCTTTAAAATTACCCCGGTTCAAACAAATGGTTTGATAGTGTACCGGGAAGTCAAGAGTGTTCTTGATGATGGCGATGATCTAGAATCGGAGACTTCGCCGGAGTGGTGGAAGCGCTAGCTCTAAGAGCACACCACTTGTCCCACCTCCGGCATCGGTTTGTCGCATCGAGATTGTTAAATCGTGGATGAAACTAATCTCTCTTGATTTCATCCGAGTTGGATGATGATGTTTGTGATCCAATGGGAGACATCTTACCCATTGATGAATTGCTCAAAATGATCCATCATCTTCTAGTCCTATTCCGACTCTTCCACCCTTCTCTCATTCACGATGAGGAAGAGGACAACTTTGGAATGAAGTCGATGCATTTCTAAGTGATGAATCAATTCCAGCGGAATTGATAACACTTACCTTGATCCAGGAGGAGACATCCTTTTCCGGAAAGTCTATTGATTGAGGAACCATTTCCACCCTCCTCCGGACACCTTCTTGCCAATCACCATCTAAGCTTCAAGTTTAAGCTTAAAGATGTCAAAGCGGTGATTTGCTTCTCTCTCGATGAGGAATGGACATGCATTCTCATGTACGTCTTTATTCCATTCTTCACGAGATGGTGTGGTTGCTCTTTCCTTTTCTCTTTCGGGAATGAGGACACCATCTTTGACCCGGTATCATCCATTATAGTTTTACTATTAAACAATACGCGGTTATATCTCATCGGTGTGGAACTTTCGATGTTCATATGTTTATTAACATTGTGAGCGAAAGTCCGATTGAGATTGGTTTTCCACGATACTTTCCCTATGAACAAATGAATTGGGGTCGAGTCAAGCTAGCGACTCGGAAATCAAAAACAATAGCATGCAATATGGGTTTTCACCCATATTTACGTCTTCTCACCTCTTTCTACCACCCTAGTGTGGGGGTTGCCCACATGTTCAAAAAAAAAAAAAAAAAAAAAAAAAAAAAAATCCTTCTTTCTAAATAATGGCGTAATATTTCCCTTTCACGTTCTTTGTTTCGGCATAACCGCGGTACTTTGAATATTGAGGGCAATATTCATTTCTAAGTGTGGGGATTCTCTCGAATTTTATCATGTAAATATACCGCCTAATCCCGTTTTGGCCAAAATTTTTTGGAGTAAGTGTTCTACACTTTCTCATTTGGTTATCGATCCGCCATATACGTAAGACAAAAGGATTAGCTAATCCGAGAGCAAACGGCTCTTGGTAAAGATTTCTCAAATCCGTTTATATGGCTTGCAATTTGCCCAAAATTGTATGGTTCTCAACTCACCATATCCTAAAAAGTGAAGAGTTGGCTAGCCCGCAAGATTATGGCTTGTGGTAAAGGCGATGGAAAAACCATAATTGGTAATCGGCTCACCAAAGATAATATTGATAATTTATCTAAGAGTTGGCTAGTCCGAAAGTGCGACACGGTAAAGACAAATCAAATCCGTTGGAAGTCGGTGGTTTGCTCAAAATCACATGGTTATCGGTGTACCATGGTTCTTACTTGAACTGAAACATTTGGCTACTCCGAAGTAATGGCTTTTGGTAAAGAGATTAAAATCCATTATGTTTTCTCAAATCATTGCTAGGGACTAGCAATATCTCGATGTGGGGATTGATGAGTGTGTAAATACTCATCATTTTATCTAATATAAGCGCAAAATCATCGAAAACACTCGAAAAGCATCAAAATGATAAAAATATCACAAATCGGTGTTTTATGTGTTTTAAATTCAAAAATATCAAAATCGGATGAAAACATATCAAATTTGCAAAATTGCGGTTTAGTCCCCAGTTTCTAAAATTGTCAAAACTAGTCCACGAGTCAAAATTTCAAAAGAAAAATCATCAAAGGTCCTTTTTAAATCATAACTTGTCAAATTTAGTCCTTTGGTGAAAAATGTAAAAAAGTTTGAGAAATTTACAAAATGGTCCTTGACTTTCAAAATTGATGAATTGGTCCACGGAAAATGTGAAAAGGCAACATTGGTCCTTATACTTTTGAAAGTTGCCACTTTTGGTCCTTGGAATAACTTTTACGAATTGGCGACCTAAGCCCTCAAATTTGATTTTACACATTAAACCATGAGTTTTAAACCCTTTAAACCTTTTGGCCTACCTACTAATTACGGACCCTGTCAAAACACATTGTGAACCCCTTTATTATTACCACTTGCACGAGGTCAAATGGTCAAACAAACAGGCGCCAAAGTCCATCTCTCTCAGCTGCTGCTGCTGACTGCTATACCCGTCCCCTCCTCCATTTTCACTCCACCATGTCCCCCACTCCACAACTACCTTCCAAGCATCATTAAATGCACCCCTAACCTCCTCACTCAACCCCAATTGTCAACACAAAAAATTGGCGCCAAAATCCAATTTAAACGGCCATGATTAATTTGAGCAATTGAAGGGCAGAGATTTGTTGGGATTTCAACAGAGAAGAAAGAGAAAGACTTTGGGTTATAAAAGAGAAGCAATTGGAGCAAAGAAAGGAGTCTTGTAGTTTTTATTTTATTTCTTATGTCGTTTTTTATATTAAGTTTTCAATTCGATTATTAAGCTTGTAATATTTTGTTACATTGTATTAATTTAAGTATTTAAAGGTGTTGAAAGCGATTCCAAGTACTAATTTCGGTGTAATGTTATAAACTCCATTTTATGTCCTTTGTTGAAAAATTCCAAGTATAAATCTTGTTTACAAGCTTCTAAAAGCTCATTACTCGGTATTAATAAGCTTATATAAACTTAACATAACTTTACAAGTTCCATTTCAAGTTTACACTCCTTTTGATATTTGGTCAACAAAAGTCAAACAAAGGTCAAACTAGCAATGGAAATGGTAAAAGGATGATCTGAGCATGGATGTGGGTTGTTTTGGAACCCGATGGGTTGGTTAGGATAGATAATGGTTCATGGTTCTTGGTTGCAAGCTATAGTAGCTATGGATCTTTGTAAGTGTTTTTAAGTTTTTATGCCTACTTAGTATTTATAGTTTAAACTAGTTAAAATCTGTTCTAATAAGTTATCTTTAAGTTGCGGTAGCTTAGTTTGATAATTAAATCGGTAAGTTCATGGTTAGAATCTGTTTTGAGCTCAAGCAGTTAGTTAAGGGTGTTTGGATTTACTTATTAATCTGTCTTATTGGTCTACTCGGTGGGAGATTGTTGTTAGTTCATGTTTACTAGGTACATGTAAGTTCAATTGAGTCAAGATTTTGGGTGCTAGCACCAATAGTCAACTTTTCACTTAAATCTGTCTCAGCAGTCCTTTGTTGTGAATTATGAAAGCTAATCTCTTGTTTTATGTTCAAGGTCATAAACAATACTTGCGAAGCTTAATATCATCATTTTATATCATAATTTGCTCAAAAATTGGATTGGAATCTCACCAAAGTCAAAATGGTAACTTGTTTTAAAAAGTCAAAATTGTCGAAATTTGGGTTTGTCAAAAAAACTAGCAGATCGCATAGGTTTTATTAAAGATATTTAGGTTCGATTTTTGGTCTCCAAGTAGTCTACTAGGTGCTCTCTTAGGTCTAATATCTGTTTTGGCTAGAGCTTCTTTGATAAGCTTTTGCATAAGCTCAAAGTTAGCACTAAGTGCCTGCTCCTTGTCTCATTTGGTCTTGAGTTTTCCTGATTTTGTAACTTGTACACAAGGCTCATAAGAGCTTCTACGAGTCTAAGTTTTGGGTTGCGATTAGCCACCCGGTCCTCTTGAGGTCCCAGTGGTGATTTTCATTTTGAGCTTAATTTGAAGTACGTGCTTGCAATCAAAATGGGCGCTAAATCATCATTAGCTTATAAGCTTAAAACATCAAACTTGTTCTAGATTGTGATTACATTGGTCCGACTGTTGATTTTGTTGCATTGTAGTTATCTTAGCAGTTTAGAGCTTGTGTATCGGTTTGGGGCTTTTAGAGTCCATTTGCTTAATTCTAGTGCTTATTGATAAGCATTTTGATCATCGATTTGATTCTACCACACAACCCTATGTTTTCCATTTTCATAGATTCCTTATAATATTTTAAGCATTTCCTGAATTTTGATTTTCCTAGCTTGTTTGGTATTTTTACGCATTTTATTTAGTTTTTAATCATTTTTAAATAGCTTTTAATACAAAAATTAGAAAAGGTTCAAAAAATAAGTTTTCAATTTTCATAGGTTTAGATAAATATAAAAGAAAAAAATATTTTTCTAGATTTTTCCTAGTTAAATTTGTATTTTCTAGCATTTTAATTAGTTTTAAATAGTTTTAAATTAATAATAAATATATAAAAGTCAAAAAATATCTTTTCTGTTTTAAAATTAGTTTTATCATATTTTAGATTTTCTAAGTCTTAATTTTATTTTTCTAGTCTTATTTTGTATTTTCTTTTATTTTAGAGTATTATTAAATAGTTAAAAATAGTTTTAATTAATAATAATTAGATAATTAGTGATAAAATAATTTTCTTTTTCCATAAATTTTCTTTTATCATTAGGATTGTTAAAATGTATTTTTCATATTTTTAGGACTTGTATTTCTTAGATTTCACTTTTTATTTTGTACGTTTACGTTATTTTAATTTAAGCGTCGTTTTAGGTTTTAAGCGTTCATCACTTTAAATATAGTGATAGCGTTTATTTAATAGGTTTTATCTTTTAATTTTCTTTAATTTGCATTTAAGGCGTTTTTAATTTGTTAGCTTTTCCGTAGTTAATAATCATTCCGAATCCTTTTACATTCAAACTTCCCGATCACTAAGCGTTTGATAATCCATTGCACAACTCATTTGGGACATAACGACCCGGAAACACTACACTCCTCAGATCTTCATTGATTTCGTGCTGAAGCTGTTTTAGGTTTTCTTACGCTTGCGTGAGAGAACTTGACGGTTTTGCGCGCATCAGGCACAAGTTAGAAAAATCCTTATTTTATTTGTCTTGCTTTTCTTCACTTTTTCTAGATTAGTTTTTTACTTACACTCTGTTCTTAAGTTTTTTTTTGAAGGAAAAGGAAAGTAATGTAAAGAAAATAAAAGGAATGAAGATGAGAGGAAAGGAGCTTCACATCCAAAACTGTGTTCTTAAATTGAACAAAACTGATGAGGAAAGTAACAAAGAAATATGTCATTATTACCATTATGCCCCCATAACTGTTCTTACTTGTTTATCATTAAAATACATGATTATACACAATCGTCAAATAAAAGCTTGCATCAGGAAAATCAAACACATATAGATAAATATCTGGCATCACATGGGTTATTTACCATGTCTTTTTAGTATAATTAAAATATTAAAATACACTTCTAACGTCACTTTAATTTTGAGGTGAAGATGAATACCGATTGACGCAAAGTGAAAATGATATAATAATTGTTTTTAGTCATTGAAATTAGTCAAAAAAAAACTCAAAAAAGATAAAATATATTGATGATATGGAAAGGTAGAAGAAGAGACAATGCACAGATTAAAGAGACACATCAATTAATTAATAGGGACATTTTAGTAATTTTACACATAATTTTCTTCTTTCCTTCATAATCATCCCACTTTTGGGCGGATGATTTTGTGGCCAAAAACCAACAACTTCCCTTCACATTTTAGTAATTTTACACATGGTTATTGTGGAAAACTAGAAAGGGGGATTGAATAGTTTTGCCAATTTTAAGTTAGTTTCAAAAACTTTAGATTCGATATTATGTGAAATCGTATGGATGTAGAGAAAGTATAGATCTAATGATAAAGCAAGTAAATAAAGTAAAGCAAGGGATAAAAATGACACAACCGATTTATAGTGGTTCGGTTACAAGGACACCTTCCTCGCTCTACTCCACTCCCGAGTCACCTACTCGAGAGTTCAAGCACTATGTCAACAAACTCCTTCAACTTGGCGGAGAAGCCTTCACAACGTTGCTTACACTTTTTCGGTACAAAACTAAATACCGAGTCCGTAATATGGTGGACCAAACCAACACGACTATTACACAACAAATATGTGAAATATCAAATACAAGATCTTTGCTCTGAAATCTTGTGGAGGAACAAATCAATCAAGGACCCTTGCTTGGATGACTTGTAGAATGCTCGTGATCTCGCCTTGAGAAGGACCTATATAAGAATCACTAAAGAAAGAAAGAAAGAAAGAAGTACTCTCTAGATCAAGTGATCTTTTGTTAGAAGAGAATGAGAGTATATGAGAGAATTAGTAAGAAGAGGGTGAGTTAGAATGAAGAAATGACTCTCTATTTATAGGCAAAACTTGCCACATTGTTCCCGGATCCCACGGATCCTACCACTGAGGATCCGTCTAGTGTAATCCTAGGGATCCGTGGGACTCCTCTTCGCCCATGGGTTTTTGGTTATGGGTCATGGGTCATGGGTTATGGGTTGGTCCATGGGTATTCTTTTAGATACAATGTATATAATGAGTACAATGTATCTAGTCAAGTGGGTATGGGTCAATACCGTGGGTTATGGATATGATCCATGGGTTGTGATTTTTGCCCATCCTAATAAACTATTACAACAAATGATTTATTACAACAATTTGTATTAAATGGCTATATGTAAATGCTTTACAAAAATAACATGTATCCTTATAATTGTATTTAAGATAACATTATATTTGTTATCAACAAAACACAAAGAGATCGCAAAATATTAATAAACGTTTTTACGGTTTATTTGTATTAACAATCTCCCCCTTTTTGTTGATGACAAAACATAATGTTATGATGAGTAAAACTTAAGAATAAATGTATGTTTTGAAAGCCTCTAAGTTTTACTTCTTTTCCCCCTTTTGGTCGAAACAAAAAGTTAACCCATCGAAGAAATAAAAGTGTGGAAAAGAGTCCACGTATCGCTTACTCCCCCTTGACGGTAGCTCCCATTAGTTTGGGGCGTCAAGTGAAGAAAAATAAAAAAAATCCTACAAAGAGAAAGGTTAGTAACATGCTTAAATAATCTTGTGATTGACGAGAAACAAGATTGGGAGCCAAGGTATGTAAACAAGGCCCTGTAATAAAACAAAAAAGTGTAGTGGTATTTATGCCACATACAAGCATGTAAAAATAAGAACAAGACTTGTTCTTGAAAATTACTCAAAAGAAAAGTACTAAAAATAGAAAATAGTAATAACGATTCCGTCCATGCTTGCATAAGTTTATAGATTGAGGTTTTGATGGGTAATGGTATTGACGCGATCAAGGATGAGGTTGAGTATGAATCGCATTTCTTCCCTAACTTCTATTGCAATTTCCCTAGTGGATTGGCAATGTTCACAATGTAAGTGATGTGGGTAATGAGCGTGGAAGTTTTCCGGGTTGTTTTGATTTGTGAGTTGCGGAAGATGTGGTGGAAAAATAGGAAAATACGGATCAAAGTCCGGAATGTTTGGAAGTGGTGGTGGAAAAGAACCTAGATGTTCTTGTAGTTTAATGGGAGCTAAAGGTGGTGATGTTTCAAGATCATTGAATATTGTGTTTGGAGAAGTGGGAGGTATCAAAAAGGCTATTTCTTTTTGTTTTGATTGTTGAGATCTTGTTGGAGTCGTAAGGACTTCCAAAAGAGTAACTTTCGGTGATGAAGTTGGTGTACTTGTTGGTGATGAAGGAGGTGCTATAATGGAAGCATCTTGTGGTGAGTTATTTGACGGTGATGAGCCATTTGATGATGGTTTTGCTAAGCAACAAGACCGGATGCTAATCCGTGCGGATATTCTAGAGTTTGATTGTAGTATTTTGGAAGGTGGGAGTACAAAGGTTTGAGTTTCATGAAGAGGATTGTTTGTACTAGATGATTCATCTAAGTTGTAAGAGCTTGTGGATGAGATGGTGTTGTTTGTTTTGTGAAGATGAGATAAATTATGCAAGCATTTTGGGAGTTATATATATAGAAAAACAATGCATTGTAATGAATGCTTGAACCAAAATGTGGATTAAAATCTAATGATTAGATATGAATTTAAGGCATGTGATCATGAGAACACAAGCATTAAAGAGTATACTCCAAAAAAATAAAAGAATGTTGAAGTTTTCATCCAAAATGAGAAAAATAGAAGGTAAAAACAGCTTCTGTCTCACGGATCCCACGGATCCTTCCTTGAGGATCCGTCCACGATTAAGGCTAGGATCCATGGGATGGTGATGCATCGAGACAAAATTTTCCTTTGGAAATATTTTTGCCTAATGTGTGCCTATATGCAAACTATTTGGAGTTGCGGTTATCTCGACTCCTAAGAAGAAAAGAAAAATAAACTAGAAGTGAAAAAGCATACTATTATGTGAGATAACCCGAGTGCTCCTAATTCATTGTTGCTTAAATGAATGTACCAAAATACATATTAGTTATGTATCTCCTTTAGCATTCAAAAGACATGAGATGCAATAAAAGCGGGTTTTTACTTTTTATTAATAATGAAAAGCGATTTGTCCTAGGCGTGAGAAATTGCTTTTGTGAAATTGATACGGAAGAGGTATCATTTTAGAAAACGTTTCAAAAAAGGTTTCTATGTGCGAATAAAAATCGCTTTATCCTTTGAAAAGAAGATGTGTATGTAATTATGTGTTTGCAACGTGTACTTATTTTTGAAAGAAAATAAGAAAAACTATGAGTTATAAGTGAAAAACTTATATTGGGTTTTGAAAATTCCCGTATTGTTTGTGAGTTGTGCGTGAAATAGAGATCCTAGACTCAGAAAGAAGAAGGCTAGTGTTTACATACCTTGTAGAGTCAAAAAAAATAAATTACGACGTTTGTTCCATGAGACCAAGACCAAGACCAAGTAGGTTGAATTGTTCCCGCTTCAACAGTTTGGTGAGGACGTCGGCTATGTTGTCTTGAACGCCTTCTCAATAGAGATGTTCCCCTTTTGAACATTGTCTCTTGAAGTGATGATGAATCTCTATATGCTTTGTGCGAGAATGTAATACCGATTCTTGCTTAAATCTATGGCACCCTTATTGCCACATTGAATGGCTATGTCACTTAGATGAATGTCGTAGTCAACTAATGCTTGTTTCATCCATAGTGCTTGTTGGCATGCTTTGCGGAGACGATTCGCCTCGGTTGTTGATATTGCTAATGTTGTTTGTTTCTTTGAAAACCAAGATGTTAAGCAACATCCCATAAAAGTACATACCCACTTGTACTTTTTGCTCAACATAATCACCGCATGGTCGAATCTGCATATACAATTGTTTCTACTCCCGTGCCCTTAGGATACCATAATCCTAATTGTGTTTTACCCTTAATGTATCTAAATATTCTTTTTACGGCTTCTAGGTGTGATGTTTTAGGGTCTTCTTGAAACCTAGCACATAGACAAACACTAAACATGATATCCGGCCTACTAGCCGTGAGGTAGAGAAGACTACCAATCATGCCACAATATTTAGTATTATCGACGGATTCTACGTCTTCATCTTTTGTGAGTTTGGTGTCGGATGACATTGGTATCCTAATTGGTTTCGATTCTTCTAGACCGAATTTCTTTAACATCTCTTTTATGTATTTAGATTGATTAAAGAAGATACCATCTTCTACTTGTTTGATTTGTAGACCAAGAAAAAAACTAATTTCTCCCATCATACTCATCTCGAACTCGTCATGCATGATTTTAAAAAAATCATCACACATGTCTTGACAAGTGGATCCGAATATAATATCATCTACATATATTTGAACTATGATTATATGTGACTCTCTTTTCTTAGTGAAAAGTGTGTTGTCAACTAACCCCATGGTATAGTTGTGTTTAATTAAAAATGACTTGAGTCTCTCATACCAAGCTTTTGGAGCTTGTTTAAGACCATAAAGGGCTTTATTTAACTTATACACATGTTTAGGTTTTTCAAAATCGATGAAGCCCAGAGGTTGAGCTACATATACTTCTTCATTAATAAAACCATTTAGAAAAGCATTTTTGACACCCATTGGAAGAGACGCAGGCGCGTGGTCTCCCGAGTAGTAGCATCAAGGACGATGGAATCGACAATTTTAAGGAAATCCCTTAGATGCTGATTAGGATCTTCGGAACGAAGTCCATGGTGTAGGATATTAGCTTTCACATACACATCAAACCATAACAACAAGGTGGCGAATAAGTGGAATTCTAGAGAGAGAAAGTTAGAGGTTTAGGGAACTTTAGTGAGAGAAAGAAAATTCTTATTATGAGCTTCAACTCTCTACCTTGGGAGGTAGAGAGTATTTATAGTCTTACATAAAACGCCACACATCGGGCTGTGGATCAGGCATACAGTGGGTAAAGACCCGTCCGTCCTCCACGGAGTTACTTAACTAAATACTACGTAACTTAAAATAACTACGACTACGAGCTTTCTAATGATTACATATACTTGAGGTGACCGACTCTTTAATACGGAATTTCTAATTCCTAACAATCTCCCTAAGGAGGTCACCTCAATCATGTACTAAAATTACATTGAATACGATAGATATTACATTAACAATTGTTCTTGCATTCTTGATGTAGTACTTTGCTCCTAAGCTCGTAGTCATTGATTCTTCACATTGCATGTTTGGTTACTCAGTGGAGATCTTTTCTCGATCCACGTGTTAATAAATTTGAGCCGACTCTTGAGATCATCACTAACAAAATCTCGAGACATCCATTGTGATGTTGTGACTTTAGGACCGACATGCTCACATTACGGATCATGATATCTTCTCATCGAGTTGGAAGCTTTAGTTGATTCATGATATTGCAAGAACAGCAGAAGCATGGAGTGAAAATATCGAGTCATTGATGCACTAATCATGATTTCTTTTGAGATGAATGTGTTAAGTGAGCATGCGGCTATGGATTGACCGCTTCATTCTAATCACCGCAAACGATGGGTGTACCGCATACAACATTAGCAATAAAGTGCACGAAAGTGTCTTTGATCACTTTCGTTGAATTGAGGTACACGCCCACGGTTCCCGTTGATCAAGACAAGTCGCCTGTGATCGTATAATTCAAGAATTTCCTTGACAGGTTTCGCAATGCTCTAGCCGTTCTCAAACCGGAGCATCTCAAAGAAGACAACACGGAGTGAGTGAACCGGTAATTTTAAGTCCACCGATTGATGAAAAGAGATTTGAAAAACAATCGTGTATTGCTCTATAGAAATTGTTTTGCAATACAACGAGGTTTTATTGAAAATCAATTATCAATCATAGAAACACCTTTTGATTTGAAAATGAGTACGATCGATGTGCAAAAGAAAAGAGTTGTTAAGCACAAAGACCGGTTTTCAAAGGTATCCGTCAATCCATAACTCGAACGAGATTGATTCAAGAGATTGAATCGCCCATTGTTTCATTCGGTTGTCACATGGTTGATCTATATAATAGATCTCACATGCCACCTACCAGAGCTTGTTTGATGTTGGCTCCGAAGGTTTTCCATCTTCTTTGTGAATATGTTCACATATCACTCGGATGTTCGGCAAAACCACAAGGATAATGCGAGGACTCAAGATATAATCTCTCTTTCCACATTGTGTGAAATGAGAGTCTTCATTGAAAGTGTCCTAATGAGATTTATTGATGATCTCGTGGCTCTAGACTCAATTTGTGCATATTTGGATCCTGTCTTGGGAGACTAGGGAGAGGTCTCCTTCTTCAATATCAACAATCTCTAAGAGAAAGTCGATAGATATGTTGGTTCCCGTGAGAATGAAACAAGTCATTTTAAGAGGAACTTGAGTGGTTTGGAAAGTTGAAGTGCAATGCGTCCTTTGGGTCCATGACGTCTTGTCTTCAATACCGATGTTACCATCAATAGTATATGAATTGAACCCGGTTTACGCCCTAAGGTTGAATAAATGGAGGCTATTTGTTTTCACCCTTTTCTCATTCAATTCTTTTTAATTCTTCAACCCTTCGATGCTTACCGAGACTTCATTGCAAGAACCTTGTTGGGTTTATTTCAAGACTAGCTCGGCCTCATCCGCACACTTCCCATATCTCATTTTCTCCTTTTATCATCATACCTAATAACTCTACACTAACTAGTGGATAGTCCACAGGTAGATCCCTCCGGTTACGGCGGATCATGGGAACACATACCTAACCTTATCATCCTTATATCACCGCACATAAAGTAAAGTTGGTCGGTCTATTTGGTATTGTTCATCCGCCATTGGAACCAATTGAAAACCATTTGAAAATCAATCCGGATACTTGTGATATATTATCAAAACATTTTGTACCGAATTGTTTTGATATTTTAGAATAAGTGCTCCCCTCAACATGTGCATCAAATGTTTGAAATCGTTTTGCACACGGAGGCAAGAGGAAGAAATTGCTTCTTTGATTACCATTTTCTAAAAATATCACCATCACTTCCTTGATCAAATCAAGTAGATAAAGCATTTCTAGGAAGGATGAGATTTCCATAAATTTGCTCCCCATCAATATGTGCCTCGAGGTTTGAAAAGAGTTTTGCACATACTAGAGGAACCCGCACATTGAGATAAATGATCACGTTTCAAATCATAGGTTTAAGATAGATGCTCCCCTCAACATGTGCATTGAAAATTTGAAATCCTTTGTCACATGTGGGAAGGATAGCATGTACATCCTTATAAAACCATTTACCGAATAATCAGTTTAAATCCAATTTAAATCACACATTCTCCCCCGATCACAATTATCAAATCATTTGAGATTTGTGATCTCTTATATATTTAAATTGATTTTGAAAGCTTTTAAGGAGAATTGTGACTTGATTATGAAAGCGTCTTAACTGATAAGGATCGGATTTTAAGACTTTAAACTCCATTGATAAAACATGCATGTACATCTTTTGAAAACAATTTAATGCCAAATAACTTTTTAATTTGATTGAAATCATTCTCCCCCTCAATCAATGACATAGGTTGTTGATTGAGAAATAGAGATTTTGACAAATGAGTCCTATTGATTATCAAAAATAGAGACCGAGTTATTTATCAAAGCGATTAGTTTTCAGCAGATAAATGGTTATAGAATCGAGCATTGAATTTTGAAATCATGATAAAGTATGGCTCTGTTCTTTCCTTTTAAAACGGGTTATTGCACGAAAATGACAATAAACCATTGTTTCTCTTTCTCTCAAAAATATATATATATATATATATATATATATATATATTTTAATTAATTTTTTTAAATTGAACAACATCTAAAGTCCCGTGTCATTCTTTGAATGACAACACAAAGACCGTAGATATTATCGAAGAGAGAAAAACATGGCAAATTGACAATATTTTTGAAGATTTTTTGAAAGTTTTATAATTTTGTATTTTGTTTTTGAATAGATATATACAAGAGATAGATGAAGATAGACCTTTACTCCTCGCCTTCCTCCTCAAGACGTTTGAGTGTTCTCGTTGAAGGCTTTTCAAGCCAAGGCGTGGAAGAATAAACTCAAATGTTCTTTTGGAAGAGCTTTGGTGAAGATGTCCGCTAAGCGATATTCGGACCTCACAAAATAGAGTTCCACCACACCTTTTTCCACTTGTTCCACGATGAAATGATGTCGAATGTCGATATGCTTTTCTCTTGAGTGTTGAACATTGTTGCATGAGAGAGCAATAGCACTTTTATTATCACAAGACAGAGAATTTTGTTGAATTCAAAGCCATAGTCGATAATTGAGATCTCATCCATAAGATTTGAGCACAACAGATGACATGGCTATGTATTCACCTCAGAGGAAATAGAAGTACTCATTTGCTTCTTTGAAGACCACTCACAAGCTTATCACCCGTAAACCGAGCACCTCGGATGTACTTGACGAGTATCTTGACACCTGCATGATCAAGATCTCGCATAGGTCGTTAGTGACATACCGGTGTCCTTCGGTACCAAAGACCCATATTGATGGTTCCTTGGAGATACCGAAAGACCCTTTAACCGCTTCAAGGTGCTTTTTAGTAGGCTTAGCACGGTATCTAGCACACATGCAAACAACGAACAAGATGTCGGTCTACTAGCGTTGAGGTACATCAGGATCCAATCATACTACGATATTTCGTTTGGTCAATCATGATCCCCGAGTGGTCCTCATCTAGTTTGGTTCGATCAATCATGGGGTGTCAACGTGGTCACTTGAATCAAATCCAAATTTCTTTAAGATCTCGGTTGCATATTTAGATTGATTTATGAAAATGCCTCCGGACTTTGTGAAATTTGTAATCCCAAGAAAATGACATTTGTCCCATCATTGACATTTGAAATTTTGAACTCATTTCATTAGAAAACGATCACATTCCATTGGGTCCGTCGAGGCAAAGATAATATCATCAACATAAATTTGAACATGAATTAAATGTTTGCTCGACTTCGGTGAACAATGTAGGATCAATCGCTCCTTTGCTAAATCCGGTAGATAGAAGAAACTTTGACAATGTATCATACCATGCCCTGGAGCTTGCTTTAAACCGTAAAGGGCCTTCTTCAAACGATAAACGTGAGTAGGATGCTCTTGATTTACAAATCCTTCGGGTTGGTCGGCGAGACGACTTCTTTAAGGTCTCCGTTCGTAAATGCCGTCTTCACGTCCATCGATAGACTATCATGTTCTTACTAGCAAGATTAGCCAAAAGATTTCGATTGCCTCGATTCGAGCAATTGGAGCAAAAGAATCTTCAAAGTCAATACCCTCCTCTTGACGGTATCCTTTAGCAACTAATCGAGCCTTGTTCTTCAACACATCACCATGCTCATCAAGTTTCACTTTGAAGATCCATTTAAGAGCTATAATCATAGCACGCCTGGAGCGGTACTAACTCCCATACATCAAGTCGATCAAACTCATGAATTTCATCTTGCATGGCATTGAACCGCTATCTTCATTCATGGCGGTTTTAACATCTTTGGTTTGATCTTAGATAGTACGGAGTTGAAGAAGCACCATAAGGCATCGGTTGCAAGTTGTTTCGTGTTGATCTGGGACGAGAGGATTTCCAATGATGTTGTCTAATGGATGATCGTGAGTCCATTTTACGAGGTGTTCATGTGGTAGTTGTTGAGGGACCGAGGTATCTGAGTCGATGTCTCTGAAGAAGATGGTTCGATGATGATTCGTGAGCAAATATGTTTTCAAATGGAGCATCTTGAGGAGTAGCAAAGGATTAACTTCATCATTGATGCGAAACATTTCCATGATGTACATTTGAAGAATGATGATTTGTTGATGAGATCAAGGATCGTGAGCAGCGCTTCTTGACTTAAAGATATTGAGGCGGGGATTGCCTTCATTCACGGGAATATGAGCGACCTCTGTTGTAGGAATCGACACCTCATTAGTACTTGGATCATAAAGTTCATCAAACATAGGATCAAACAATTTCTTTAAATCATCTTCGATGGAGGTACATATGGAGTTTCTTGAGAAGAGTTTGGAACAAGGGATGAACCAATGGGACTGTTTTGAAGTGCGGGTCTGAATGGAGTGTCCAGAGCCATTTGACCGGTCACTCATCAAACGTAACGTGAATTGTTTCCATGATATTTCGGGTTCTTTTGTTGTAGATTCGGTATCCTTTTGTTTGAAGCATACCCTACAAATACTCCAATGTCGACTTTAGCTCTAAGTTTGCCTAAGTCTTGTCCTCATTAGTTGGATAACACAATGCACCAAACACACGAAGGAAGAGAGATTAGGTTTTGTTGTGGACAAGTTCATATGGAGTTTTTCCATGAGCAGTGTGAATCGAGAACGATTTTGTGTATAACATGCGGTGGCAATAGCTTGACCAGAGAAACATTGGAACCTTTGAGTAAATCGGCATTGTTCTAGCGGCTTCTACAAGAGTTCGATTCGTCTTTCAACTACACCGCTCATTGAGGAGTTCGTGGAACACTTCTTTGATGGTCGATTCCAATGCTTTCATAGAATTCACTAAGTTGTTTGTTAACAAACTCGCCCATTGTCATTCGGATAACTCGATTGTTTTGTTGAGTCGAACTGCATTTGTTTGATGAGTTTGATGATGATATCGAGTTTCATCCTTTGTCCTTAAGAACTTGACCCAAGTGAATCTAGAGTAATCATCAACCACAACCAACACATATTTCTTACCAAAGATGTTCTTCACTCTCATTGGTCCACACAAATCCATATGAAGGGTATGAAGAACTTCAGAATTGAGTTTGTAGGTTTGGGTTTGTGGGCATACTTTTGCTTTTACCCAATTGGCATCTTTGAACAAAGATGATCCTTTTCATACTTTAGTCTAGGTAAACCTACAACTAAGTCCTTTCGGAAAGATCATTGATGGTGCCAAGTTCAAGTGATTGAGACGACGATGCCATAACCATGACTTTGTTTTGAAGCCTTTGATAACAAGCGATTGGAGAAGACCTCATCATGTCATCGATAGAGATGGTGTAAAGATTTGAGCCACGAGTTCCTTTTAGCGCTTTCTTACCATTAAGTTCTCTAACAAAGCGGTATGTTTTCAAGGCTACTTCTAGATCGAATCACGTAATTGACCAACAGAGAACAAATTATGACCCGGACCTTCCACATAGTATACTCTAGAGATGACACTATCACCAACAACGTAATCTCCATAACCCATAATAGCACCGAAATGATCATTACCGAATCTAACAGATCCGATGAATTTGCTCACGAAGTTCATGAGCGCGACGGTCTCCAAATATATGCTTGGAACGACTGAGTCCAAGTACCACGAGCGATTTGAACGATCCGCGGTTGAACACGAACAAGAATGGATAATCTGGATAATTGGGATCCCATGCAAGAATGGGTTCCATTTGGTTAGTAACAATGTTTGGAACACCCACATCGGAAAAAGAAGCACTCATATCGAAATTAAGGCTTTGGAATCATTGTGAATAGATGCGTATTAGTGTCTCAGATAGCCTGCTCACAGTGTGCTCACTTAAGAGAATAGTTCTACCGGTAGGCATCCATTTTCTAGTGGGCATTGTCGATTATTCTTATGACCAACGGTATCCAAGAATAGCCTATCTTACTAAATGTTCTTCTGTGGGTTTCCACTGTTTTCTAACTTTCTTTCGTTTTGCCTTTTTGCCTTTTAGCATGAACATTAGCAACATTAATCGGACAATTATCATCATTAGGCAAAACATTAACACCACATTCATGATTAGAAACGAATTCAAGCGAGACATCGGTACAAGGTTTGCAAATAGTATCGAATTCAATTAATTACGAAGCGCTTATAGCTAATACTAGAATCAACACGATTCGCTTTATTCGATTCAAGCTTAAAGTTCCTAGATTGTTCTTCTACTCTTTCCAAAGGTGCATTCTTAGCTTGCGAGGTCCTATCATTCCTTGTATTGTCTTGAGACTTTGACTGCTCCCTTTAATGTCACCGATTACTCTGTAGAGGGAATGGGAACATTAGTGGGTTTTATAACTCTTTGCATCACTGTTTAGATGCTTGGGATCTGAACTACATGCAGCACACTAAGGTTTACTTTCTTAAAACTAGAAGTGTTGGGATTTGTACTCCTAGAAGGCACACTTGATTTCTCTTTCATAGCATTGACAGATCTGAAATCTGAACTACTTACAGGCACACTAAGGTTCATATTCAAGACATTGGGCATCAAATGAATATCATACTTGGCAATAGGCATCGAACATGGAATCAAAGGATTAACTCTCTCACCTAATGACTTTGGGCATATTGTGATCAAGCATTCTAAGATTTCTTGAGATCGTTTGGCATATAAGCATGCATGTCCAATTGCATTATCATGAGGTTTCTCTAACTTATCCTCTTCAACAATCACACGCAGACATTCTAGGCAATCCTTAAGGGATGAGAAGTATGTTTGAGCAACAAGTTTGTTGTTCTGAGATGAGGAGGACATATTTGATGAGACAAAGCATATTTATTACAAGAGTGAACCTTTGATACACCATTCTCCCCATTGGTCATAGGCATTTTCCCTTTTACGACTCTTGATTCTCAATTTCCTTTTGCAATGAAGCTATTTGTTCGTTATTTTTGTTACGAGTGACCTTTATTGATTCAAATAACTCATTGAAATGACGTTTAACCTTTTCATTTTCTTCTAGAAAACTTTCATTTTCCTTTTGTAATGCATTTACTAGGTTTTGAAGATGAAATGTTTGAGAATTATGAGAATCTAAAGGAGGAGGCATTTGGGCGCCTATCATATTGTCGTTTGACCCTTTAATTAAGAAATTTGGGCTTTCAACTTTTCGATCGTGTTGCACCGAGCTTGAATCATTCATCACGTTTGTTAATTTAAAAGCGCATCAAACTCGGAGCATCCGAGGATGTCTTGATATTTGATGTTTTGACATTTTCTTTAAGATGTTGATATTTTAGTTGTAAATTAAAATGCTCAACTTCTAGTTTTGAAAAATGTTTAACCAAATTGTCGTGATCATCCAGTTCAATTTTCTCGTTTAGTTTAGAATTAGTTTTTTCAAGCTCAATGACACGATCATGGGAGACTTTCAGGGCAACAGATAATTCATGAAATTTGGAAGCATTAATAGAGCAATTTGAAGCAGTAAAAAAAACATCTTGAGCAACACATTCAGTAATAAGAGTCTCATTTAATGTATGCAAGTTCTTCCTCTCAATCTCATTATATTTTAGTGCACGCTCATAGTCACTTACTTCAACTATCATTGCATCAAATTCCTTTTCCATTCCCTTGATATCAGTTTCTATCCCTTTTTTAAGACTCTCAAAGTGATCTTTTAGAAGTTTAAAGAAAGGCATGACCTCAGTTAAATAACATTCTTTCATTTGCTCAAAACCCCTTTCTCCTTCCGTTATACCAGTGGGTGTAATCCTTTTCTTGCAAGTTTTCTCAAAATCAACAAATAGTTGAAATATAACATATTGGCTAATTAAGGTCTTGCTTTTAGTGGCAATTGTTCTAGGAACAAGATGCATTGGTGTATTAGGAGGATACACAATCGCTCTAGGCATTTTCCATAAGGGAGGTTTGTTTCAACAATATTTTCACTTTTTCGCTTATCTAGATCCATTTTCCGAAAACTTGTTGGAGTCAACAATGTCTCGAGGCTTAAACATGTTCAAGGAAACCAGTTTTCCTTCTTGTAGTCATGGGGAGTGATAATTATTTTTTCTCTTTGCATTTAGGATCATCTAATTTTTGTTCATCTTTTCCTAGTGACTTCATCGATTTCTTATCTTCCTCGGGCACTCAACGCAACTAGGTTTCGTCTAGGTTTAAGGATTTCATTGCCATCATAAAGAACCTTATGAGCATTTCTAGCCCTTTTAATGACCTCTGGATTTGGTTCCTTAACAAGGGGAATGCTATGCTTATCGCTTAAGACCCTATGCTTAGTGATCATGTGAGCGATCGAATGGTGTTCCTTGTATGTACAACTTGTTTTCAAGTTTGTTTTTCAAAGTTTTGATTAGAAAATCTTTCAAGAGTTTTGATTCCTTTGCATTAAATTCTTGCTTAAGCATTTTCACATTTTATTGAAGTTCTTGTTTTTGCTTAGCAGCTTTAGAAAGCTTTTCTTGCAAGGAATTTAACTCTTGTTTTAATACTTCTTCTCGAAAATTACTTTTTCTAATGATTGTACGCACTTGGTCATCCATTTCCGCTCACGAGTGGTCAACTCAAATTTTGCACGTTGTTCATAAATAGCAACACGCTCTTTATAGGCATTTAGTTGAAATTACGGACTCATCAGGGCACAAGCGGTGTATTCATCAAAATATAGTCATTGTTGACCGCAGGAGATGCATCACTTGGTACAACTTCACTTTCACTTTGTTTCACATATTGATCATATGGGACAACATTGATATTACCCATATTTTCAATATTTGATTCAATAGTTTCAGCTTGATAGTACTTTGTCATGTATCTTTGCACATCAAGATCATCGTATAGTTTTAGTACCTCCGAGATGAGTTTGTCTTTGGATGGGCCACTTGTGGTGAAGAGGAGACCTTGGGAGAAACCATTGGAGAAATGCTAGCCATAAAGATTGTGTGTGCAGAGGTCCATCATCCACATCGAGTCGTATGCATCACAATCGCCGACTTGAAAGGCATTCGATGATTGTGACCTATCTCCGAATAGGTCGCTCATCCACATCTCGCATCATAGGTCTTGGCATTGCCCTCAAGAAGAAACAACAATTCCTCTTCATCCAAAGCAAGCACCATTATCCCGAGCTTGTACAAGCAAACATCTTATCTCAAGTAATCCAAGATTCTCGCGGACGCTTTGGAGATGTGCGCCTTGCAATGTGTCCTCACCACCACGCTTATAACATTTGATTGGCTTAGCTTGACCTTGATTACCATTCTTTCTCGATTCGATTACCAACATAACCTCTACCACTCCACCTCTTCCCCGATCATACTGCCTTTCTTGAATCGGTTGCACCACGATCCTCCCATCTTTAACAAAGAGCTTGATTGTGTGGGTTAGATGTCGTTCGAGGTTGTTATTGGTTTGTGGAGAGAATTCATATTTTGACTAATCGAAGAGCTAGTTGATTGATGAAGCTACCCACGACAGTGCATCAAGATCCTTGTTTGAACATAGGATCGTGAATCGGTTTGTGATTACCATTTCCCAATGGTATGACTTTGAGGCTTTGGTTGTGATTCCGATGTTTGAGTAGAAAATAGTTGAGTCATTTGCGAGCTTGTCTCTCCTCGGTTGGTTTTGAACCGATTAAGAACCAATTTTTCAAACATAGCATGTCACTCATTCTCAAGGAGGAAGGCATAGAGTTGCTCATAGTTTGTATTCTTCAATCCTTTAGTGAGCTTCACATAGGTGACTTAACTTGTGCCATTCGGGATTCATGTTGTTCACAAATTTTGAGTTCACCGAATGTTAGGCATAGTCATTCGATGTTCCTCATGTCATTCACCAACTTATGAAATCTCACATAGTACTCATAGACACTCTCATCCGGTTTCATCTTGAAGTGTTCAAATTCGTCATAGAGTTGTGATTCTCTGTCTTCCATAGTTAATTTCAAACAGAGAAGCATCTTGACATTATCCCATACCGCTTTGCTTTGGTGTTGTGATTGATCGCCTTGTAGATGTCTTTAGGAAGACCTTGAAGAACAATGTTAGAAGCCTTGTATCAACATCGAATCTCTTTTCTCCTTATCATCTAGCTCATCATACATCTTTGGTCCGTCCATTCCAGAATCGTAGTTCCATCTTCAAGAAGATCAAGTACATCTCTAGTCGTCTCAACTCGACACGGTCCTTCATCAATGGATTTGAGAATGTTGACACCATTTTCCTTTCCAAGGCAAAGACAATCGATTCTGTTGAGCCCAAGAATCGTAGTCGGCCTCTGTCAAGCATGGGTGGACGAGTATCCGATCCAAATGCTTGAACATCCTCAACAAAGTGGAGATGATAGTAGAACGTTGGTAGACATGTTAATGATAATACGGATTTTATAACTCTATGATTAAACCGAGAAATAGATTCTTTCACGGATTTTACTAAATCAAGAGAAAACCGTAAACAATCACCCAAGTTGCTAGAAGATAATGCACCAAGTCGCTAACACCTAATTCGCTACACCACTAAGTCGCTAGAGTCCCAAGTCGCTAGACAAATGCAAGTCGCTAAGTAGTAACTCGCTAAGCCTCAAGTCGCTAGCGAATTTTGGCGAAGAATTGCCACTCAAGTCGCTAAAGATACAAGTCGCTAAAGAGCAACTCGCACATACCAAGTCGCTACCACTGTCGCACCGTAGTGGAGAGTCCACTACTTGTATCGTTAATCGCTATATCTAAGTCGCTAGCTCCAAACTCGTAACTCGCTACGAAATTGCAAAGCAAGTCGCTACGAAGAATGAAGTCCGAATGTCAAGTCGCTAGCAAGAAAACCACAAAACATCACTTTTCAATCCAAAACTACCCAACCACGATGATACAAGTTTACCAAATCAAAACCTAAACACTTGTGATGATTCTAAACATAAAAGTACTATCAAAATCCAAACTTTAACACTAGAAATCACCCAAATGATGCAAAAACCACTAAACTTTTCAAACTCAAAACCACCTAAAACCACTAGAAATCCAAAGATGTGCAAGATATGATCTAACCATGGCTCGATACCAATTGTAGGATATTAGTTTTCACATACACATCAAACCATAACAACAAGGTGGCGAATAAGTGGAATTCTAGAGAGATAAAGTTAGAGGTTTAGGGAACTTTAGTGAGAGAAAGAAAATTCTTATTATGAGCTTCAACTCTCTACATTGGGAGGTAGAGAGTATTTATAGTCTTACATAAAACGCCACACATCGGGTGATCACCTTCCATGATGAAAAGTGACGGGGTTACGAACAAAGGTCACGAAGAAGGGGGATAGACTCCGAGAAGGCTAAAATTGAGAAAAATTACTGATAGGAATCACAAAGAAACCTAAACGAGGTGGACTACTAACTAGCTATTCTATTCACGGCAATGCGCCAAAAACTCGATAATGCTACACGCGCGCTCGGGGTCAAAGGAACTTCCTTTCTTCGAGCAAGTTTTATAACACCCCAGGCAAAGGAACCTAATCGCTGTAGTGTAGTATTAAGGTAAGCCACGGTATTGATATCGCTCTCTGGGGAATAGGAATGCTAGTGAGAAGTTACTACGCTAAGGTGGGGTTGAGGAAGATTATTTTTATCTTTTTTTTTTGTTTTTAGGAAATAGAAAGGTACGAATCTCGGGTTTGGATTGGGGTTGGTATTTCACCGATTACTCTACTTGTCTAATTATCTAATCTAAGGTGTATGTAGTCTATGTCTAATTATTGTGTGCTCGTATGATAGTTTAAAGATGTGTTTACTTAGGTTTTATTACCCTTAATTATCTCCTATTGATGGTTGAATTGTCACGCCCTTATTCTTAATCGCGTTGTGTGTCTAAAGTCGTAGGGTATGCGCTTATCCCTAACTCTTTGAACTTACCAAAGGATCTCGCCTACAAACCCACTAGGATTATAAACTCTAACTCTAAGGCACTCTTTGGATGGTTTAGCTTACAACTACTCTAAGTGCTATAGTCTAAGGTTCACAAAGATTTAATCAGCATTAATTACACAACGAATGACCTATGGCATTACTAGATCATTAGCAATTAAGATAAGAGACAACCAATCAATATTCAATAATTAAGTTTCATATTCCCTAAGCAAACACACAAGTAAATTAGCCGGACATGAAGAACATGCAAGCATACACACAAATAATCAAAGACATAATTGAATTAATGAAGTAAAACACTTATCTTGATGTAAAATAGGGTTTGGAACCCTAAAATATTGTACAAGACAGCCTTGGTTCGGTTTAGGGTTTTACCCCAAAAGACTACACACAAATACTAAAAAATTCGGATTCTATATATAAGATTACATATGACGGCGCCACCTTATGATTTGTGACGCCGCCTGGTCGGTCATTAGGGTTTCGCTTGGCTACGTTAGTCTTGGCGAAGGCCACCTTGTGCTTGACTCTGTCCTCTTCACCGACGCCTCGGATCGAATCTAGGTCGTCCGAGTTGCACGGCTTACTCTTTTAAAGCCCGACACCGTCACTTGAAAATAAGAAATTTGGCTACCGTCCCGTCACAAATGCTCCGACGGCGTCATAGCTTAAGCAAATGACGTCAGAACCTTGTATTTCAGCACTTGAGTGTCTCGATTCTTGACTTTGGCCATTTTCTTCAGATATCCGCGCTTTTCGTCCAAATAAGTGCCATTACAACAATTTGCCTTCAAGAGACCTAAAAGTGAAAAGGAATGATATTAAGTAATAACGGATACAAAAGTGATCAAATAAGGGCTTAAACGACCCCTCAAGAAGGTACATTTAAAACCTTATCAAATATCCCTTACACTTGGTATTTGCTTGTCCTCAAGCAAATGTGCTTTTAGCCAATTAATTTATGTTGGGGTCATGAAGCATTGGTTTAAAACAATCCACAACACATATAAGCCCCGAAAGTCATAACAAGCAAGGAAATTACATACTAGCACCTCACATGGGGTGTTTGGATACTCACATCTCTCTCGGGTGTATATGAAATATAATATGTTGGAAATGGAAGATAAACACTCATTAACCGGTCCTAGTACATAGATTACCATAGGCTTGAGAATAGATCAAACCTCCATCGCTTTAATGTAAGCACCTAGGAAAGACTATCAAAGAGGTCTTTAAAGGGTTGTAACATTAGGCTTACAGTAGGAAAACAAAGGGTTTGGTGGGATAGGCTATTTAGTGGTGGCAAGTCAAAAATCTTATTGTTACAAGCATACGAAGAATGGCGTTGCTAAGCCAAGACTCGACACTCTAAACTCTAGATAACTGAAACAAACAAACATAAATTTAAAGGATAGATGTAGGATGGTAGCCGTTTTTTTTTTCATTCACTTTTACTCTACCATCCTCTACGGTAACATCAAAATGATAGGGATTTATAGGCACATCCCTACACTTGAGTTTTTATTACTCTAACACTAATTTGACCCGAATTGAAAAGATCAAAACACTTGGGGTACGTTATTACGCAAATAAGGGAATTTAACGTTCCCTTCCAATTATTTCATAAACTTTAACTTTTTCCCATGAGTCCCAATCATCCCAAAACGTGTACAAAGGATATGACTCGACTTAGCAACTCATGCAAGCAACTAGATAATTGAACCAAGGGTTTAGGGTGATAACAATAATGCACTAAAAGTGAGTGCATATGGTAGGCTAAGGCGATTTGGGTGTATATTTAGGGTGGTGTAAACAATGCTCTTCATTGATATTCGGAAAAATCAAACATCACGAGAACCACGAAAATGATAGGCTCTAAGGGGTTAACTAGGGTTATCGTGTACTAAAGATGAGTACAACGCAAGGGTGTGGGGGAATTACTCAAATGATGTGGAAGAAGTAATTATATTACGGGTATCAAACAAGGGTTATCCTAATGCCTCTTATCATTTAGTTATTCCTAACTACACAAGTGTAGTCTTACTAGCGATCTCGGGATGCATCACAAAACAAGTTCTAGAATCTAATATACTACCGGTTCACACTCTAAGCATTAAAGATGAATGCTTTAATTCCTACTAATCTAAGGGCGATCCTCAAATTTTGGGTGGAATTTAGGTGGTAAAGGGTTTTGTGCTAGTCATATAACTTCCTATCCGTGAGACGCTTTTGTTAAGACTAATGGCCCACCCTATATGTCATGAAAATTTTAAATTTGGTGCCAAAATTACCCTAACCGACATTTTCTCATGGTTTATTACACAATTACAATTGACAAAGCAAATAGTCAAGGATAAGCATAGTTTCAAAGTTCCCGCTTTATTTTCCCTCCTACACTTAAACCGAACATTGTCCCCAATGTTCCTCGAAGTATCAAAGTTATGATAATGGAAGGTAGTTTAAAACGAAAGAAACTAGTACTCCCCGATTAGCTCGGTAGGATCCGTAAAGTGGTGGTTAAATCCTTTCCAAGAAAAATGTATGCGTGAAAAGCTCCTTCCAATCTTTTGTTTCTTCTTCTTGATAAATAAAACCCGCACATTCAAGAAAACAAACGAAACCTTCGCGTAAAATCGCGTTAATAATATATATAAGACTCTACTAAACTAGGATATAATGTTTGTGGAATGGATGTTTATAGAAATTCGAAAATTCCAAAATTTATAAGTAGCTCGAAACGAGAAAAAAATAATCTGTTGTTTTACTCCTTCGACGCTGTCAAGTTGTGATCCGACGCCAGTTATCCCGACAAAAGCGGTCTGCATTTTCTCGAAAAATTTCGAAAATTTACATCTTTAGAATCGGAAAAATTTCGCAAAAACATCCATTATGACTCGATACAAGCATTTGACTCGAACAAACACACATATATATATATCTTTTAATGAATTGCTATTCTCATGTTTACGTTTCTTTGAAAACGTGTGTAATCCTCCCTACACTTATCCTTTATGTAAAATACCTTTATATGCAATTAAGACGAGGTTAAAAACAAAATAAAGCATTTTTTCAAATTTAAACATGAGAATAAGCAATCACAAAAAAAAATTTATGACACACAAACAAGAAAACAATTAAGCATGGGTTGCCTCTCACGAAGCGCTTTTCTTTATTTAAGAGTCTTGTAGCTAGACTCGTAGTCGTGCCCTTACGTGACTTCATTACCGTCATCTTCTTCCTTCGCTTTCCTTCGTCGAAAGGGTGTAGACGTTGTATGCTTACCGTGGATTCCTTGCCAACGCCGCTCATTATGGTGACGATTTTATCCTTTAGATTGGTTTTTTTCATCAGAAAAGGCCCAAACCATCTTGGTTTGTTTCTACCTTTAGTGCCCTTATCCGTGATTTGTACAAAAGTACATTTTCTCCCTTTAGAAATTCCTTAGGTTCCTTTGTGCCTTTGGTATCGAGTGGGATTATTTCTAACTTCTTATCGGGTTTCACAATGTTGCATACAATCCTTGAACCATAAAATCCCTAAGCCCTTTTCCTAATCATTCATTTTCTTAACAATATTTCCAGGGGCTTGTGGATTCCCACCCGTAATCATCTCCATGATCTTAAGAGGATACCTTGGAACGATGGGTATCCCATCGTACCCTTTTCCGCTTTTAAGTATCATGATGCCCTCCCCGCATTTGATGGTTGCCTTGGCGGTGGCCAGAAATGGTTTCCCAAGAATGAATGGCACGTTTCTATCTTCCTCAACATCTATGATCACGAAATCCACCGGATAAACGATATTAGCCACCTCTATTAGAGTATCCACCGTGATTCCTATGGGGAAGACATAGGTGTGATTAGCTAAGGAAAGTCTAAGATCGATCTTGGCTGGCTTCTCCTTAGTCAACTTATTATAGATTGATAATGGTATTATGTTCACATCATCCCCGATCGCCTAAGGCATTTATATTATCAATATCACCTATGCTACAAGGTATCATGAAGTTCCCTATGGTGTCTCATTTTTGTTAATGGTTTTTAGAACCAACTCATACAGAGGTCCCATAGGTGTATGCCATACTCTTCTTCCGTTATTTTCCTTCTAGGGCTTCCTAAGAATCTCATTGTACCTAAAGTTGTTTACTTGGTTTGCAATGGTTTTTCATTAATTTCGTGCTTAAGGTAGTACTCAATGGTTTCGTGCCCATCATTAGGTTCAGATTCCTCCCTTGCTTTCCTCGCTTTTCCTCACCTCAACCTTTCCATCCTCGTGCATAATGGAAATGGCGCTAACAAACGGTTGGAGGACAATCGTTGCTTTTACTAGCACCTTTTCGGGAACTTTTGTTTTGGTATATTCTTTACCGTGTTCATCATCTTCGCTATTTTGCTTGCATTTCTCTCTCGCCTATAAACCTCCTCTTCAAATTTGGCTAATCTCTCAGATGAGCGCCATGTACTCCTCATTTGTTCCTTAAAGCTTGGTGAGAGTGGTATTGGGAAGTAGAACGAAGCGCCTTCGTAATTGGGGTTTTGCTCACGACTTGGGATTCGAAAAAGGTGTTGGTGGTTGGTGGAATTCGCGAATTAATCGCTTCTCGAGGATTTGTACGGGAGCCCTTTATGCCTTTCCATAAGATAATCAATCCCTCTCAATAGCACTCATTTGCTCTTCGATGATGTCGGACGATTCAAGAGGAGTTGATATGGCAATAACCATGTTAACAGGGTTTCGTGAGATTCATTCCAATTTTCGTAGCTTTGATCGAAGCTCTTCTATAATATCCCAAGATTTCTCCGCATTAAAGTCACCGAGCCTTCCACCGGGCTTGATCAATAGATCGTCGAGTGATGAAATCAATATGGTCATAGAAGATTTGGATTTGAAGCCAAAGATCAATGCCACGATGGGGAGTTTACGAGTAGGTCCTTGAATCGAGTCCATGCTTTGTAGAGACTCGCCTGAAGTTGTTGAAACGCTAAGATATCTCGCCTAAGTTTAGTGGTTCTCCCGTGGGAAAAATTGAGCAAGGAAGCGCGAAGTGAGATCATCCCAACGAGATGGAGCCGCGGGAAGTCGCCGCCATTACTAACTTGGTCCCGTAGAGAATTGGAAGAGACGCAGCGCGTGGTCTCCCGAGTAGTAGCATCAAGGTCGATGGAATCGACAATTTTAAGGAAATCCTTTAGATGTCGATTAGGATCTTCTGAACGAAGTCCATGGAATGCACATCCGCTTCGCACCAACCGGATGGTGTCGGATCGCAGGCCGTAGTTTGGGCTTGGTCGGAAGCTCAATGGTGTTCCTATAGCCTGGGTGGCTGGTCTCGAGTATTCACCAAGAGTACGGGCTCTTGGCGGGTCATTTGGTGGTAGGTTGATGAATGGTGGTTGATTATCACCTTCCATGATGAAAAGTGATGGGGTTACGAACAAAGGTCACGAAGAAGGATAGACTCGAAGGCTAAAAATTGAGAAAAATTTACTTGATAGGAATCAACAAAGAAACCTAAACGAGGTGGACTACTAACTAGCTATTTTATTCCGACGCCGCGCCAAAACTTGATAACGCTACACGCTGCTGCTCGGGGTCAAAGGAACTTCCTTTTCTTCGAAAGAAGTTTATAACACCCTAGGCGTGAACCTAATCGTTGTAGTGTAGTATTAGGTAAGCCACGGGTATCGATATCGTTCTCTGGGAATAGGAATGCTAGTGAGAAGTTACTACGCTAAGGTTGGGGTTGAGGAAGATTATTTTTTATACTTTTTTTGTTTTTTAGGAAATAGAAAGGTACGAATCTCGGGGTTTGGATTTGGGGGTTGGTATTTCTACCGATTACTCTACTTGTCTAATTATCTAATCTAAGGTGTATGTAGTCTATGTCTAATTATTGTGTGCTCGTATGATAGTTTAAAGATGTGTTTACTTAGGTTTTATTACTCCTTAATTATCTCCTATTGATGGTTAATTGTCACATCCTTATTCTTAATCGCTACAGTGTCTAAAGTCGTAGGGTATTGATGTGTGTAAATACTCATTATTTTGGTCAAATCAACTCGCAAAACGCTTAAAATGCTCAAATGCATCAAAATATCGAAATATTCCAAAATTGCATTTTATATGTTTCAGATGCAAATGTTCAAAATCGATGAAAATGAGCTAAGTTTGCATAACTCGCGCTTCACCCCCAAGTTTCAAAATTGTCGAATAGTCCCCGAGCACATAAATTAAAGTAAAATCACCAAAGGTCCTTTTAAAATCATAAGTTGTCATAATTAGTCCTTTGGTGAAAATGTCAAAAGTTTTGAGAAATTACAAGCTTGGTCCTCTAAGTTTAAAATTGGCAAAATGGTCCCCGGAAAATTTGAAAATGGCAACTTTGGTCCTTGTACTATTAACACTTGTCAATTTCAGCCTCAAACATCTTTGCAGATTTGATGATTATGGTCCCTCAATTTTCGAATTGACAAAAGAGGCCCTGATAATTATTAAACCCTTTGCACTTAGTCCCTTGTCACAAATACTTTGGACCCCCGCCATGTTATCCATTTGACCCTGCCATTTGGACCCCTTCCAATATAATAAACCTACCAAACCATTTGACTTCTGCTTTCCCTCCCACCTCACGGGTTACCACTTCACCATCATCACTTTCCTGCAACTCCTTTGCAAACACTCCACCATCATCATCCCTACCTCCTCCAAACACAACACTCCAAGGGATGCATTTAATGCACCTTTATACCTAACACTCAACCCACTGGCTTAAACAACTTTTGGCGCTAAAACCTTTTAAATGGCCAAGATCAATTTTTCACAATCAATGGTTGAGATTTATGCCTGGAACTATTCGTAGCGTGAGAAACCGCTGGAGTATAAAAAGAAGGAAGAGGAAGGCAATTAGGTAGTACTTAGTTTAATTTTTCACCATGAATGTCGCTTTTTAGCTTGTAATGTCTTAAATAGTTTTTCGTTGTATTTTAAGGTTCTATGTATCAAAAGTAACTTGTTTAAAGTGTATTGCAACTCTTTAAGTCTAAATTCCGCTTTATGTTCATGTTTCAAATTTCATGTTAATCGTTGAATTTTTCAATTTCAAACTCGAATCTCAAGCTTCAATCAGCTTCTTCCAAGTTAAAACAAGTTTATATTAGCTTATAATAACTTTTATAAGCTTGTATTTAAGTTTTAAACAATATTGAAACTCGTCAACAAAAGTCAACATGGAGCACAACGATGCAGTGAATGGAATGGGTTGATTCGTCACATGTTCTTGGGGTTGAATTAGAGGCAATGGGTTGGTTTATGTAGGTTAGTGGTCACCGTGGTTCGGTTTGATTGCTAGTGCCATCGTGGCTAGGCACACTTGTAAGTGTTTTTCAACAATTAATAGCATAGTCTGCTTTTGTGGTTACAAGTAGTTATAATCATCCATTAAGGTGTATTTAGGTTGTCTCAACATAGTTTGATCATTGAAATTAGTTGGATTAATAGTTAGCTTATTTAAATTGCTAATCAAAAGTATAAAAGTGGTGTTTGGATTTGTTGCTTGGTCTATGTTTGAGGTTTGTTTTGGATTGGAAACCCTGTTGGTTCATGTCTACTTAGCACTTTTGAGCTCATTGTTGTCATCAATTTGAGCCTCGCATACTCTAAAAGTCAATTTGACATTAATCTGTCTTATATACTTCACTCGTTGGAGTTTTAAGAATCAAACTTGTTTTGTGTTAAGAATCAATAAACATATCTTTCAAGAATTTATTTCATCATAATAAACCAATATCGTCCTTAAATTGAGCTCAAAACTCATAAAAGTCAAATCTTCATAACTGTTCTAAAAAGTCAAAAGTGAACTGCTTGAGCCCATATGGAAGGAATTTTCATGGACTCATTCTTGGACCAAATTTGAGAATTGTTGTTTTAAAACTTGTTGGTCTCATTTCTTATAGTCATTTTTTAGAATTTTACAATTTTTATAAAAGCTTCAAACAAGCTTGTCTTTGGGTCTTAGTTGCCTGCTCAAGCATCTTAGCATATATACGAGTTTTCTCGCTTATTTGCAGATATTGCATGATCTCAACCCACTCATCATGGTCTGATATTTGGTTTATAGTTGGTCACCCAGGTCTAGTTTAAGTCTCCACATTTAGTTTTTGATTTCTAGCTTATTCAAGTGCTTAATTTCCGCCTAAACCTCGTACCCTCTCACTGTTTTCAAGGCTTAAACTCAAATAAGCCAAACCTTGCAAGTTGCAATCCAGAGGTTATAGATAGTTGTTTTCGTTGCATTTTGGTTCTTTTAGCTTATTTAAGCTTCTTGTTTTGGTTTGGTGCTTATTGGTCTCCATTTGCTTACTCAGTGCTTATTTATAAGCCCTTGGTTTAGCATTTCATATTCCTCCACACAAGCCCTTGTTTTTCCATTTTCTTAGCTTCCTAATATAATTTTAGAGTTTTCTTGAATTTTTCAGATTTTTCCAAGTTGGTTTGCTATTTTTCCGATTTAAATTAATTTTAAGACTTTTTAATTAGATTTAATACAAAAATTAAGAAAAGGTTCAAAAATAATTTTTCAATTTTCTTAAGTTTAGATAAATATAAAAAGACAAAAATATTTTTCTAGATTTTCTTAGTTAAATTTGTATTTTAAGCCATTTAATTAGTTTTAATAGTTTTTAATTCCTAGAAAATAGAAAATAATCGAAAATATAAAATAGTTTTGAAAATTCTCTTTGATATTTTAGATTTTTCTAAGTCTTAATTTTATTTTTCTAGCTTTATTTCACATTTTCTTGTATTTTAGGTAATTATTTATTAGTTAAAATAGTTTTAATTAATGATAATTAGATAATTAGTTATAAAAATACTTTTCTTTTCTAAATATTTTCTTTTATCATTAGGTTTGTAAAATATCATTTTCATATTTTTAGGGTTTATATTGTGAAAGTTTTACATTTTTATTTTGTACGCCACGTAGTTTTAATTCGGGTTTCATAAAAACATAAAAAACAAAACATCATTTTGCAAATAGTGATAGCGTTTATTTAATATTTTTATCTTTTTAATTTCCTTTAATTTGCATTTAAGCCGTTGTAATTTGTTGGCTTTTTTCTCGTAGTTATAATCATTCTCAATCCTTTTTCGCTCAAATTTCGATCACTATACGCTTGGGTGATCCATCGATAGCTCGCCGAGACATAACGACCCGGGAAACACTATACTCCCAGATCTTCATTGAGTTCTTCCTCGAACCGCTTTAAGTTTCTTACGGTCGACCATTCACAAGTGGCTCATTGATGAGAAAACTCGACAATTTGGATCGAATCAAATTTTTTTGGCGCCGCCGGGAGTCAGGTGATAATCTTACGCCTAGCGATTAGTAGTTTGAATACTCACTCTTTGTTCATATCATCCATATCTATCTATATATATATATATCCATATTTTCTTATAAAAATCCAAAACCCAAAAAAATTTAAAAACGATAAAACACAAAAATATTTTCCTTTGTTTCTATATGTATCAAATATAAAAAAATATACAAAAAAGATTTGTCGTTTTCTTTAATAAATAACAACTTAAAAGATTACCACCACGAACCAAGGCGATTGCACTACCTAACCGGGGTGTCACCATAATAAGTTCTCAACTAAAGATTTAAAACTTGCCTTTGTGTCCTTGTGATTGGTGTACCTTTTCAAAAGCCATTCATATTGTGATTATTGGTTAAGTTCATCGTTGTTTTGCCTCGATTTTGTGTTAATTGATTTTGTTGTGATATCTACTTGTCGAACTAGAAAACCCATAAAGATTCTTCTCACCCCATTTTTATAAAACATCTTCATAATTCCATTTCTCCTTAACTCGAGATTCCTTGTAGTTAACTCTAGTGTATGCGCACTCACTCTTCTAGATCTCGTGAGCCCATTTCGTGAGCTTGTCAAGATTCCAAGAAGGCGGTCCAGAGACTTCTCGCCCATCACCGATTCGAGATCCGGACCGCTTCACACTACTTCCGCTATCATGAAGAACACCCTACGCGTGAAGCTTCTCCAGCACCCATCGACGGTATGGAGATGTTATCGCTACCAGCCATTGCGGTCGAAACTTTGAACTCAAGACCGGTTATCGAATCTTGTAACCTCAAATCGCTTCTACGGCTTTGAGCGGGATGATCTCATGCTCATATTCGATGGTTTAACAAGATCAGATCTACCATCAAGTATAAGAATGTCCCATCGATGTCATAGTTTCTTCTGCTCCCATTTTCTCGAGGGCAAGCCCCGATTTGGCTTGAAAACAACCCCGTCTATCGAGACATGGAAGATCTCGTGAAGAAATTTGAATGAATTCTATCCACCTTCCAAAACCACGAGTCTAAAAATGAAATCATCAAATTCACTCAAAAGTTTGATGAACTTTCATGAATCTTGGGATCGCTTTCAAGAATTGTTTCGCAAATGTCCTCACCATGGTTTCTCCGGAGTTGATGCAACTCGATACTTTCTACAATGGAGTGAGTCAACTGATCAATATTCTCTCAATTCTCCGGGAGGAAATTTCCTAAGCAAAACCTGGCAAAGAAGCTTTAGCGATAATTGAAAACAAGTCTAAAGTCCGTGACTTGACGCAAGCAAGCCGTTGTTTCCAAGTCAGTTGTTGGTCTTCTTCTTCTTCATCGCCGTGAGTCAATCTAGCACCGATGCTAAGATCGACAAACTCACTGAAGCTATTCAAGCTTTCGGTTCTCCAACCAAAAGAAAGTCTTTTTCAACAAACTTCACCTCCGTCAAGTTAAGAAAGTGGAAGTCTGTGTTACCCGTAGGCCCCATGCTTACTATAATCGTATGGCCACCGATGGTAACCCTTTGAAGCAACGCGTAGGGGATCTCTAATCAATGAGGCAATCAATATCGTGGCTCCTATAGACCAACCACCGTCTCTAACCACTACCACGGACCTCCTGGTTTCAATCAAAACCGTAATTAGAATCAAATGCACTAAACCAAGGTTTTCAAAACCAAGGTAATTTCACCCAAATAACGGTTTTCGAATCGTAACTGTATTTCCAACACCAAGGAAATTTCAATAGAAACCCGTGTCGTGGAAATTTCAACCAAGGGTATTTTCATGCCATACACTAGAACAAAAGTGGATTTGGCCACACCGAATATGTGTGACGATATATATAGTCACACATGTTTTTCGCCATTGCGGCGCGACTTAGGTCGTGTACACCATAGGTATTTCTATGGTCAACGGTTTGACTTTTTTTAGTCTCTATTGCAAAAGAGTAAACAAAACCGTGAACATGTGTGACTAATTAGGTACAAATTTTGTTGGATTAATCCAGTGATAAGGACCTATAAACATTTGTAGTCACACAAAGCATGTTTGTTTTGGGTATTTAGTCACATACAATTAACATAAAGTGGCAAAAGTGTTAATAAGTGTGACCATATGTTGTTTAAGCTGAAGAAATATGTCTTTGTGGCGACTATTGATCATCTAATCATTACTTGAATTTTATGTTCAGGTGGCCTTTTCTAACATTTAGTCACACAAAGCA